>CAJHQP010000344.1:0-208801 GCA_905132765.1 Moricandia arvensis
TATCACATTAAAACATGATACTAGTGTTGAGTTTGTACTTACAAACACACTTCCTGTCTAAAGGTTTTTTGACTAGAAGGGCATAAAGATACATGGTTTAGGTGCGGAGAAAGAAGTGGTATCACTCTACTTAGTTCGACATCTTCTGCCATAAAGCACCTATATCCCGTGAATACTCAAAATAAACATGTTTGGTTCTTTACAAACTGAGCAATACACTAAAGCAAGAAAAAAAACCTAAAATGAAGGTTGAGACTGCGAGCTTGTTCATGGGGTAAGAGTGTCTGGTTTGCTTATGGAACACCTAAATTCGCTTTCATCATGTGGTTAGCAATTCAAAACCGACTTACTACAGGGGATCGAATGGAAAAATGGAATGCCAATGTCAACACACAGTGTGTTCTGTGCCAAGCTACAGTTGAGACCCGTAATCATTTATTCTTCTCGTGTCAGTTTTCTGCTCAGATTTGGAGACCTCTCATGAGAGGAATGCTTGGTGATGATTATACCACAGACTGGAATATCTTGACAGCTCTCATAAAGATTCTACAATCAACAGGATAAGAATCTTTATTATTAGATATGTATTCCAAGCTACGGTTCACGTCTTGGCGTGAAAGGAACAATCGCCGTCATGGAGAAACTCCCTCACCAGCCATCAGACTTGAGAAACATATAGACAGGACGATCAGAAACAGACTTAGCACAATCTGCCATCAAGGCAACAAAGGGTATGCAGATGGTCTAGCAACTTGGTTTGGCTCAAGGATGCACACTTCGAACATTCTTTAATTCTATTTCTCTTTTCATATTTTAAAATTTAGAAACAGAGCTCAAAATATGAAGCACTTGATGTAAAACAGTCTTTTGGTTGAATATAATTCACATTCATTCAAAAAAAAGAAACAGTTGCTCTCGCCGAACGTTAGGCTTGCCAATAAATTACGGTTTAACTTACGACCTAAACTCGGATATGTTCCTCTTCTAAAAGATTCAAATAGAAGTGCAGAATATAAGTACATAATGTAGCACACTAAAAGTTTCACTTAAAAGAGTGTTTCTTATAGAGAAGGCGTGATAGCTATACACAGATGGTTTGATAGAATAATAGTTGTTCGACAGGTCCTGAAAATTCAGAGATGTAAACAATAAAATTGTAATAACCTGTCCCGCAGACCCAAGTTTACAATCCTATAGAGCACCGACCCTAACCCCTTACCGTGGGAAGAAACGCCTTCACATCCACCGGTAGGTTATTGGTGTGCTTGGCGTTAGTCGAACCCAAAACCTCACCCTTTAACAACTCTCCACAAGACAAGTTGTCACCAATTAATTTGCCCTGCAGGATTGTAAACTTGGGTCTGCGGGACAGGTTGTCACAAAAATATTGATAGATTTTGCTATAATCATTAGGGAATTATATACTTTGTGTATATTCTCTAAAAAAAATGTAGGGTTCTTGACCAATGTTTCATCATAGCCCATAGACAAGTTATATGCGAGGACCGGTCCTAAACTTGGACTTGTTGCTAAAGAGGCTGACCACTTATCCACCTTTGAACATGATATAACTCTCCTCTGGTTTATACTCGGGAGTGTGTCCTCCTCCCTACAATCAAACTCAACACAGTTCAGTTAAGAAACATAAAAAGTGTAAAAACTGCTATAATGTTTTGAGTGGGAAACCAAAGAAAAGACTTGCTTTTGATAATGGCAAATGTCATTTATTGGCATAAGTCCTCGTGTATCCGCCAAATAGAACAAATCCAATGAGCTCATAAGACAACATAATGAATTAACAAGAGAATGAACAAAAAGAAGGTAATATACCCAGCGATCTGATCGCCTATCATCCAAGGTCTCCAGTCATCAATGACAGAATAGTACACCTAATCCAAGATGAGTTCCACATACATGTCATGGTCACCACTGTTCACCCAAGAAGTTTAGAAAAAGCCTTGAATTTCTAGCAAGAGACTAAACTCAGACCTGAAGATGAGAGAAAGAATAGCCACTGATGCTGTTATTCATGGTAAGGTACACTGCTTTTGATGTCATTGGTGTAAGGCATATCCCAGTTACAATGTACCCATTTCCCTTTACTCCCCAGCGATTATAGTTGCTCGTCATTACCAAGAGATCTTGAATCTTAACTTTAGTCATATCTAATACCTTATTAATGTGAAGAGCCCTTCGCACGCTATCATCATTGTCGCAGTAGTAGTTCACACATACCTATAATCCTGCAAATGAAAACTCATAAAAATACTTTATCTAAGTGTTTACAGAGTGTAAGATGGATCACTTACGTAAGTAATTGGGAGGTGTATCTTCATCTTCGCACAATGGCCTTGTGACAAGTGAGTAGTTTATTATATCAGTGCACTTGTGATAGTCTTCAATGAGTTAGCATTCAGTGTTTCTTGGATCAAACAGTTTCATACTCTCCTTTGCAGATTCGCTTCATCGACTGGTAAACAAAACAACAAATTTGAACTACATTTTGTTATCTACTTTCAAACAACGGTTCGCATGTCGTGTTACATACCTCGTAAAGTTCATCTGAGATCAGTGTCATTCCATGACCAAAAGGAATCCGATGGTTATGATCAAATACCAATATTGGTTACCGGGTTTCAAGCACATAGCTCTGAAGGTTTATAAGGGGTTTTGCAGCATAAATAGTTTCCTTTTAAGATTTCTTGAATGAGTGCTGGAACAACCATGCCGAATAAGAATCTCCACCTACATAGAAAGGGTTGGAGGAAAACTCTTGATGTTTGTTTAGCCACGGCACAACAACAAACACACAAAAGAAGATGCTCATGAATGTATGTATATGCACAAAGAAGAGATGCTTCAAGAGATCACCAAGTAAAGTCTTTTGACCTTTTGAAGAAACTCGTGTATCCGCTTGACTTATGCTGAATCGCTTCGTTTACAATCAAGTTGAGTTTTTGAATAGGAGAAGCCAGTTCCTACAGACTGGTCCAAATATATTATAATTGAAATCTGATACAAAATTTGAAAAAAAAAAGATGAGGCATAAACAACTGGGAGTTGTAATTTGTCATATTTGAACATGTACAACACTTTCTGATACCTTAGTTCCATGAATATGTGGTAGAGGGTTCCATTGAAAACCTTCAAAATTTACAGTCACAGCCCCGTTCTTTTTGTAATTAATCTTGATTCAAATACAAAGAAGAGATAACAATGACTGAAAGAGATGTAGAATTACCATTCTCGTAAAGAAGACCGGAGATTGAAGAGAAACCAGGTCCTCCACTTAACCAGAGGAGAAGAGGGTCTTCTTCTAGATTCCTCTCAGATTTGATGATGTAGTAGAAAAATTGGGAGAAATCGACCAATTCCTACATAAACATTGGCCAACAGTCCTTATCATACATAAACATGTCACATGTGCGAAAACATACATCAACTAGCACAAAATTCAATTTCCATACATTAACTTTCAAATTTTGGTTTCACTGCAAAAAAGTGATAGTTTAGATCACTTAAATTGTATCACAAAACTAAGTGATTTTATTTCAAATTACTTATTTCTAACTGATACAAATATATGTAATTTAGCATCAATTTTAAAAAATGAATTGTTAATTAATTTATTTGGTATTATTTCAATAAAGTGATGTTTTTTAATTAATTTGTATTACTTTTTAATAAATGATTCTATTATTTACAATTATATCAATTAAATAAATGATGTAATTAGTTTTCTTATTTCCATCATTTATTAAATAATACAAGATTAACATCAAAAACAAACTGACGCTAATAAAAGTACGTATTACATAAGATAACTTTGTACATTAATAATATAAATATGATCAGATTGGAATTTATCTTTAAAGTAAAATAAAATAAATATAATTTCTTTGTTAAAAAGAAAAAATAGGTTAGCCGTCATCGTACGTTAACAATCACGCAGATTTTGATCACCTTCCTTTCAATTAGCTTTCGATAAAAAAGTTTAAGTATAAGTAATACAACTTTTCGATAATTAGGAGGTAAGTTTTTCTGCACCCATGATAAAATTTAAAAAGTTATCTCCACTGTATAAAGAGTTTTATGTCTCTTTTCAGGAAAATAAAGCTTCGAAAATCATTAGTGAACAATTCAAAAAATCAAAAACTGCGTAAAGTAAGGTAATTTGATTTCAAGTTTCAGTTAACGTGTGTTTTACTGATTTGACCTCTTTTGGATGTGCCTTTTAGTGATTTTTTGTGAATTTTTAAAGTTTGCAAATTGTATTTTCAGATTTGATGGATATAAATCATGGATAAACAAATCAGGTTTATCTCAAGATTACATATTAGGAGTAAAAAATTTCTTAGAGTTTGCCTTTGGTAAATCTAATGCAAGTGTGATGAAATGTCCATGTAATCATTGCACCCTAGCAAAATCAAAAACAAGAGAAGATATCGAAGGTGATCTGATATGCTTTGGTTTCTTAAATTCTTACACAAGTTGGATACTACACGGAGAGGATACATGTGTCACAAAGAATGCAAGAATACCTTTCGATATGGCTCATGAAGAATTAGATCCAACTTTGAATCTCTTGGATGATATTTTTCCTGATATTGGTATGAATATGCATGCTGAACATGGACTTGGATCGTCTGAGCAACCTATGGACACTGAGAGACCATCAACTTCAAGTGGAAATTATGGAAAGGGAGAAGGCTTTGATGAGTTGTTTGCTGACTATACTCAAGAACTGTATCCAGGATGCAGTAAGTTCACGAAGTTGTCTTTTATATTGAATTTATACCATATCAAATGTATGTGTGGGATTAGTGACAAGGGGATATCCATGGTGCTTGATTTGATGAAAGAAGCATTTACACATGCTAAGTTGCCAGAATTCATTTAACGACATGAAAAAGGTTATCCGCAAGTTAGGAATGACTTATGAATCTATTCATGCATGTCCAAATGATTGCATGTTATATTGGGAGGCCGGTGCAGAAAGGGAGATTTGCAAAGTTTGTGAAGCCTCTCGCTGGAAAAATAGTATTTCTACAGAGAACAATGTTTCTGGATCAGAGTATCAAAAAGGTAAATCTCCTGCAAAAGTTTTGCGTTATTTCCCTCTAAAGCCACGACTACAGTGCTTATTTATGTCATCAAAAACGGCTACTTCACATGAAATGGCATGCAACTGCTAGTAACAATGATGGTAAGCTTCGACATCCAACAAATGGAAGGGCTTGGAAGGAATTTGATAAAAATATCTTAAATTTTCATCTGATCCAAGAAATGTTAGACCAGGTTTGGTGACTGATGGTTTTAACCCATTTGGTACGATGAGCAGCAGTTATAGCATCTGGCCAGTGACGTTATTTCCTTATAATTTTCCACCGTGGATGTCAATGAAGCAGACATCAATGATCCTTTCTATGGTTATCCCCGGAAAACACATGCATGGTAATGATATTGATGTATACTTACAACCACTTATCAAAGAGTTGAAGGAGTTATGGTTTGATGGGATAGAAACACTAGATGCTTCTACGAAACAAACATTTGACATGCAAGCATCTATTATATGGACAATTAGCGATTTTTCTGGTTTAGGAAATTTGTCGGGTTGGAAAACGTATACATCATCAGCCTGTCCAAGCTGTAACTATGATGGCATCGGACAACGCTTACTCCATGGGAAAAAATTGTTTTATTGGTCATCGACGTTTTCTTCCTCGAAGTCATGGCTTTCGTTAGAATAGCGCACAATTTGATGGAAAAATAGAAACCAGAGCTCCATCACTCACATTGACAGGTTCTACAATTCTTCATCAACTAGAACAAGTTAATGTTACTCTTGATAAGAAAAATATTTTAGCGGGAGTTGGAAGAAAAAGATCTCGAAGTGATTGTGAAAGATCTAGTACTCAGCAATGGAAGAAGAAAAGTATATTTTTCAAGTTGCCTTATTGGGAATTTACAATGCTGCGACACAATTTGGATGTCATGCATATAAAAAGAATGTGTTTGACAATCTAGCCTACACATTGTTGGATGATAAAAAAAAATCAAAAGACAATCTGAATGCTAGAAGATATCTTCGGGAGCTAGGTATTCGTTCTGACTTGTGGCCTGATGATAATGAGAAGTATCAAACTGCTTGTTTTCTCCGATCAATCATGGGAAAAACACTTTTTTAAATGTCTTACATGATGTAAAACTACCAGATGGTTATGCTTCTAACTTAGCAAGTTGTGTTAATGTTAATGATCGAAAGCTATCATGCTTAAAAAGCCACGAATGTCACGTGATAATAAGAGACTTGTTTTCAGTTGCAATACTGAATCTGCTCCCAACAGAGTGTCATCAGCCATTGTCGAGCTTTGTCAGTTTTTTAGAGATATATCTGCAAAGGTCCTTGTTATTGATGAGCTTGATAAATTACAAGACCGTGTTGTGGTGACTTTATGTCATATGGAGATGTTTTTTCCTCCATCATTTTCACAGTAATAGTACATCTCACAGAAGAGCAAAACTCGGTGGACCAGTTCCCTTTCGTTGTTGTATCCGGTTGAGAGGTATACTTTTCACTATAGATTATATATATATATATATATATATATATATAAACAATTGAAAACTTACTTGATTCAACTATCTACAGGACTCTAGGACACTTCAAATCATATGTTCGAAATTGCGCGAAGCCTGAAGGTTCTATATGTGAGCAGTATTTAGCTGATGAGTGTATAACATTTTGCTCAATGTATCTCAATGATATAGAGACGCGATTCACTCGGACTGGTCGTGTAGATGATCGACCTCTAGCTGAGACTAGCATAAGACCAAATTCAGAACTTCCACTTATTTTCCCAAACCATGGAAGATTTGTTGGAATAGGTTATGTTTATACGCTTAGTCATGTAGAAAGGCAACAAGCACATCGACATATATTGGTTAACTGTCAACTACTTGATCACTTAAGAGAGTAAGTGTCTCTCATTCAAGAACAACTATTTTAATTATGTTTGACTGCATGTCTCTAATGTATATTTTATGTTAATTGTTTGTTTAGGAACTATAAAAATGAGTTGTTGACGAAACAGTCTCATCAAAGCAAGAGGAGTCGTGATATCGACATTGACCGAGAAGTGCATTTTAACTTTGAAAAGTGGATCAAGCAGAAAGTAGAGACTAATGAGGTAGATGGGATGACTGATGATTTGCGATGCTTAGCTTTGGGTCCATCTGATAAAGCTTTAAAGTATAAAGCTTACAATGTCAATGGTTTCAAATTCCGGACAGCACAAAGAGAAGCTAACTTACAAACACAAAATAGTGGTGTGTATGGGGCTGCTGAGACTATGAGCTATGCTAGTTCTCGTGATTCTAATCCAAGAACATGAATTGTTTCTTACTATGACAACTTAATTGAAGTTATGGTGCTAAACTACTACGAAGTTTTCAAAGTTGTTTTATTCAAGTGTAAGTGGGCGGACACTCGTACAGAACGGGGATATAAAATGGATGAATATGGTCATCATATGGTAAATTTTTCCCGTTTCTTACACATTGGAGATGAAGAGGACGAACCATACATATTGACATCTCAAGCCAGAATGGTATATTATGTGAAAGATCCTTATGAAATAGAATGGAATATTGCGGTTCATGTTCAACCTAGAGATGTGTATGACATGGGTGATTCAAATGATTCAGATCAGTTGGATGATGAATCTGATCCTACAGTTTCTGTTTCTTCGTGAGAAAAGATGTTATAATGGTTTGGGTTTTCTTCTTCAGAATACAGACTACTTTATTTTCTCTTATTTTTACGAGTTTATTTTTTTTGTTATGATAATATGAATCCTAACCAGTTGTCTTTTATGATTTTTCTATTTTCGTTAACCTTCACCAAATTTAGTGTCAATGTATTTTTTTTTCCTTCTCTTGGTTTACACTGTTGCACAGAGAGGTGGTACATGTACGTAATAGCTATATCTTTGAACTACTTAACTGTTGCATGTTTCAGAGTCAAGTTTCTGTTGCTTACAAGATTAACTGAAATCGATATTTGTTTATTCATGCTCTGTTAAGATTCAAGTTAGTAGCGCTTTGTAATTTCAGTTTGTTGCATCTGTTACCAATTGCGATAATATCTTTCTTTATGTGCCAGTACATGAATCAAACCATATTGGTTTGAGAGTACGTGTTTTCAAACCACAATTCACTACATGTTGACATAATCAGAGTCACACGCTACGCCCGTGCTCTCATGTAACTCGCAAAAGACTATCTGCAACATGATAAACTCTCTGTTTGTGTGTATATATATCCACTTGAGAATTTACACTTTTTGTGGGATCTATATCTGTTGAGATTGAACCTTGATTAAATCCTCAAAAAGGAAAAAGGAGTAGCAGAGGAGAAGCTACAAAAGAAAAAAAGGAGAACTTGTAAGAAGAAGACTTGAGGCGCAAGAAACCAATAATGAAGAAGAATGAAGAAGAAGAATGAAGAAGAAGAATGAAGAAGAATGAAGAAGAAGAATGAAGAAGAAGAATGAAGAAGAAGAATGAAGAAGAATGAAGAAGAAGAATGAAGAAGAAGAATGAAGAAGAAGAATGAAGAAGAAGAATGAAGAAGAATGAAGAAGAAGAATGAAGAAGAAGAATGAAGAAGAAGAATGAAGAAGAAGAATGAAGAAGAAGAATGAAGAAGAATGAAGAAGAAGAATGAAGAAGAAGAATGAAGAAGAAGAATGAAGAAGAAGAATGAAGAAGAAGAATGAAGAAGAAGAATGAAGAAGAAGAATGAAGAAGAAAATGAAGAAGAAGAATGAAGAAGAAAATGAAGAAGAAGAATGAAGAAGAAGAATGAAGAAAATGAAGAAAGTCAAACAAAACTTGGCTTGTGTAGCTTCTAGTTACACAACAAGAAGAATAAGAGGAACTAGCTAGGTAATTTGCTTTCCTTTCTTAGTTCATTACACTATGACACAAGGACACTTCCAGTCATCCTATATAATTGAGCTCTTAGCCATTACTTCCAATACTCATGTAAATTCTCAGTGGCATGATTATTCATCTATAATCCTCTAACTCTTACAAAGGTATTTGGTTTGTTTTCTCCTGAAATTAGAGCCTTCCTTTCTCCAACAAACAAAAAGCCTTCATTGGGATGATTTCGCTGCTTCCATTTTCTTTGAGTCACGTCTTTGTCTTACAGTAAACCGAACTAGCTCTTCAATTAATTTTCTACTTTATGTTGATATCTTGTACAAGAATTTTCTTTTTAAATATGTGTCAAGAAATACGTGTCAATTTAGTTTAGCATAATTAAAGTTTTTTTGCATAATTAAAGCTTTGCATGGTATATAGGATAATCTAATATAATATGATTTCATGATCCTAACTACTTCTAACGTGTTATACGTACATGATAAAAAAACACAAATTAAAAACATCTAAAATATGTGAGAAATTCAGATCCCGCTTAATTTACCAATAAAGAGGAAATATGTTTAATATTTAGATATTTATTTTAATATAAACTACCCACAATTAAATAAATTGTTGGATATAGGGTTTCTAAACACTATTTCACGTATTTTAGAAGAAACCGCCTGTGACCAGAAAGCTAAGGTTCATAAATCTCATAGGAACAAGGTAACGTAAGTCTTGGAATCAATTGTTTTGTTATATAATTGTCTTCTACACTTTAAATAAAAGAGAAAGGAATAATGAATTCACAGATTCATGGATTTCAATTGTTTTAGGATCATGGATTTCATGGATTCAGAAACCCAAGAACCAGATGATTCAACACTTCTGGAAACAGATCATGACATGCCTCCTGCACTTGCTCCTGAATGTAAAAACTTCAGGTGGAAAGTACAAGTCATACGTAATATAAGTTAAGACTGTCTCTTTAATTTATTTACAAAGTTGTTTTCTAAAAATTCTTTAAGTGTGTTAAATACTCTAAACTAGTGTGGGAGAAGCAAGTCTGATTGAACTTTGAAAACCTATCTTACCTTCAGTATATCATATTTATATTATGGTATGAAGCGAAGAAAAAGTTTTAGTGGAACTTTTACTTTGTGTTTAACGAATTTGATCTAACGGGGAGTATATATCTTTCTAAAACTTTTTCTTTGTGTTTAACGAGTTTGATCTAATGGGGAGTATATATCTTTCTAAAACTTTTTCTTTGTGTTTAACGAGTTTGATTTAACGGGGAGTATATATATGTAACATCCCGAGTTGTGATATGTGGAAAAGCTTAAGAGAGTTGATTTGACTATCTATGTCACCAAAGTTGACTTATCTTTTCCGTCAAACCTCCGTTTAGAACTCCAGGGTTAAGCGTGCTTATGCTGGAGTAGTGAAAGGATGGGTGACCTATCGGGAAGTGATTCGCGATACCGTGCGAGTGAGGCTAAAACACGGGGAAAGGTCGGGTAGTGATTGCAGGGTCAATAAACAATGATTTTGAGCCTTAGAAAAATTAACGCACGACCGTCGGACGGGATGTGGCTCACGGGCCGAGAGAGCGGACGTGGGTGGCCCATTAGCCGTGGGCGGTCAGGGCGTTACAAGTGGTATCAGAGCTGGTTAGCCATCTCGGTTCTGACTCGAGAGGCGTCTTGAGACCTGTCGTGGGGCGCAACGAGGGTGTTGTGTTCTTTGAGACGGGGTGAATTGTAACATCCCGAGTTGTGATATGTGGAAAGGCTTAAGAGAATTGATTTGACTACCTATGTCACCAAAGTTTACTTACCTTTTCCGTCACACCTCCGTTTAGAACTCCAGGGTTAAGCGTGCTTATGCTGGAGTAGTGAAAGGATGGGTGACCTATCGGGAAGTGATTCGCGATACCGTGCGAGTGAGGCCAAAACACGGGGAAAGGTCGGGTGGTGATTACATGGTCAGTAAACAATGATTTCGAGCCTTGGAAAAATTAACGCATGACCGTTGGATGGGGTGGGGCTCACGGGTCGAGAGAGCGGACGTGGGTGTCCCATTAGGCGTGGGCGGTCAGAGCGTTACAATATCTTTAGTAAATCACTTTGCTGTTTTGTTGGAATGGTTAGAATTCAGAAATATATTCTATCTAATTTTTTTATATTCTTATGCACAAGATGATGATTGAAATATTGAAGGCAAAATGGTAACATCTAAAGATGTCTGGAAATTTCAAAACAGCAAAGTGATTGTGCATTTTGATGAAGATAGTGGCCAACCAATTGGAGAGTCTGGAGGTCTACTAGAATCATGGTTAGGGCAATTAAGCAATGATGTGAATTTGCTACTCATTAACTACAGTGACTGGAGGTTGGTTAATCTTCACATTTAAAAAAAGGCGTGGGAAGTAATTCAGGTAACACATAAAATCAATTCATCTCTATCAATTGTTCTAATCTTGAGATATTTTAAGATATTACTTTGGTCTCATGAATCATTTTATGTTTTATTATTTCAGTCCACATTCAGGTTCGATGATCCACAAATGAGAAAAGTATTTTTGATGGGTGCATTAGGTAGCAGATGCAAGGATGTCAAACTACGTCTTTGGAAAGAGTATAAGCGAAATACTTTAAGTGAGACATTGCAGAATCGACCTGAGAAGGTTCCAGAAAATCAATGGGGTCATTTCGTCCACATGAGATTCACTGAAAAGTGGAAGGTATAATTTAGTCGTTAAATATTTATATTAGTTGTATATCAAATATAAGTAACTTTTTATGTTTCAGAAAATGCAAGAGCGGAATACCAAAAACCAGAAAAACATACCATACCTCATGTATGTGGAAGAAAGAGTTTTTCAAGAAAAAGAAATGAGATTGTAAGTAAATTTAGTTTCAATATATATAAAGCTAGTTTAACATACTGACATTGTATATTTTTATGCATGTATTTTTACAAAGAAAATTAACACCAGAAAAACACCAAGTCGAGCAGAGTTTTTCATTAAGACTCGCACAAAACCTAATGAAAGCTTTGTATGTGAAGAAGCAAAGGAATGCGCGGTTGATTTTATTTTAAATTAACATTGATAGATGAGCTAATTGTACTAGATATTTTTTTTATTTGTTTATTAGGAAGCACTTAAGACATTGTTGAGCCAAATCTGCACTTCACCAACAATGTTACATCTAGCTTAGATGATGAATATGCACAAGTTTTTGGTCCAGAGCGTCCAGGACGAGTGCGATGTGTTGGTCGTGGACCTACACCTTCAAAGTTAGTATGCCATTCAACTGCAAATAGATCAGATATAGAAAATTCAGAAATGGTCGTTGAGCAGAAAATACAAGTGAAAGAATTATCAGATCAAGTTAAGGGAATGACTACATTCATCCAACAAATAATTGGTACTTCTTTTGGTGAACAGGTAATAATATCGTTTATAAGTTACATTACATTATTATACTTTGATATATAAAACTAATATATTAAACTAAATATTTAGGCATGGACATGGGCTGCAAGTTTTGCCGTTGCTTTTGCCAACATACCAAATCCAACTTTTGCCAACATACCAAATCCAACTAATCCAAATCAGGTAAATTGTATTTATACTTTGATTATAATCAACAGTCTCGATCAATATATAAACACTTCACTTGTGTGAAAACATACATCAACTAATACAAAATTTAAATTAAATACATAAGCTTTCAAAATCTGCTTTTAACATACATTAACCTGATTTCCACTATTCAAATATTACCGAAGATAAATTGTCTGTCACTTGTTGATTAAATAAGGTTTTTATTGTATTATATAGTGATTAAACCATATTGCGTAGTAATTGACTAAAAATAAATCATTTAGTTCAAACGATTTTGTTCTCATTAACTCATTAGTTAGCTTTTCTCTTTAACTTTTTGTCCTTCAACTTTTTTGGTAAAAAAACTAACACAGAGAAAACAACATAGGACAAAATCGAACAGAGAGAAATGAAAATGTCTAACTTATTGAACAAAAGAGGAATTGGGGTTGGATAAGCTAGACACTCTCGTTTCTCTCTACTCAATTTTTTCATATGTTGTCTTCTTTGTTTTAGATTTAGGTGTGGACATAGTACCCGTACCCGAAAACCCAAACCGACCCAAATATACTCGACCTGCAACCGAACCGAAAATTTACGAGTACCTAGTTGGGTCCAAAATTCTTATATCCAAGAACTTAGCCGAAAAGAACTGACCCGAATTGACACGAACCCGAAAAGAACCGACCCGAATAGACCTGACCTGATAAGAACCGATTTATACCCGACATAAAAACATGAATATACAATACTATGATATTTTGTGTTCTATTTTCTATATATCAATTTATGATTTAGTTGAAATGTCTTTTTGTTATCCAATTTAATTATTTTGTAATATTTTCAAGTAATATGAAGCTTTACATATAAGATCTAGAGTTTAAAAATCTTTTATTTTATTTATTAATAGCTTTATTTTAGTTATTTTGCAGAGATTTAGATAAATATGACGGATTTTGGCTAAATCTGCGATTTGGGTATTTTCTGTCTTTTTCGTATCCTAAATACCTAAACTCGACCCAGACCCGAAAATTACTAGTATTTTACATGTATTTAAATTATAGACCTGAACTGACGTGGAACTGACGTGGAATTGACCCACACCTGAACCAAAAAATTTCAAGTACCTAGTTGGGTCCTAATGTTTAAGACCCGAAGGACCCAGATCCTAAAGGAACCAGTCCAAATCCGAATTAAAGAACCAAAAGCCATTTTCTAGTTAGGTTCTTTGCCGAAAAAGTCAAAAAAAAAACAAAAAGTTAAAGAGAAAAGTTAATTAATGAGTTACACGAAAAAAATCGTTTGAACTAAATGATTTATTTTTCTCAGTCAATTACCACGTAATACGATTTAATTACCACATAATATAATAAAACCTCACTTAATCAATATGTGACATATAATTTAATGTTTGACTAGTGTATATTAGGTCAGTATATGTTAAAATCAGATTTCAAAAGTTCATATTTAAATTTAAAATTTGTATTATTTGATGTATGATTTTCGCACATGTAAAGTGTTTATGTATTGATTGGGACTGTTGGCTTTGTTGATGTAGGGATTGACAGATTTCATGTTACTGAATTAACAACAACTCATATTTTATAACGTTTGACTAACGAATATTAGGTGAATGTATGTTAAAACTAAATTTTGAAAGTTTATGTATGAAACTTAAATTTTGTATTGTTGATGTATGTTTTCACACATATGACGTGTTTATGTACTGATCGGGACTGTTAGCCCTTTGTTGACATAGAAATTAGTCGATTTCCCAGAACAGTTGAACTTGCTCAGTTGCTCTCCCTCACCAGAACCAATATACCTTTCAAGAACCAAAAATGAAACATACTTAACTCCAAAGTCCAAACTCGGAACAAACCCCAATTTAATATATGGTAGAGAATGTCAGAAAACAAACCCGGTTTCGAGGAAGAGGACCTTCGAAACCAGGAAGATACTTGATGATAGAGGTAGAATCAACATCAATGCAAAATAAGATAATAAGAAGCAGCACGTAGTCGTTAGCCATTGGTGTTATGATAAACCGACACAAGACAAATTATTAAATCTTTTTATAGTACACAAGCACACACACAAAAGTTGTACTGAACTCATGTAAATTCGCATAAATACTATATTACCCGCGGGTATTTGTAAAAGTAAATAAAAATACTTTTAAATTACTAAAATTCAAAAAAAAAACATAAACTAAATATTTATACAAAATTTATAAATATATATGAATATAATATAATAATAATAATTAAAATATGATATTATAGAATTCATTTTATGTATAAATATTGATATATCAAATATAATTATTCTAAAATTTAAAATATTTTTAAAATACTGATCGAGATATCCGAATTTGAAAATCAAAGTCGAGAGTTGAATTGAATAAGTTTTGTAACATTATCTTTTTCTGTGTCACTGAACTAAAAGCTCATTGTGCCTAAGCTTGGTGGTGAGTTGAACATATAATGCATTGTTGGAATCTTCTGGCCTAGATATAAAAGTAGCTCATGTTGAGGTTCTGAACCGGTTAAATTGTTGTGTCTTATTCTTCTCTTTGCTTATTTGTTATTTGTGCACTACAAAAGGGAGAGGGAGCAATTAACAAACAGACCCAACCAGCGAAACGGGTGTTGAAGTTGATTGAAGTTTCAACATCTCTAAATAATATATTTAGAAAAGTATATTCCAACATACTTATATTTCTTTTTCTAAGATAGAAATAACTATATTTTATACTTTGAGCAAAAAAATAACATTCCTATAGATTTAGAGAGAAAATAATTTTTTTTTCTATTTTAGAACTATACATTACAATAAATTTAACTGTATTAAAAATCTCTATTTTAGAGAAAAATAAAAAACACATTGGAAATGATCTAAAACAATTAAAAAATCGGGCCAATAAAAAGATTCATACCAAATATCGTTTCTTTTTTTTTGTATGAAAAAAAATCCCAGAAAATATCAAATAAAAGCAGAAGTTTCTGATTGGTAAACCGCATTTTATATTTTTGCTCTTTACAAAGGTCTACGATTGCAAGAAAAACATGACTTGTGGTTGGTCCTCAAGAACTGCAAAACGTTGGTCCTCTGAAAAGCGTCTGAGATGTTTTCGCCGTGGCACTACCAAAGGGTGTTGGACCTGCTCGTTGATCGTGCTTGAAAGATATTGGCTCTGAATCTTGGGGATTCTCATCCGGTTAAGATCCAGATAGGAGTCAGAAAAGTGATAGTAGAAGAGAACACAAAATCAGTGTGAGAGGAGATGTATTTTCTACTTGTTGTTTTCCTTTCAAAGTTAATGTAATAGTTGTGCTGCTGAAATTTGATTAGCAAAGGGGTCTGTAGAATGAAGAATAGCTTTATGCTTGTATGGAAAGACGTCTGGACAAAGTATTCGTACAACTACTATCTTGTAAGAAACAAGATCCGAGAGTAACATCATGGTTGAAGACCACAATGGTCCACTACCACGGAATATTATTACAAAGCAGACAAGAACACACAGGCTAGATCCATCACCAAACCAACAAACTTCACTTATTCTTCTGGATATAGAAAACTATTAAACATTATTTATCTAACAAAGGTATTTTAAGGTTTGGTACTTTCACTCTTCATCATCCTCCTCTCCACCACCACCACCAGCTTTCTTAGCTCCAGCTCTCTCGTTCCTTCTCTTCACTCTTCCAGGTCGACCACCACCAAATGGACTGGTCAGAGAAAAGTCTATGTGTTTCTGCGAGTCTACTTTCACCATGAACGATGGAATGTTCACCAGTTGCCTCCCAACCCTAAAAAAACCAAGTCGTAAGGGTGATTCTTTAGACAAGTCAGAGCGGGAAGCATTGCGACAGTTGAATATGTCGTTTCAAAATTATAAATTTGTAGTTACCTGATGTGCCTCTGTCGGATAAGGACACGGGCATGGTGAATGGACTTGGCCATACCGGATTTGAAGACAATAGTCTGGAGACGGCGTTCGAGGAAATTCTCAACAGTCAAAGCAAGAACGTAATCGAGCTTGTTCTGGGATTCATCAAGAAGCCCATTCTTGTTCATCCTCCTAAGAAGAGCTTCACCTTGAAAGATCCGACGAGGGTTCTTCTCGTCGAGAGTGAGAAGCTCTCTAGCAGCGTTACGGATACGGCTAAGCGTGTACTGAACCCTCCACAGCTCTCTCTTGCAACGAAGACCGTATTCTCCGACAAGCTTCAGCTCGGCGTCAAGACGCTCCTTCTCGTAGGGACGTCGTGGCTTTTTGAAGGTCTTGCCATCTGCAAAACACACAAAAATCATCATTAAAAGTCAAAATATTTGCATGCGAATGGAGCAAAACAGAGTGATCTGCTGATTAATACAAAAAAACCCTAATTATCATTTGCATGCATCTATACACACAGATCAAAAGCTATAGCATCAAAATTGGATGATACCCAGATGATCTAAACCACGGATCAACAAAAAAAAGTATACTTTTAATTTTTTTTGAAAACAGAGTCTAAATTCAGGTCTAGGGAAAGAAACTATTTTGGAAAAAAATAAAAGGTGAAAGTTCGACCATATCAGAGAAACAAAGGTGGAGAGAAGAGACAGAGAGCTTACAGTTGCGGTAGAATCTGACTTGAACCATGTTTGCTGTCACTAAGCAGAGAGGAGAGTGATCTCGAAGAAGAGGAAGAAGCAAGAACCTTCATTTTTATATTATTATAAACTGTGTAAAAAGCCCTAAAGAGGCTTTAAGCCTAAATCAGTTATTTTTGTTTGGGCTTTTATCTTGTTTAGTTAAGCCCATTGGGGTTTAATGGCCGAGTTCATGTGCTCCATCAAAGTCATCAAGCTGCTCGATGCATTCAAATATCACACTGACAAAATCTTGTCTTGGCAAAAAGACAATATAAATGCATGCGTCTTGTGTCATATGTAGAAAGATTTGAATTACCCATTGTTAATAACTAGTGGAAGACAAAACTTTCAAAAAGATTCTAAAACACACAATCTTTAAAATTGCTTTACTTATTACGAACTAACTTGATTAGTGAAGCTGGTCTTTCATATCCTCCATCTTCCTTCTTTTGACCCTTGATTACCTCTTCCTTCGACTCCATCTTCCAATTAGCTTTAGTCAAAGATTCACCTAACAACTCTGCAATATTCGTCGCCATTGCTTCAACCTTCTCCACAAACGGAAAGTTCTTCTCTTCAAACTGATTAGATAACCAAAGATACATAGACAGAACTTGATGTCTGCTCTCCAAATCCAACAGCTCTGTATCGTTCCTAGCAGAACTCTTTGGCATCCCCATGGCCACATTAACCGGCATATCTTGGCTGTACGTAGAAGCCATCCGGTATAAATGGTACATTGCTTTCGGATTCCTGATATTAACCGGTGCAAAACAGAAGTTAAACCGGTCTTCTAGAGACAACCCTTGTACTTTCTCCAACATGTTTGCTACTTTCTTGACGTGATCATGACGGCACAAGAAGTAAGAACCGTCTAGCCTGCAGTGCTTCCCAAAATGCTCCAAGAGCTTTGAAAACGCCATGTCTGGAACTTTCGCGGCGAAGAGCTCAATCTGTTCAAAGAAAGGGAACAAACCCACTTTTCTAACTTCATCAAACGGTTGTTGCAGACACTCTATTAGATAGGTTAGATCTTCTAAGTGTAATGTCGTAGTGAGTCCATCTGGATAACGACTACCTCTCCTTCCAGCTCTCCCGGCGATCTGTTTCACTTGTGAAGCCGGTACAGGCACCACCTTATCGCCGTTATACTTGCTCAGACTGTAAAACACAACTCGTCTTATGTTAAGGTTGAGTCCCATCCCAACAGCATCACTAGCAACCAAAACATCATACTCATTCTCTTGGTCGTTAAACAGATTCGCTTGCTGTCTCCTTGTCTCAGGAGGCAATGCACCGTAGATAACACAGCAACGATGCTTTGTATGTTTCTCTATCGCCATCTTAACTTCGAATATCTCTCTTCTTGAGAAGGCAACAACACAATCACCTGACTTGACGTTCTTGAGATCTCCTAGTAAGGTCTTACCTTCCACTACCAACGGTTTGAACCTCTCGTAATGCTCTTCGACTAACTCATCTCCTGTTTCACCACACATCTTACGCACAATCTCCAAAACACTCGGGTCTCCACATAAATGAATCTCATCGGCTTTTAATCCAAGCAAAGCTTTTGTCCAAGCGTGACCTCTACTAGGATCCGCCATCATCTGTATCTCATCCATCACAGCCACTTCATATAACTCATCTGTAGACCACCATTTCAACAGTACAAGAAACATGTTTCGCGAACGGGACATGTTTCTTCTCTTGTCCAGTCAAAAGGCTACAGTAAACCCCTAAAGCATTCACCTTATCAAAAACCTCCATTGCCAACAACCTAAGCGGGCTGCAATACAAACCGTTCTTAGCTTCCATGAACCGCTGCAAAGCATTGTAAGTCTTGCCACTATTGGTCGGTCCACAATGGTAAACAATCTTACGCTTCATAGCTCTAGCGAAAGGAAACCAAGTAGCCGGTTTGGTGAGGTCGGCAGTGTCAACAACACTCTTGAAACGTTTGATCTCGTCAGGAAACTCTTCGATACAGAACTCGACAAACACAGGGAACAGAAACTTAACAGCATCATCTGTTGGTCCCACACGGACAAGATCTTGAACAAGCTCGAGCTTACATTTCTCAAAGAAGAAGTCACGGAACTTGGCAACAGCTGTTGGAAAAAAGATTTACCAATATAGATGGCAAGAGCTTGATTAGCTGCCCAACCAGACTGCGCAAAGTAACCGAAAATCTCATGTAATGTGTCCCATTCGTTACGCTGAAGCTTAGAACGCACTTCACTTTCTCTAAGCTCTTTATATAGAGCCACAGGGTCATGATACGCAGCGTTTAAAGCAAGAGCAGCTTCGCTACTCTCTGCAACCGTCTCAGAAACTGCTGAATCATTTAGCAAGCGTTCATCTACATCACCAAGCTCATTAACCACACCTTCCTCGTCATAACCCTCACTCTCAGAGTCAGAACCAAGAAGACTTTCTTCACAGTCTTCCACACTGGATTCTAGTTTCTTGTCGTTTTCACCGTTATTGTCCACCGTTGACGAAAAGCATCTAACTTTACCAAACCCAAGTGTGTAATCGTTCCATGGAAGGTGAGCCCGAACCGGGCTATCCGAGAAGAACCGGGTCGTGGGCACATGAGATTCGGGATTCGGAAGAGATCTACAATAGGTTTCTCTGAAAGTATGGAGGTTTCGGGTAGATAAGAAAATCCTAACTCTGGAAGTATACGCTGTGTGCAAAACTCTAGCTACGCCTCTGCCCATGGTATCCCAATTGAAATTGAGAAACTTTGCAGTGTGCTGTTCAAGAAAAAATCTGCTCTTTTTTTCGTATTACTTGGACTGGGTTTGGATTTAAGGAAGACTAGAAATGGTAAAGGAGGGCGAAGCTAGTTTTTTTGAATCGTACCTGAGAAAAGAGATCGAGAGAGAGACATACGAAGAATTGGTGAAGGTGGGCGTTCAAGGCTAAAGAGAGATGTAAAAACCCTACAACAGGGTTTTTGTTTTTAGGATATGTGATTTTGCATTCCCTGTTGTTCAAAATAAAAGGATATGTGATTTTGCTATCAATTTTTTACTTATGTTTTTCTTTTCTACTAAATATTTTGTAGGGGTATTTTTTCAAAGTGTTATCTTTTGTATAACGTAATTTCTGTTAATTATAACCAAGTAGTAAAACTAAGGGAATTATAATAATGAATGCACAAATGTTCCCTAAATAATAAGAAAATTCTACGCTTCCTTTGTAAGTTATCAATTACAAAATAGAGCACTTTCCATTTGATAGGCACTTTCTACCGATGAAATCACTTTTATACCCTTAACTAAAATTCTAAACACATTCACTTGATTATTTTTTTCGTTAGTTCATTGTAAAAAACACTTTATCTCATATCTTTGACTTCGCCGGTAACGAAATCATCGCCGTTTGACTATGTTCTCCTGAATCCTCTCTTCATCGTCAAACTCTCTTACCTCTAGTTCCATCTCTCAGCCAATTCCATCTCTCAGCCACGGATTCAGACATGGAGTCGGCCAAATCTCGTTCGTCAAATCAATGTCGCCATCTAGGTCTGTTCTCCCGAGTCCTTTCTCAATACATGGCTGAGAGATGGAACTGGCTGACATTGATTTGAGAAACATGTATTGAGAAAGGACTCGGGTTTGAATTAGATACATGTTACTCGTGTTTGAATTAGATATATGCTTTACTTAGTTCTTTTGATAATCTTAAGCTTTTACATTCAAGCTCTTATTGGTTTGTTAATGATACGAAAGTGATTCGTTTTGGTTTTCTTGGAAAATTGCAGATGTCGGTGGTTCTCGGGATTGTACCGGTGATCGTGACTTGTCTATACTCCGAGTATTTGCACTATACAAAACATCATGTCTCCGGGAACGCGTATGTTGTTGATAAAATCGTTGTTTTCTGTTTTAATTTGATTTCATATTGATCTATGTGTTGTTGTACATCAGTATATGTTAGTAGGCACTCTGACGTGAATTTGGGTGGAAATTGTTAAAGATTTTGTGAAAGAAGATGATAAAGCTCTGTTGATAGAAGATGGAGGTGGTCTCCAGTCATCTTCTCCCAAAGCCAATGCTTCTTCTGCATATTCTCCTCTTCAGCCAAGAACTAAAGATTCTCCCTGAAGCTTTTTATTTTAATCATTAGTTTTGTTTCTTTGAAAATCTGAAATCATTTCACATTTAACTAACTATAATTAATTTGAACAAAAATGTTTTTGATCAGGAACCAAGGTTTGAGGTGTTCGTTATTGTAGTGTAGGTGAAGAAAAAACTTGTATGCAACAAATTTACTTAAAAAAAAAATCAAAAATAGAAGATAATAAAATGCATATAAGATGTTCGACTAAATGTTTGTAAGATATATGAATGTTCACAACATTCTTATCCAAAAATGTGATATTCAAGTTGTTTTTTTTCCATCTGTTGTCATGTCCACGGATGATTTCAAGATATGTATTTTTTAAATTCTAGATTCTCTGAATTTTTTTGATTTTCTAAATCTTTTTAATCGATTTTCTTTTTTGTTTTGTTGGTTTTTAGTGTTGTTGTGGATTTCAAAATTCAGTTCTGCAAAGTTCGATTTCAAAATCCAGATCTGCAAAAGATGTGGACGGATAATGTGGGGATAGCTGGCACGTGGATGGATTTGTGTGGATGGTTGAAGTTTGGACGGATGATGTGACCACAACTCAACCATCCACAAGAGAAATTTTGCACACCCCCACCAAACACAAGCAGTCAAGTTACGTCATTTTCAAACTAACTACTTTTCAAGATTCAATCTAATCCATTCACCCGTCCATGCTTCACACATCCATGTATCCATGTCCACACATCCATGTATCCCCGTCCATACATCCATGTATCCCTGTCCACACATCACTTGTTCATGCATCACCCACTAACCCGTCCAGGTTTCCTTCGTCCATGCACCATACGTTTACACATCACAAATCAATGCAATACATGTTAAAGGCAAAATTGTCCACAACCTATCTCTGGTCCACAACAAAATACATCACATGTAAGAAGTGGTTTTGAATAAAAGACAAAGACAAAAAAATGACTTTAAATGTAATCAACTCAAATAATAAATATATATATTCGAGTATACTGAATATGAAATCATATAAAATAACCGGTTTGATATAACCGACTAAGCCATACTTAAAGTTAAAACATGGACCCAAATAAATTTTAGTAGTCAATTGTCATTAGTTCTCCATTTTATACTGTGAGTGAGTAAGCTCATGATCTTTAGTGTCCCGGCCTTCGTTTAGAAAGTCTTTTAATTTTGAAATAATGGAGCAAATCAATTCAGGGAGTTAACCAGTAAATCAATTGGCCACCAAAACAATTGTGTGTTTAACAGTGTCAAGGTCGAACACCGACATAGAAACAACTTTTGGTATCGGTTCATAAGATAAAAAGCAAACCAGGAAATCAAATCATCGAACCGGCTTGAGTTGTCGATTTGAAGATCAGTAGATGAAAAAGAGAATTTGCATTCAATTCATCATCATATACTCCCTCACATTACTCGTCTCTCTCAAGTGAGAGCTTCTCTGCGACTTTCATCTCCGTTGGTCATTTCACTTGTTTCCCCTCCTTTCTTTGTATTTGTTTAGTATTGTAATGGTTTAGTTTTGGTATATATAGAATCAAGATTCTGAAGTTCCCTCTTTTACTTAGTATTCGAAGTTTAATGGAGGAAAGCAATCTGAAAGAGAGAAGAAGATGTGTTAGTTTCTCAAGGGCGAGAGAGGATATGATAAGTAATTTACCAGACACTTTGATGTCTCAAGTGTTGTCGTATCTTTCGACAAAAGAAGCTGTTAGGACTAGTGTTCTGTCCAGTCCAGTAGGTGGAAACGTCTCTGGCTTTTGATCTCCGAGTTGGATTTGGACTCTTCTAAGTTCCTAGATTATAAAGCCTTTGTGAGCTTTATGGAAAAGCTCTTAGTAGAGAGGCCATGCTTGCACAAGGTTAAGCTAAAGATTCGGAAGGGCCGTCTAAATGATCCGCCTTGGTGGCAACACCTGAACTTGAGCATCTCGATATTGAATGTGGTCCTGTGAAGCGTGAGTGTTTGGAAGTGGTGTCGTTGAGCCTATACACATGTTTTCGAAAGCTTCTTCACTTAAGGCTCCATAGGGTCTTTATGATGGGTGCATTGGTGGAGTCTGTTTCGTTTCCTTGTCTCAAGAGTATGCGTTTGGAAAACAATGCATATGCCAATGAGGCGTGTCTAGAGTCGCTTTTTCCATCGTGTCCAGTTCTTGAAGATTTCAGCTTTGTTACAAGGGCTGATGGTGGTGTAAAGGTTTAAAGAGTGCATTCTCAGACATTAACTAGTCTCAGTATTGAAATTGTCTCTGATTGGATTGACGAATGTGATGATAAAAGCTTGAGGGTTTTGATTAATGCCCCTAGGCTCAAGTATCTGAATCTCCCAGCGTAAAACCATAAGCAATTTAGGTTCCTTAACCAAGGTCAATCTTCTGGGCAGTACGAATAGTTATGTTGGTGACGTCCCTGATTCTTTCTTCACCAATATCTCAGGAGTTAGGGAGATGAAGAAATCTGACAAACTTTTTTTTTCTTACGTATATTCTCATCTCCTTCTTATTTTGCGTCTGTAGTTCATCAAAAAGATCATGCCATCACCCCAATTTTGCAACCTGTCATGTTTGGAAGCAGATATTTATTTTTGGGATATGGATATCATTCCAACGTTTCTTGAAAGCTGTCCTAATCTAAGATCCCTAATCTTGGTAATGACTTGCTCAAACCCTTAGATTTGTCAAAGATTATCTGAAATTTATTCATTATCTTGTGTATTTTTACAGGATCTATGTGGTTCATCTATGACTAAACAAATAATATTCACGCCCGTGCCTCAGTGTTTGCTGTCGTCGCTAGAGTTTGTAGAGATAGCAAGCACTTTCAGAGGAGGCCCTGCTGAAATGGAACTAGTATAAAGTACTTTGCAGAAAACTCAGTAGTCCTCAAGAAACTTGCTCTGCGTTTGAAATATTCCATGGAAGAAGAAGATTGATATGTTGCAAAGGATTTATTTCAGGAAGAAAGGGAAGCATGGTGGTGATAAATTGGAGGGAAAAGAAACAGAGAAAGTTCGTTTGAAAGAAAGGGGTGAGTCGAAGTCTCCGATGGAACCAGAGGGTTCGGGATGAAATAAGCGAAGCAAAGCCGCGAGTTGGAAGAGAGGCTTTGCTGTTACATATTTTTAATCGGTTCAAATAAAGACTCGTTGTATTTCATTTTCATTTTTTTATCCTGAGAATTGTTGTGAAGTGTCGAGATGAGACCTTCCCTATGATCGTCCTGAGATCATAGCTTTCTCAGTGTTTATTGGGATATTGTATTCGATTCAGATTGTTATTTGAGATAATCGGATCTGTATTTCTTTACATCTCAGTGTTTACGGAAAAGTTACAGGTGAAACAGAGAGGAAGATAAGTCGAAACTTATCAAATTGGTGCGTTTGTGACTGATCGAACATTCAATGGCGATGATTGAAGATTGCGGTGATGTCTCTGGAGATTTCGAAGGTTCTAAGATGGCGACGAGCTATGAACTCTCGTTTCTTCATTCGGAGTGTGAATTCTTATTACAAATCAGAGCGAAAGTGACAGAAGAACATTTCAAATCGATAGAGGCAAGGTTATCTTCATACGATACTCGCTTTGATTCTTTGGATAAACGTTTTGATCGCTTGACTCAACTATTGTTGGATCAACAAACTGAGAAAGCTCAGGGAAAGCGGATTGCGACTCTGGGATCTCCGTTTCCGGAGCTGTCGTCGACTTCAAGATCCGGACCAGGAGGTTTAGGTCAAGGTTACCAGCTTCCTCCGTCCGTTTTCGAAAATCATGAGAGTTTACTGAAAAAGGTAGAGATGCCGGTGTTTTCTGTTTCAAATCCGTTTGATTGGTTGGCTCGGGTGGAAGGGAACTTTCGCATTGGAAACTTTCATGGACGTGAACGGTTGCAGTTCGTCTCTATGAGTCTGGAGGGTCCAGTCCTGAATTGGTTCAATGCAGAAATGGATAATGATCCGTTTACAGATTGGCTGCAGTTCAAAAGGAGGTTGGTCCAACGTTTTCGACAGAGGCTGGAGGATGAACCGAGCAAGAGGTTATTTTCTTTACAACAGACGGGAACAATTATGGAATACGTTAATGAATTTGAGGCCTTGTGTTCAATTGTTACTGGTGTTGATGAGAAGAATTTGGAGCATGTTTTCTACAATGGTTTGAAACCAGAGATGCAGGAGATAATTAAAATGAAGGAGCCAAAGGGATTAACAGAATATATTACTGCGGTTATTGGTATGGAGGGTAATGCATTTTGTAAATCAGTGAGTGCAGCGGTACAGGACAACAAAGTTCGAAGAGCGGGTCAAGTGCCTTCTTCGAAGAGTTGGTCTAATATTTCGTCTCTTACGGGACGTGTTCAGAGTGGTTTTGAGAAAGGTTCGACTTCAACATGATCTGTTTGTCCGCGTCAGCGATATTCTGATGCAAAATTGGATCAGATGCGTCGTGATGGGGTATGCTTTAAGTGCAAGGGACCTTATGTTCGTCCTCATGTTTGTCCGATGAAGGAATTACATGTGTTGACGGTTATTAATGGTTATGAAGTGGAAATATTGGACGAATTTTCAGAAACGGTGGAAGTAGGTGATATTGAAACTGATAAGCGAGCTATTGAGTTGTCTCTTAATGCATTCTTGGGTATTGAGACACCAACAACAACCAAGTTAAAGGGCTTATTCGGATGTCAGGAGTTCGTAGTAATGATCGACAGTGGGGCTACACATATTTTTGTGGCTCCTCATGTGGTTAAGTGGGCTAAACTCCCCTTATTAACAGAGAAGCGTTTTCAAGTCTTGTTGGGCACAGGAGTAACGGTTGAAGCTTTGGGAGTGTGTCGACGGGTTTCTTTTTTTGTCTGCAGGAAGCTTCTTTCACCAGCGACTTCGTGGCTCTTGAGTTGGGGGGTGCTGATGTTATTCTGGGTATTACTTGGTTGAGGACGTTAGGAACTTGTTTGATGAACTGGGAGACGCATGAAATGTCTTTTAAGCAGGGCACTCGTACGTTAACACTTCGAGGGGGTTCTTCTCTACAACATGCCACTCCTTCTTTGAAATCTTTAGCAGTTCCAGATTTGGTGGAGGCTTTGGAGTTGGGCTCTGCTGCAGTTTTGGAGACTACGTTACCACCTGATGTACTGGCATTGTTGAATCAGTTTTCTGCAGTGTTTGAGTTACCTACAGAGCTTCCTCCGGTACGTGGCAGAGAACATTCTATTCATTTGCTACCTGGTGTGACTTCGATATCAGTTTGACCATACCGTTATCCACATGCTAGTAAAAAAGCCATGGAAGTTATGGTTGCTGACATGATGAAGAGTGGTATCATTCGACCGAGTTGTAGTCCTTTCTCCAGTCCGGTGTTGCTTGTGAGGAAGAAGGATTCATCTTGGCGATTTTGTGTTGATTATCGTGCTTTGAACAGAGCTACTATTCCGGATAAATATCCAATTCCTATGATTGATCAACTCTTGGACGAACTTCATGGTGCAGCAGTGTTTTCTATATTGGACTTACGTTCGGGTTACCATCAGATTCGAGTGAAGGAAGCTGATGTGGAGAACACTGCATTTCGCACTCACGAAGGCCATTACAAGTTTCTGGTCCTGCCTTTTGGCCTTATGAATGCTCCAGTTACGTTTCAAGGACTGATGAATGAGATTTTTCGTCCCTTTCTCCGCATACTTGTGCTTGTATTCTTTGAAGACATCTTAGTCTTCAGTGCGACTGAAGCTGAATATGTGGAGCATCTTCGTAAAGTGTTACAGGTTTTTGAGGTCCAGAAACTGTTTGCTAATCGTAACAAGTGTGTCTTTGTGCAAACTCAGGTCGAGTATTTGGGCCACATCATAATAGCTCATGGGGTGGCTACTGATCCTGCGAAGACAGCAGCTATGTTGGAGTGGCCTACACCTCGTACGGTTAAGGAGCTTCGTGGTTTCTTAGGCTTGACCGGATATTACCGGCGTTTTGTTCAAAGTTATGGTCTTCTGGCTAAGCCTCTTACCGACTTATTGCGTAAGGATGGTTTTGTTTGGTCAGAACTGTCGCAACGTGATTTTGATACACTTAAAAAGCTATGTCTTCTGTGCCTGTATTGACATTACCTGATTTTAAGGATCAGTTTGTGGTTGAAACTGATGCTTCTGGTTTCGGTTTAGGCACTGTCTTGATGCAACGGAAACGTCCTATTTCTTACTCCAGCCACAGTTTGACTCCTTGTGAACGGTTGAAGCCCATTTACGAACACGAACTCATGGCCATTGTACTCGCGGTTCAGAAATGGAAACATTACTTACTTGGTCGTCGTTTTTTGGTTCATACCGGTCAGAAGAGTTTGAAGTTCCTTTTGGAGCAACGTGAGGTTTCTATGGAGTATCAGCGTTGGCTAACTCGGTTGATGGGTTTTCAGTTTGATATTATCTATAAGCCGGGTATCGAAAACAAGGCTGTCGATAGTCTTTCTCGACAGATGCAGGGTTCTGTCCGGGTGACTAGCTCGTCTCTGTTTGTTTTAATTGTTCCGCATGTCATCCAACTACAAGATATCTATGCAGAGGTTGAGTTATTGGACGACATAAAAATTCTTAAACAATGGATACTGGCCGGAGAACCTGTGAAGAAAGGTTTCTCCGTCGTGGATGGCAAGCTATGGTTTAAGAAACGTTTGGTTATTCCTCATGATTCTCGTTTCATTCCACTGATTTTGCAGGAATGTCATGATGGTTTAGCCGGTGGACATTCAGGGGTTCTCAAAACCCTGAAACGTATCCAACAATCCTTTCATTGGAAAGGAATGCGTTTGTTGGTTCAGAACTATATCTCTCAGTGCGTGGTCTGTCAAACCCACAAGACATCCACACTTTCACCTGCTAGGCTGCTCCAACCTCTTCCCATTCCTTCTCAGGTTTGGCAGGATATCAGCATGGACTTTATCGATCGGTTGCTAGTATCTGGTGGCTTTAGTGTGATTTTTGTGGTCGTTGATCGCCTCAGTAAGTATGGCCATTTATTTGGTCTTAAGCATATGTATTATGCACTTGATGTGGCGTCTAAGTTCATTTCTGAGGTGGTCAAATTGTATGGTTTTCCTTCCTCTATTGTCTCGGATAGAGACAAAGTCTTCCTCAGTACATTTTGGAAGAGTGTTTCAAATTGGCTGGTACTCATTTGAAGTATAGCATTGCTTTCCATCCTCAGACGGATGGCGAAACGGAGGTACTGAATCGTTGTCTTGAGTCCTATTTGAGGTGTTTCTCATCGACCCATCCTAAGCCGTGGTATCGGTACTTGTGCTGGGCTGAGTTCTGGTACAACACCTGTTATCATACGGCTATTCATACTACTCCATTTAAAGTCGTTTACGGACGTGAGCCACCTTCGTTGCTACGTTTTGAGAATGGCTCTACCTCCAACTTTGATCTGGAGAGGATGTTACTGGAGTGTGATAGGATGTTATCGCAGTTGGAGATGTTTTTGGAGCGTGCTCAGTCTGCCATGAAACGTTCTGCGGATAAGCATCGTCGTGAGCTTTCTTTTCAGGTGGGGGAGTTTGTCTTTCTGAAATTGCGTCCTTATCGACATCAGTCCGTCTCTCGGCGTATTTGTTAGAAACTGTCGGCGAAGTTCTATGGCCCATTTGAAGTTGTGGAAAAGATAGGCAAGGTTGCTTATCGCTTAAGGTTGCTTGAAGGTTATCGGATTCAGCCCGTCTTTCACATTTCACAATTGAAAGCAGTGGTGGGTTCAGCGCAGCATTTCACTCCACTTCCTTCCACGTCCTCTGATCAAGGGGAGTTTGTTCTTGTCCCTGCTTTGATTTTGGAAGCCCGTTACACTGCTGATAGATATTTGGAGGTTCTGGTTAAGTGGGAGAGTCTTCCGGATCACGAAGCAGCTTGGATGTTGGGGTGGGAGTTTGCTCGTCAATATCCTTCCTTTCCGCTTGAAGACAAGCTTCGTCTCGTGGGGAGGGGTAATGATACGTTGCAAAGGATTTATTTCGGGAAGAAAGGAAAGCACGGTGGTGATAAATTGGAGGGAAAAGAAACAAAGGAAGTTTGTTTGAAAGAAAGGGGTGAGTCGAAGTCTCCGATGGAACCAGAGGGTTCGGGATGAAATAAGAGAAGCAAAGCCGCGAGTTGGAAGAGAGGCTTTGCTGTTACAGATTTTTAATCGTTTCGAATAAAGACGCGTTGTATTTCATTTTCAAACTTTTTATGCTGAGAATTGTTGTGAAATGTCGAGATGAGACCTTCTCTATGATCGTCATGAGATCATAGCTTTCTCAGTGCTTATTGGGATATTGTATTCGATTCGGATTGATATTTGAGATAATCAGATCTGTATTTCTGTACATCTGAGTGTTTACGGAAGAGTTACAGGTGAAACTGAGAGGATAAGTCGGAACTTATCAAAGATCCTGTCTTCTTATGGGATCTCCTTACATTGCCAACGGTATCTAGCGCTTGTGAAGTTGTACATTGTTGAACGCTGGAATAGCTTAATGGTTTGTCTATGATCAGACGTTAGGTGCGTACTTGTAATTTGATCAAGCTTCACTTTTTGAGACGTTAGCCATGTCGACTAGTTTTGGGTGAAACCAACATGTTTTAAATCAAAGTAAAGTAAACATCTGTAGACACCATTTCAACAGTACAAGGAACATGTTTCTTCTATTAACATACATATCTGTATTCAAAGATTGCGAACAAGTAAACAAAAACACAGAGAGATTAATTTGTCATGAACTCTTCTCTTCCAATGAAATCTGTAACTCCAAATCTTCACTTCCTCTCTTGATCGCAAGTTTCACCTTATCACCCACGCTATACTCATCCAGCACCTTCATCAACTCAGCTTTGCTTTTCACCTGACCGATCACACAATTAGAATCTCAGTTCTGAGAAAAAACGCAAGAAAAGGTTCTTCCTTTCTTCAAGAACAAAAAAACTGGAAGCTTACGGGTTTATCATCAACTGCAACAATGATATCTCCAAGTACTATATTACCAGCAAAACCGCGGGATGTTGGACGTAACCCTGCTTTCGAAGCCAGACTATCTCCAGGTACCTGCATTCACAACCAATCATCAAATGTCAGAAAAAAAAAGAAAGAACAAATTCAAGGTTTTATTATGAAGTGATTACATACCTGAAGTACAAGAGCTCCATTACGAACATTGAGTTGATTAGCTACTTGATCTGGAGCTAACTCTATGTTAATACCAGCTCGAAGGACCTGCAACTTTGGATTTTTAGTAACAACATCAAGCAAGGAAAACTAAACAATGGATTTTCTGTGTGCTTACTTTGCTGAATTGGATTAGTTGAGGAACAATTTTCAATACAGTTGATGACGGTATTGCAAATCCCACACCAGCAGATGTTCCTATTGAAGCCAAGATTAAGATTTAAAAATTGGATTCTTACGAAAATAAGTTGACAAGGAGTCACTGAAAACCACCTGTCTGTGTGTATATGGCTGTGTTGATCCCAATTAAGTTCCCTTTAGAATCGAGCAGAGGACCTCCACTGCAATATATAATGCAGAAAGATCCATTAAACAACAGAGACACACAAGAATGATTTCAGAAGAGAAATTATAACACCCTTTTGTATGATTCTGTAGAGTTACCTGTTTCCCGGGTTAATAGCTGCATCTGTTTGAATCCCACCACCAATGGTAACACCGGTTTGGCTAAAAATGTCCCGGTTAAGACCACTGATGACACCAACCGTAAGGGTGTGGTCAAAACCAAACGGGTTCCCAATTGCTAAACACTGCTGTCCAACTTTTAGAGAATTTGATTGTCCAACTCTGATCGGTTTAAGGAGTGCTTCAGGTGCTTCTACCTTCAAGACAGCAAGATCCTTAGCACGATCAGCACCAACAAGTTTCCCTTCGAAATTCTTCTGTACCCTTCAAGATTTGCACATATGAGCAGACGTGAGAAACAACAAGAGAGACAGATAACTGCTGAGACAGTTCAAAACTCACCCATCAGATGCAAGAATATTGACACGGCCAACTACATCACCAGGGCTTGGGTTTCTTGAAAGAGCATTGCCAATAACTGTTCAGCAGAAGATACATACAACTATAATCACAACTATTATATTTCTTCTAAAATCACTTAAGCTTCATTAAGACCATCTTACCGTGATAATTGGTCACAATGTACCCCTGTCCATCCCAAACTACTCCAGAGCCATTTCCTTCAGGTATCTACGATTGAATTTGAGAGATTTGTAAATCAAACAATCCATCAATAACATGAACAAGAGATAGCTTTTTATGGTATAAAGAAAAAGTACCTCAACCACACCAGTCATTTTGAGTTGAGGCCGTAATGTCACATCAAATATGTTAACGACGGAGTAAGTATTCTTCTCAAACAGTTGAACAATTCTCCCCTGTAACAGAGGAAAGATTATATGAATCTTAATGTAGCCTGAAACCTTGATTACCATTTATCCTCGCCAAAGAAACTAACCTCGGTAGGGAAGAGAGGTCCAGCTGGGAAAACAGGTGGACTTACATCTTCAACTGTCGCAACAGATGGATCGCCAAGTGCTAGTGCTGTAGTGTCATCAAAACCGTTAACTCAACGACCCACTACATCACTAGGATTCACTGAATAACATTTTATGATTTCAAAAAAAAACTGAAAAGTGTTATGTAAGTGTTCTATTAGACCAATATATTGTATTTAGCAGTATGCTTTGATACCTTATAGTTTCTCTATAAGGATTCTGAAATCTAACACTCTAAAATGATTTCTAATGTGGGCTTTGAAGTAGAATGTGACAATTAAGCTTCTTATACAGACTTTGACTAATCAATTTGTTTGAAAACAAAGCTTAAGAAGGTGCAGACCTGATAAGTACCTTGAAGGATTACAGCACAGGTTCATGAATATACTTGTCAACAAGATTCGCCTTGGGACACTTTTCATGGCTAACTCATGCACATTCGACTTCCAATCCCGACCAGTCCTATTAAGGAACATAAACAACCAAAACGATTTTCCCTTTGTGAACATCTAGTTTCCAAGTAATCCAAAATTTACAACAGAAAGAAAACACACTAATGAATCAATGTCTCAAATTTCAAACTGAGCAATTGCTTTACATTTTTGGTAGTAAATGTAAATTGATAAGATTGTCACGCTTTTGTGTGTTTAGGTGATTGGGTGTGAAACTAAGAATGTTGTTACATATCTCTCATTCAATGTTATGGTAGTGGAAGAAGCTAATAAGGAACATGAAAATCCGCAATCTTTTAAGGAACCCAACTAAAAAGAAACAATCTTTCAAGGAACCCAAATCAAAAAGAACATCTTTTTAAGTTGCTATTGAAAGAAGCTAAAAGGCTTTACTTTACTGAAGAAACTGGTCGGTCTGAAACGACGTCGCCTTGAGAGAGTCTGGAACATGCGGAGGAGAGAAGCTGCCGTCGACCCACAAAATCACTCTCAGGTCGCAAAGAGCAGGACGCAATCACCTGCATCTTTCTGCCACAAATTGAGACCAATCGATCCGACAAAGGCCTGGATAATATAACTATGAAATCTCAGATATTTTTTAGCTGAGTAACTAGGAGCTACCCGAAATACCGTAAATACCCTTGACCGAAAGATAAAAACTATATGAAGATATTTACTGTATTTTGTGTAGCTCCTACTAGTACTTTCTCTGCCGAAAATATCTAATTCTTTTTAATTATTACAAACTATTAAAAAATGGTCTCAAATGACAATAAACTAAGCTTTTCCTCTCAAAATAGTCTACAAGACTCAAAATAGCTTATTTTGGTTTCATTAAAAAGGCAAGTTACTATTGTATCCTTTTCCATTTTTAATTATATAATATAAATTTAATCAAGTTTTGTTAGTTTTCGTTATCGTTTCTTACCTTCAATTTTTAACCTCGTATAATTTTTTCGTCATTGTTATCAGAAGATCGTTGTCAGAACTTCGTCATCAAATAACCTTTGTCAGCGTCATCATCATCATCATCATCATCAGATTACCCCCTTGAGAGCATCGCCGACGGATGCGGTGGAATCAATCGCATTTAGCAAGATGTGAATGTCTTTGAAAATGCTCGAGTTGATGTCTTTGTTATTTATGGTGTTATGCCTCCGGATATACTTTGTTATTTATTAGATTAAAACTATCATTTGTACTCTATTTGGAGTCTGCTATGTATGTATAGATTGTATTTTAGAATTTTTTTCAGGTCAAGTACATTTTGGAGCATTATGGAGATAATGGAACTTGATAAGGCATTCAAAGAAGATATCAAGTAGCTGTTCACAATCAACTAAGTTAGAGTCGAGGTCAAATTTGACCATCGATCGACGGTGCATACTTGCTGTTGTTTAGGCATGGAGACACATATTTCATATCACACAAAGTATTATTTAGAGCTTTTTAGTTTTCTTAGTAGTTTTGGGGAGAATATCTGAACTTCTTCAGAGATTTGTATTAGAACCCCATTATTTATTTTATGCATTATATTATTGAGTTTATTATCCTTTCTATGATTATGTCTGAGTAATTCTCTTGTTAGATTTAGGGTTTATCATGGCATTGATGAATTAGCCAAAAATATGATTGCTAGGATGAAGAGATATCAATCTTTGGAATTGTGTTTAATGCTTGTGTTCTAGAGTAGCTAACTAGTAACCTGAACTAAAGACATAGACAACTACGAGAGTAGGTTCTGTGCGAGAATTAATTCCATTGAGCTAAGTTATTAGATACATGCGAGAGATAATTTAATTAACCTAGCGACGAACTTCCTGTCTGATAACCATCAATCAACACTCGGCCTTAGCCGTCGATCGACGGTCGACTCCTCTATTTGCATATGAGAGTTGGAACGAGAGGGAGTCGGATTTGTGATGAAGGTCCTTGCATATTCATAATTCCTTGCATCATATCCACTATAATTCACTTGTCTGAAATCTTAGATCTATCTTTTTTCATATTTGAATCAATTAACTTATTTAAACAATTTCCTTTTTAAAATAAAACCTTCAAACAAGCCTCATATTTATGGCTTGCCTAGTTTAACTTTAGAATTCAAAAATCAGTTGTGTGCCCTCGCTCTCTGTAGATTCGATCCCTAAGTACTACAATTAGACCTCCCTTGGCAAGAGTAGTTCGTAGGGTTAATTTGATAGATTGTCTGATTTAAAATAAACCTTAACCCACACACTGTCAAATTTGGCGTCATTGCCGAGGAGCTAGGATCACCATTAGATTTATTTTCTAGGGTTTAGTCAAGGCTTTTTTTTTTATTGCAAGTTACTGCAATTTCTTTTTCTTATCTTTCATGTGCATGCCTAGTAGTACCAGAAGCTAAAAGAACCATGAATTATTCTTCTCAGACCCGTTGCAATTGAACATTCCATCCGCAAACATACATGGTAAGCATCGATCGACAATAGCACTCAACCGTCGATCGACGCTCATGCACCAACATCGATCGATAGTACCCATATGGCATCGATCGACAGTAGCTTGCGAAAGATGGTTGTGACTTTAGTTGTGGTTTGATATGAGAGAGGAGACATGTATGACCTTGAAGTTCATCATCGTAATGCAAAATGTAATATAATTGACGAACAGGGAACTGTAATCCCTGACCAAAAGCAGACACTGTGATAGCTCAACCTGAAGCTATCGCCCAGTCTGCTCAACGGACACTGGCAGACTACAATCGTCCATACCAGTTATATGCCAACATATATGCTTTTCGTCCTCCAGCTTTCCAGAGGAATGATTTTGAGATTAAATCGTTCATCTTTGCACTTGTTGCACATACACCCTACCATGGATTGCGACATGAGCACCCGATGGATCACCTGGAGTGATTTAAGGATCTAGTATATGTTATTAAGGCCAATGGAATCCATGATGACTATCTATTCTGTAAGCTCTTCAAGTACTCACTTGCTGGAGATGCTTCACATTGGCTTAAGCAACTACCACTAAGATCTCTGACATTCTGGACAGACATCAAGAATGCATTCTTGCGCAGTTTCTTTGATGATGCACGAGCAGAAGACTTGAGGAGCATGATCGCTACATTCACACAAGAGCCTGAAGAATCATTCAGAAGCTCTTGGTTCAGATTTAAGTCCTACCAAAGAGACTGTGCACACCATGGTTTCAATGAAGTGCAACTACTTAGCACTTTCTTCAGAGGTATTGATATGCAGTACCGGATGGCTTTAGACACAACTAATGAAGAAAATTTCAATACTAGGAGTCCAGAGGAAGCAACAAAGCTTATTAAGAACTTGATGTCTAGAAATAACACCAAGAACACTGACTATTAGAGGAAGAAATCAGCTCAATTTTTGAGCAATGAGCAGATAGATGAAGTCAAGGCAAAGTTGGACAGTGCTCAAAATTTTCTCAAGAAGCCAGAAGTGAAAGTCCTGGAAGAAGAACACGAGGAAGAGGATGTGAATTTTGTTGGTGGAAACGTTTACCAGAGACCAAGGAATCCAGGCTACAACAAGAACTCCTATGGTGGCAACAAGAGTAACTACAATTAGAATTCGCAACAGTAGAAGCCTCAGGAGAGCAAATTGGAAGCTATGGTTGATAGGATACTGGAGCAGCAACAGCAGATGACTGTGAACTTCAATGGGAAGATTGATTCCATGTACATCAACCTCAACACCAAGTTTAAGAATCTCAACACTCATGTCAAAAAGTTGAAGAATCAAGTGGTCCAAACAAGTGAGGCCATTCAGAGACATGAGATCATGTTTAAGGAGAAAGGGGAAGCTGATAAGATGGAACACGTCATTGCATTGATAGGTGAAGACTTTTGGCAAGAAGTGAAGAGAGAACAACTGCATGAAGGAGATTTCCTTGTAGAAAGTACCATGTCTTTCGGCAGTTAACTTTGGTGTCGATTGACACCCGAACCAGACCGTCGATCGACACCCGAACCAGACCGTCGATCGACGGAACCTGCAGAATCAGTTGCCACATGTGAATCTTCCAACGTCGATAGACATCGAGAAGCTAGCGTCGATGAAGAGTCCCCAACAACAGAACTGATTCAGTTACCAAGTCTGAGTGCCAGCCTATTTGTTAGACATTCGAAGATGAAGAATCAGGAACAGAACGCCAATACACCTGATCCCATGACAACATAAAGACACTCCAAAAGGAAGCAGAAGATTTCCAAACATCTTTGCATAGAAGCAACTGACAAAGAGATGAATGGCTTTGCCAAAAGAGTTTTTGAAATTCCTTTAGATACTCAATTTGATGAAGCATATTATACTCATAGATTGTGGATGTTTTTCAGGGAATCCAAGAAAACAGAAAAAGACATAGAGCGCATGTTCAATGACCTCAGAGAAAAGATGAAGCAAAGGACTACTCTCAAAAAGAAAAGTGACCTTGGGAAATTTGTTATTCCATGTTTTGTTAAAGGTCACGAATATCCTAACGCCCTCTGCAATATTGGATCACCAGTTAGCATCATGCCTAGAGTTATGGTAAAGAAACTAAGCTTGAAATTAGAGCCTTCTAGTGATTCATTCACCTTTGTGGGTTGCTCCGAAGTGAATTCAAGAGGGATAACCAGAGACGTCCCAATGCAGATTCACAACGCCTTAATTCCAGTAGACTTCCATTTGATGGATATAAAGATCGATTAGAACTCTTCTTACTCCTTGGAAGAGCGTTCATGGAAACAATGGGAGCTATCTACGATATGAAGACAAACATGTTGTATATATCCTTGATTGATCCATACAATTTATATGAACATGTTAAAGTTAAGAACAAGGCTACTCAAATAGAATTGGGTGATGATCCAGGTTTGATTGCTACATGCTTCTGCAAATACAATCAAGACGACGAGCCTGCTGATACAACACCTATCGACACCCAACCCTTGGCATCGGTTGATACTCACTATCCACCACCGGCCGACAGTTATGCCACATATCAGAATGACGAAGACAGTCAAGAAGATATAGTCTACATAGAGAAGCAATACGTGAGAGGATGCTAGAAACTAACAACTCAAAGTAAAATGATTCTTACTTTGAAGAAGAAGCACTCGAGTACCATGCCTTTGCACTCGAAAAGACTGCAAATTTCAAGGGATCTTATGGAAGCTGGAATGCAACATCAATCGACGGTGGCTCTATACCATCGATCGGCACCTTAGACCAGATGAGTTTGGAATCCTAAGAGACCCAGATGGATATGCACGAGCAATGGATGGAAAGATTCTCAATGTTTCCAAGGACGATATCGCATACATACTAGCTATGGCCAACAGATCCGAGAATCTCTTCAAAAATCAAACATCGGGTGAGGTAGTCAGTTCAGCATCGATCGACGGCAACAGTTCGCCATCGATCGACAATCACAATGCAACAACTGGGCAGAGAGTGGTAACAAAGGAGTTCTTACAAGACAAGCTTGATGGAGTTTACTTTTCTCAGGACTTGATGAGGGATAATATCAACCATAGTTTGGACGATATTTCAGAGCCTACATATGCCATACTTAACATACTGACCAGATGCATTCAAGCACTCGAAGAAAGGAAGGGCAAATTACAACTGCTCAGAGGAAGATAGAAAATCAGCAAACCAGAGCATATGAGGCTGTAAGAGGCCTTATCAGTGCATGGTTTGAGACGAGCAGAGAGTATGTGGATACTTGCTTTCTATAATGGGTTGATGAACCACCTTCGTAGTCCAAAAGTCAAAACGTCGAGTTTAAGACTATAACCAAGCGCTGAGTGAGAGGCACCCCACTGTGAAGTAAGTTTTATTTTGATTTTTTATTATCTCGTTTTCATTATGGTTTTTATTTAATTACTTTAGGTTTTCAAAGGAGGAGCAGAACAGTTTGAAACCAACATTGATCGAAACCAGGACTTCACTATCGGTCGACACTCACAATTCACCATCGATCGACATACCTTACAGAGTTTGGTAACCTCGACTTTCTGTCAACCTTGTCCTTATACTTTAGTTTTTATTAACCAATCCCGACGATATAGGACTGGGACAATGTTATTCAAGTCTGGGGGAGGTTCACTGATACTTTTATCTATTTGACTTTTTATCTATTAAGTTTTTCTTTTTAATTATTTTATAGAGTCAAGAATGAGATTATGATCAGAACTTATTTATTGACTAACCATACTTTAGCACCAATCTTAGACATGTTGATTGCCGAGATCACTTGAGATGCCAAAGTGGATCATCCTACCATTAGATCACCCTTACTAAGAAAGCTTGAAGGAACCAAAGCTGATCTCTAACCTAATATTGACTACTTTTCTTGTTTTAAGGCTTGGTGTACATAGGATCTGATTCCTTCTACAGGTCTGTAAGGTATTAGTCTTTGTAATTTGATTTGTTTTCTCTCTTTCTCTTCAGGATCTGTAATAGAAAAGATTGAAATGATTACCTAAGATACAGAGGGGTAGATACATGACCGATGACCCCATTATTCTAATTCAAAGAAATGATCACACATTGTTGTAAGCGAGGGGTAGGTATATTACCGATGACCCCATTATTCGCCTACAACTTTGTATTTAGTTAAAAAAATAAAAAAATGAGATGGCAAGATGGACTGTAGCAGCATCATTGTCCATTGAATTTTGAGATTCAAAAAGATGTTGAGAGACAAGAGGAAAGAAAGGGATCATGAAAGACTTTATACCTATAATGCATATTTTCAGGAGTTGAGTCCATGTGTCCTTTGATCGATACTCCAAATGTAAAGCATGCATTTTATTTTTATGCAATTAAATGAGATCAATAGAGGGCTAAGTCAAATTTGTATTTGTTGAGTTGCTGGTAGAATGAATTTGGTTGCTATACTAGGATAAAGCATATAAATTTTCTCTTTAATTAGCATTATTCGATGTGATTAGGATATAGTAGGGGTGATAGTTATGCTTATGTATTATGTGAGTTCCCGCTTTTCAAACCTCTTTCACAGGATACCTTTGTTTTGCTTGAGAACAAGCAAAATGTTAAGTCTGAGGGAGTTGATATACCTTGATATTTACCAGTTTAAAACTATCATTTGGACCCTATTTGGAGTCTGTTATGTATGTCTAGACTGTATTATAGAGTCTTTTCAGGTCAAGTACGTTTTGGAGCATTATGGAGATAATGGAGCTTGATAGAGCATTCACAGAAGATATCCAATAGCTTTTCATAATCAGCTACGTCAGAGTCGAGGTCAAACCTGATCATCTACGGTCTACTCACAGAGTTATTGGCCGACTTCAATCCCAAGTCAAGACAAATTACAAGAATGCCCCTGAACGAGTTTTGATCTACTTTATAAAGATTCTGCCATTGTTTAGGCATAGAGACACAAATTTTATATTACACAAAATATTATTTACAACTTTTTAGTTTTCTTAGTAGTTTTGGGGAGAAGATCTGAACTCTTTATGAGATTTGTATTGAAACCCCGTTATTTATTCTATGCATTATATTATTCAGTTTATCATGCTTTCTATGATTATGTCTACGTAATTCTCTTGTTAGATTTAGGGTTTATTATGGTATTGATGAATTAGCCAATAAATAGGATTGCTAGGATGATGATGTATCAATCTTTGGAATTGTGTTTAATGCTTGTGTTCTAGAGTAGCTAACTATTGGAATTGTGTTTAATGCTTGTGTTCTAGAGTAGCTAACTAGAAACTTAAACTTAAGACATTGACAACTACGAGAGTGGGTTATGTGATAGAATTAATTCCATTGAGTAAGGTTGTTAGATACATTCAAGAGCTGGTTTAATTAACCTAGCGGACCTAGAGGACGAACATCCTGTTTGATAACCGTCGACCGACACTTGGTCTTAGCCGTCGATCGACGGTCGAATCCTCTGTTCGCATACAAGAGATGGAATGAGAGGGTGTCGGATTTTTGACTAAGATCCTTGCATATTCATAATTCCATGCATCATATCCACTATAATTCACTTGCTTAAAACCCTAGATCTATATTTTCCATATTTGAATCAGTTAATTTATTTAGACAATTTTCTTTTTGGAATAAAACCTTCAAACAAACTTCCTATTTATAGCTTGCCTAGCTTAACTTTTAGAATTTCAGAAATCTATTGTGTGCCCTCGCTCTCTGTAGATTCGATCCTTAAGTAGTACAATTAGACCTCTCTTGACAAGAATAGTTTGTAGGGTTAATTTGATAGATTGTCTGCTTTAAAATAAACTTTAACCCGCACGCTGTCACCTCATGAAGCTTACACAGATGCTAAAAGCTCATCTTCTGATCAGAAACCTAGCCCAGTTCCGTTTTTCGCCACCGAAGTTAGCTCGGTCTTACATCCCAAGAACCCTTTTGCACAACTCTGCAAATTAACTATTGTTATTTCAAGACTGATGCTCTAAAGGTAAACGTTAGATTCTTTGTGAGAATTGTAAGTTTCTCTCTTTTGTTAAGACAACAACTTGATTTTCCCTTTTTTCAATGTGCAGATGTTCCTAGATCTCCAACAATGGTGGTTTGATGGTGGCACTGATGTCGCACCAGCTTACATTTTTGAAGAGGAAGTCAAGCATTTTCATTCTGTCTTAACTTAATTTCTTGCTATAAAGATATGAAATTTTTGATTGTTGAGTTGCTCATCTATATATGGACTAATCTTTCTTGTTGTAGATTCAAAAGTAAGCCCATGACAAATTTGACCCTTCCTTCTATCCACGATTCAAGAAGTGGTGCGGTGACTATTTTTACAAGGTATGTCGTTTGTGATATCTTAGGAATTTATCAAGATTGAAGGCTTTAGTTCTCAACATAAATGTTTAGAACAACTCAGAGTGTTTGGTAAGTCGATTGCATGTATGAGGAATTTCAAAATGTCAATAAAGATACTTATGAAGTATCTAATAGCCAAAACAAAGTTTTTACAAAATTCATAAGGAGATTCAATTGTGTTGGTTGTTATGTGCATAGAAAACAACATGTAAATCGTTTGTGTGTATTTCCTCTTTCTTTAACTATTCATGAAAGCTTTTCTAAATATGTCTAACCCTTCCAAAATAATCCAAAATTAGCTAAGTATGCAAACAAAGAGGAAAAACAATATGTCGATGACTTTCACTTGACTGAAACATAGGTTAAAAGTTACGCTGAAAGCATATACCATGGTAGAGATTTAACTACTTGCACATTTCCTTATGTGTTGCTGACTATTCATGTCCACCACCAGCTACTAAAAAGAAGTGAAAAGCCTCCTACAAAAAGGTTTAGATCATTTGGTTAGTTTGTGTTCTGATTCAAAATCACAACCACACAACAAGAATACATGCAATATTTTTTTTGAAACTTTGATTGCAATAATTTAAATAAAGCAAAGGTGTTTCTATTATATTCTTAGTCAAACCCATATCAAATGCTCCCCTAAATAAATTGCTTGTCATACCAGCCCAATATGAAACCCAATTAGAAGCAGTTGGAGAGTAAAACGTGAGAAAAGAAATTATGATCTAAAGAGACCCTTTTTGCTCAATGGGTTAAGAAACCCTCAGTTCCAAAACTCTCATCGAAAGTAACGATGTGGTGATGATGTCCCAAGAATGGAATCTTCAGTGGGTGAATGGAGCCAAAGAAAAAGCTGGCAGAGAGATGACTATGAAGGAGAGAGCCAAAGTTGCATTCTTTCTGAAGACTGCGGTTGATTATGCTTCCTAGACGCTGAGATACGATTTTTGATGATCAACTCAATTCCTTTGAGAACTGAGGCAGGAGATCGGGGAGTGTTGCGGTGAAGCCAATTATTACGTTCTCTCCATACCTCATAGATAGTTGCCTGCCATGCAAGAAGAGTCAGGTACCTTAAGTTGTTGTCTCCAGAGTAATTAATCAGAGCATGAAGAGTCTCATTCCAAGAATAATTCCTTGCAGTGAACAAAAGCTTCTGAGCAAGAGAGTTCCAGATGTCGGATGAGTAGGAGCACTCAAAAAATAGGTGGTCTCTTGTCTCATTGAGAGATTGACAGAATAGACACGTCGAGTCGCTCCCAAGATCCGAAGAGAGAAGGCGGTCGCGGGTTGGACATCTATTTAGAAGCAAAAGCCAAGCCAACGCTTCATGCTTACGTATGCCTTTTTTGAACCAAATTACTTTAGCCCAAAGAACTTGTGGCTTAGTTGTGCGAAGCTGATCGTACATGAAATTTGAATTAAAGGAATTTCTTGGGCAGCCTTTTACTTTTCATATCATAGAATCATTAGTATTTGACAAATGAATGGTAGGCATATGAACCCGAACTTCTTCCATTATTGGTAATCTAGCAGGTGGGAGATTCCAGTTGTCATTCGACCATAGAGAAGCAAGAGTGGCAGAAAGTGGGATCCCCGTGAGTTGAGGTCCTAAGGCGCCAATAAAGTCAATTAGCGGTCCAAAGTCTGACCATGGGTCTGTCCAGAACCTGCAATGCTGACCATTCCCAGGTATGAGCCTAATCCACTTGATAATTGTTCCTCTCAGCCGTAGTAGCTTCTTAAATGCCCATGAGTGGCTTTGTTCAGCCGTAGTGGCTTTGTCTTTAATAATGTTTGTCCGGACCCAAGAAACCCAAATTGAATCCTGTTTGAACAATAGCAGCCACAATAGTTTCAAAGAACAAGTTTGGTTTCACACTCTTAGGTTTTTAAAGCCTAAACCCCCTTCAATTTTAGGAGTAGTTACCACATCCCAAGAAACTTTTGCCGTAAATCTGCCTTCTAAGGATCCTTTCTAGAGATAGGCATTGCACATAGAGTCAATTTCAGCTATGCATTCTGGAGGCAAGATAAAGGCTGAACACCAAAAATTGGTCATTCCTGAGATCGCAGTTGTTATAAGAACTTGTCGGCCAGCTAGAGATAGATATTTAGAAGTCCACGAGCAGATCTTGTTCTTGATGCTCTGAAGCAAAGGCTCACAATCTATCATTAATATTTTTTTATGACTTCAGGGGCAAACCTAAATAGCGGACATGAAGATGACCTCTTGGAATGCTCGTTGAGAATTCAATGGCAGTGATTTCGTCCGATAAGAGACCACATGAGAAGAAACTGGACCTGGTAGCGCTGATTGCGAGGCCTGACATATTGTAGAACTCATTTAACACCGAAAGAATTCCTTGGACAGAAGCAAGAGAGCCATCAAAAAAATCAACAAGTCATCTGCGAAACAAAGGTGTGTCAATTTAGACTCATCACATCTGGGATGATAGTTGAATACACCTCTTTCTGCTGCATCATTTAGCATTTGAGAGATAATGTTCATCACAAGGCTAAACAAATATGGGGACAAGGGGTCACCTTGTCGAAGCCCCCGTGTCTCGTTAAAGTAGCCATGCATTCTGCCATTAATCCCAACCAAAAAAGCTGTAGTAGTGAAGCATTGTTTAAGCCAATCAATGTAGACAATAGGAAGCCTTAGAGCAGTAAGACACTCTAGCAGGAAGTCCCAATTAACAGAATCAAATGCCTTAGAAATGTCTATTTCCAGAGTTAATCTTTTTGCACCTGAATCTTTATGATAACCATTAACGATCTCAGATGCTAGAAGGCAGTTTGATTTGGAAGAATAATCCTGGGAAAGAAAGACTTTAGCTTTGCTACTAGAAGCTTAGAGACCACTTTATACAAAGTGTTACAGCAAGAGATTGGCCTGAAGTCCTTAATAATGGAGGCACCTGTGAACTTTGGCAGCAAAGTGAGAATGGTGGAGTTGACTGAGGTGGGCATGAATCTGGTCGTGAAGAACCTGGATACCGCAGTGACAACTTCAGAACCCAACAGCTCCCAACAAGCCTTATAGAAGTTAGAGGTAAGACCATCTGGATCAGGACTCTTATATGGGTTAAGTTTGAACATAGCTTTTGTTATCTCTTCTTCAGATGGCAACTTAGCGATGATAGTAGTTTCAGACGGGGTACAATAAGCCCTTATAACTGACTGGAGAAAAGGCAGATGGTTGTCTGTAGAAGCCAGAATCGCATGCCCAAGAATGTTCTTAAAATGATGGACAGCCAATGCCCAAGAGTAGAAGGCGTAGAAGCCACAATACCATCCAAGCCAGTAAGAGAAATAATTGTATTGTAGACTGTTCTAGCTTGAGCAACTCGTGGAAAAAGGTGTATTTTGATCACCACATTGAAGCCAATTGATTCTAGATTTATGCTTGAAGAACTCTTCTTCTATCCTTTTCAACATAGAGAGTTTTTCTGAGAGGGCAAGCTCAGCATTGAAATTTGCATCAGTGGGGGCCTGCAAAGAAGTTATCTGAGCTTGATGAAGCTGTGCAGTAAGATCGTGAACCCTTTTTTGAATGTCTGAGAAATTGTCTTTGTTTAGCGTTTTAAGAGCAACTCATATTAGTTTTTGTTTCCTTATCAATGACAAGAGAGAATGCTCGGAACAATCAGTAATGGTCCAAGCATTAGACACTGTGGAAAGAAAAGTCTGGATGAGAGGTCAAATAGTTGAGGAACTTGAAGGGAACCGAGCCAGCAATGGGAACATCACACGCCATTGTGATACAACAAGGCGCGTGGTCAGAAAATTCTCTAGCTGAGAAGGATGCGTTACAATTTGGAAAAGCAAGCAACCACGGTTCATTAATCATGGCTCTATCCAGTTTCTTCGCAATTGGGACAGAAGGTTGCTTATTGGACCATGGAAGACGAGGACCCTAATCTCAAATTTATAACCTTTATCTGATCATGGAAAGATTGAAACTGAATCATACCGCTAGTGTACATGTTAACAGAAGGAGAAGAATGTTCTTCCGGATGTAGAATTTCATTGAAATCCCCTCCAATGCACCAAGGCGAAGAGGCAGGAATAACAAAATCATTCATATGAATCAGATCAATCCACAAATCATTTCTCTCTTCTGAAGTGTTTGCTGCATAAACTGCAGTAAAGTAGAATTCCATATGACCTAGAGAAGATACAAGACAAGTCATTGATTGACGAGAGAGATGCTTGACAGTCACGGAGAAGGGATGCTTCCAGATCAGAATAACACGACCGTCTGGATCGACCAAGTGGTTAGATGCAAAAGACCACTGAGGGCAAGCCGAGTTCAATACTTGAGACAGGTCAGCCTCTTTGATATGGGATTCCAAAATAGCTCCACATAGACTTTATGTACATTAAGCCAGCGTTGAAAATCCGAGTGCTTTCTAATATCATTTAATCCTCTGACATTCCAAAAAAATATATTATCTATCATTAAAATTAATGATTGGACTCCCCTACTTGTAGGAGAGCACCCACATCCGGGGATAGATGTTCTGAGGCAGCCTTTGATAGTCCTCAACACTACCTGAGATGTCAGGATCCACCAGAGTAACATCACCTGATGCATTATTCGAGAAAGGAAAATCAGCAGCAAAAGGCTGATCGGAAGCAGCTGGTGGATGACTGACTAAAGCATCGTCATATACAAGAAAGGCAAAAGCATTTGCCGTTTCAAAAGAAACAGAACTAAACGTCTTGAAATGATCAACCGTTGGCTTGAGCTTAGATAAGGAACGATGCTTTTTGAAAACTCGTTTGCTCTGCCTAAATAGATTAGTTTGGACTGGAAGCCCAACTACATGAGTGATTTGGTACTGTGAGAAGGGGCCATTGAGAGCGAGAACTGGAGTTTTCTGAGAATCTGGCCAAATTTTGTCACAAGAATCCACAGCCTGTATAGAAGAAGGGACATACTTGGTAAGATCAACCACTGACTTATCTAGAGAAACCATAGTCATAACAGGGCCAACTTCAGAAGAATACCCAATCTGGTTAACAGACACAACAAATTGGAAAGAAGAGTTCCCATTAGAGGTAGATCCAACATTAGAGAATATAACAATCTGATACTGAGAAATAGATTTCCAAATTTCCAAAGGTTGTAGAGACCTCAACTCAGGAGGAACCTGAAGAGATCGGTTGGCAGAGGAATCAAGATGAATAACGGAGGCTCTGAAGAAGTTTCCTGAGATTTTGGGCCCTTGGGAGCAGAGGAATTGTGAGGAGCCGAGCCATGCTGAGAAGAAGGAGCCCAACGAGCATTTGGACAAGAGCTATCCACATGGCCTAACTGTTTACAGTAGAGGCAAGTGGGGGGGGGACCCAAGGGTATACGAAAGAGATGGTGACAATCTCGCCGCTTTCCCTCTCAATCTCAGCTGATAAAGGTAAGGGTTTAGAACAATCTGCTCTGATTTTTAAATGGGCAATGTTGATGTTGACCATTTTCATTGTGAAGTCATCGACTTCAACAGGGAAACCAAGAAGATCTGCAACACGACTAAGGCCTTCTTGAGTATAGTGATCAAAGGGGATACCCCTTACATGCGCCCACAACGGGATAGAGGTAAAAGTAGGTGGTTTGATTGCCAGATTAGAAGACCATTGCGCCACATAGAACAAAGATTTACCTATATGCCAAATTTATTGATCAACAATCTTTTTTCTGATGACAGCATTAGGAATCCTGACCAGAATTGATCTAGTCTCGGGCTTCAAATGAATCTATAGCTTAATCTCTCGACCCCATATATGGGTGAGAACACTCTGGATACGGCTAAAGGAAGGTATTTTCCCTGTAAAGACACCTAAGACGAAGTCTTGATGGAGTAGAGCACCCTTTTGGAACACAAGAGTCCGGAATTTTTATCCGAGGAACCCCCTCAGGTGATAAGCTAGGATTGTCAAACTTCTTTAATTTTTTATCCATGGAAGCTTGAAATTTATCTGACCAATTTACAGGAGTTGCAGAATTAGCAGTATGGCTAGGGATACCTGTGGCATGCTGAAGCATAGGAGCATCAAGATGGCTAGGGTTACCAGCAGAATGCTGAAGCGAAGAGGCAGTAACCGTAAAAACATGACCAGATGGTTCAACTAACGAATGTTCAGCTGAGAAAGAAAAGGAGTTTGTTTCTTGAGTACCCATCAAGGGTGGGGGTAACTCCCGGGATGCAGAAAGCATTTCTTTAGAAGCAAGAATATTAACCTCAAACGGAGGTAGTACTTGTGGTATGGAGATAGTAGCTTTACCACCAGAAGTTTGAAGATCTGGGGTATCTACAGTGGCTTCCTGCATTATGGAGTCCGCAGGAGAGATAAGTTCAGAACTAACAGGCCTCATGAATACCAGAGGTCGAGGCTGTACTGGCAACTCAGATGGAGCCATCAAAACTGACTCAGCGTGTTTAGCCCAAGGGCCTTGCAGACGATGAGTAGAGGGAAAATCCAAGGAAGAAGGAGAGGAACTTGGTGAGAGAGGAGGGAACTGAACAGGACAAAGCTCAGGTGGATCTGGAGCTGGCCGTGGCCGGATTGAGGAGTCTCCGGCCATGAAAGAGATGCTGAAGGAAAGGATAAGGTTGGCACAGATTCCAAGTCAGAGAGAAATTTGACTTTTTCTTTTAAACAAAGGTGTATGTCTATGCATATGTGAAAAGAAAACAAAAACAAATTCTTTAGATTTATTTATTTATGAAGTATTTCTTAAATTTCATTTAGAAACACTAAACATGATTCATTCTCTTTGGTTACTGGTGATTATGTGTTTATATGAACTATATTGACGTGTGAACATTGTAGCATAAGAGAAAGCCTTGGGATAATCAAGAATGCTAGTGAAATTAATTGAAGACTTGGCGGCTATGGTAGAAACAACTGGAGGAGTGTATTTTGTGACAGCTTTTAACAGTTTGTTTGCTCCTTGGTGGAGAGAAGACATTCGTGGTGTCTGCATTAATTGAATCACAAGATTCACAAACAAGTCTCACATTGCAATGGTTGTTGTGTTTCCAAGTGAAAGATGTGCTAGACTATAGAAATAAAGACGCTGATGAAAAACGCTCCTAAAAAATGGGTAAGGGGAGTTATTACTTAGAGTTGATGGTAGCGCCACTTCCAACAACCTTCAAATACATTTAAATGTGTTTTTGTAAGCCTATCCTAAATATTTTACATGTTAGTCTAAATATTTTGGAAGACCATCTTAAATATTTTGGAAGCTTATCCTAAATCTATATATATATATATATATATGTATATATATAACTGTTTTATCCCTTCTGATTATGTCACCTCATCAAATGGGGTTATCTGGTCGTGACACCTGTCCGAAACAACAAAACTCTGCATTTCATTAATCTGCTTTCCAATTGATTGGGGCTTCTTTTTATTGTTGGGCCTTATGTTATCCTCAATTATTGGGCCAGCTAACGATCAATCTACCCTTCCTACTCTGACTTAGGGTTCATCAAAAACTTCTTCTCCGCCGGCCTCGTAACTGAGTTGGTTAAGTCGGCATGACGATTCAGTTCGGTGGCAATTCCATCGTGCCCATTGGCTTTCTTTCTATTATTCGAAACTACACTAGTTACGGATCATGTTCTTAACTGTTTAGCCACAATATCAACTTCTATGCGTGGTAATCTGCCGAGAGGCGGTGTATCTGCTGGTATAAAAAGGTATGTTCTCCTCCTCTGAAAACCATCTTCAGCTTTTGGTTGATGTTTATTAAATGATAGATTGGTTTTTATCAAACTTCTATTCACTGTAAAGCAGGCTTTGTCCGAGGCTATGGGAAATATTCTCCTTGAGGAGTGAAGAATAACCGAGTCTTAAGCTCGTACCTAGTCTTTAGGAGGTTTCTAAGTGTTTGTTATGAGTCTTCTAAGTCAAATAATTGTTCCTGATTTGTAGGAACTAGTTGAGCATATCTCGTTAGTGAGTTGCTATCTCTTTTCTATTTAAAGGCTTTGTATTTCCTTTGATCTTAATAAGAAAACAGTTCAGTTCTCTTACCTCTATTTGATACAAGTGGTATCAGAGCCTGTGTTCTAATCTGTTACAAATCGTGAGTGAGATAATGAGTGAGAAAGAGCATTCCTTGAACATACCCAAGTTTGATGGAGACTATGAACACTGGGCTATGCTTATGGAAAATTTGTTGAGGTCTAAAGAATGGTGGGAGCTTGTTGAGACAGGAATCACACATCCGGAGAGGAACGTGATCCTGACGGGGCAGCAGCGGACTGAGCTTGCGGAGCAGAAGCTCAAGGATTTGAAAGTAAAGAACTATCTCTTTGCTTCCATTGATAAGACCATTTTGAAGACGATTGCCAAGAAGGACAGTGCGAAAGACATTTGGGAATCCATGAAAACGAAGTATCAAGGGAACAAGAGGGTACAAAGCGCCCAACTGCAGAGGCTCAGGAGGAGCTTCGAGGTACTAGAGATGAGAGAAAGTGACTCTATCACTGAGTACTTTGGAAGAGTCATGATCGTGGCAAACGATATGAGGAATCTGGGAGAGGATATGCCGGATGATAAGGTGGTTGAAAAGATCCTTCGAACTCTTGTGGAGAAGTTCACATATGTCGTATGTGCAATAGAAGAATCAAAGGATATAAAGGAACTTACCGTGGATGAGTTGCAAAGTTCCTTGTTGGTTCATGAGCAGAACCTCAGCAAACATGAAGGTGAAGAACACGCCTTGAAGATGGAAGGTGGAAGAGACTACAATGGTCAGTTCCAGAGTCGCGGAGGTTATAACCAGAATCGGGGAAGAGGAGGATACAGAGGAGGCAGAGGTGGACGTGGTAGTACTGGCTTTAATCGAAGCAATGTGGAGTGCTTCAAGTGTCATAAGTTAGGACACTACAAGAGTGAGTGTCCCAGCTGGGAGAAAGGAGCCAACTACGTCGAGTTAGAGGAAGATGTCCTCCTGATGGCACAAGTGGAAGATGGAACTGAACATACGTGGTACTTAGACTCGGGCTGTAGCAACCATATGTGCGGAACAAAGTCATGGTTCTCAGAGTTTGATGAGAACTTTCGTCGGCAAGTGAAACTCGGTGACAACAGAAAGATGCAAGTGGAGGGTAAAGGAAGTCTGAGAATGGAGATAAACGGGATAACACAGGTGATTACGTCTGTATACTTTGTGCCAGGCCTGAGAAACAACCTTCTGAGCTTTGGCCAGTTGCAGCAAAAGGGGTTGAGGATCGTTATTGAAGATGATGAGTGCAACATCTGGCACAAACAACAGAAACGAGTGATCATGCATTCAAAGATGTCACACAACAGAATGTTTGTGATCTCTGCCATTGTGAAAGGTCCGAAGGAGGCTCTGGGAGATAATGAAGTAAACCAAATCCGAGAAGAAGGAGTTGAAGAGATTTGGCATAAGAGATTTGGACACTTGAGCTTGAGCAGTCTCGCTACTCTTGGTGACAAAGAGATGGTCGTTGGTTTACCAAAGATCACACCAACCAGCGAGGTGTGTGAAATCTGTATGAAGGGGAAGCAAATCAGAGCTAACATACCGAAGCAGAGTTCTTGGAGATCCAGCAAAGGGCTTGAACTAGTTCACAGTGATATATGTGGTCCTATTTCTCCAATGTCTGAAAGCGGGAAGCGCTACATCATCAATTTCATCGATGATTTCAGTAGGAAATGTTGGACCTACTTCTTATCAGAGAAGTCAGAAGCCATCAAAGTGTTCAAAGAATTCAAAATAGTAGCTGAAAAGGAAATTGGTGAGAGTTTGATGTGCTTGAGGACAGATCGTGGTGGGGAGTATAACTCCAAGGTTTTTCAAGAGTTCTGCACTGGAAATGGAATCAAAAGACAGCTCACAGCAGCCTATACTCCTCAGCAAAATGGCGTCGCAGAGAGGAAGAATAGAAGCATCATGAATATGGTGAGATGTATGATGTTTGGGATGAAGGTTCCTATGAGGTTTTGGCCAGAGGCAACTCGTTATGCAGTACAGATTCTCAACCGGTGTCCAACAGCAATACTTGGCAATGTGACACCTTCTGAGAAGTGGAGCAAACACAAACCAGCCGTGGATCACCTAAAGGTCTTTGGATGCACTGCATATGCGTTAATTCCATATGAGAGGAGGACGAAACTAGAGGAGAAAAGCATCCCTTGTGTGATGTTTGGTGTAAGCAGGGAATCAAAGGCCTACAGGCTTTATGATCCATTGGGTAAGCGGATCATCATAAGTAAAGATGTGCACTTCGACGAGTCAAAGGGATGGGAATGGGAGCAAAAATCTGAAGATCCCATGACGTTGGAGGATACTGGAGATACAGAGAAGGCAAGGGAAACAGAAGAAGTGGAGGTTTCAGCAGATACCAATGCTGGTCACGAGACAGAAGGAGAGGAAGATACAAACAATGGAGAAGCAGAGAATGAAGAAGAACACCCTGGTGAAGCTATAAGAGGAGAAGTAAGGTCTGGAACAAGTGAGAACTCAAGCAGAACGGGAAGAAGTGTTCATAAACCTTCATGGATGAAGGATTATGTGTGTGAAGGACTGAGCATGATCATAGAGCAAGAAGGGGACGAGATTATGGCTCTGTTCCTAACAGATGAAGATCCTAAAACCTTTGAAGAAACGGCTGCACATGAGAGGTGGAGGAAAGCTATGGAAGCTGAGATACAATCGATCAATGATAACAATACATGGGAGCTAGTAGATGTACCAGCTGGAGCTAAAATCATTGGAGTAAAGTGGGTTTACAAAACCAAACTAAATGAGAAGGGTGAAGTAGACAAATTCAAGGCAAGGTTAGTAGCTAAAGGCTTTCATCAAACTCATGGCATTGATTTTCATGAGGTGTTTGCACCAGTAGCTAGATGGGATACCATCAGGTTGATTCTTGGAATAGCTGCACAAGAAGGCTGGGTTGTTCTTCAGCTCGATGTGAAGAGCGCGTTTCTACACGGTGAGCTCAGTGAAGATGTGTTCATAGAGCAGCCAAAGGGTTTTGAAGTCGCTGGTGAAAGTCAGAAAGTGTACAAGCTTAGGAAGGCTCTCTATGGACTTAAACAAGCACCAAGGGCGTGGTATAGTCGGATAGAGAGTTACTTTGCAAGAGAAGGGTTTAAAAGGTGTTATTGTGAACATACATTGTTCATAAAAACAGAGAAGAAGGGAGTGCTAATTCTGAGTTTGTACGTGGATGATCTCATCTATACAAGCAACTCTGCATCAATGCTTGAAGAATTCAAACAATCTATGGAGAAAGAGTTTGCCATGACAGATCTCGGTAGAATGAAGTATTTCTTGGGAGTGGAGGTAACTCAACATGAAGAAGGGATCTTTATTTGCCAGAAGAAATATGCAGAAGAAACATTGAGGAAGTTTGGGATGGAGGACTGCAATCCGGTGAGGAATCCCATGGTTCCTGGAAACAGATTGAACAAGAAAGGAGATGGAACTAGTGTGGATGCGACATCCTTCAAGCAGTTGGTTGGGAGTCTAAGATATCTAACAGCAACCAGACCAGACTTGATTTACTCAGTTAATCTGGTTAGTCGTTTTATGGAGAATCCAGGAGAAACTCATTTAGCAGCTGCTAAGCGTGTCCTGAGGTATGTTAAGGGAACCAGTGACTTTGGGATTCATTACAGGAGAGGAAGAAACGATGGTATAGTGGGCTATGTTGATAGTGATTATGCAGGAGATGAAGATGATAGGAAGAGTACAACTGGGTACACGTTTATGTTTGGTGAAGGTGCTATCTGCTGGGCTTCGAAAAAACAGCCAATTGTTACTCTTTCAACTACTGAAGCTGAATATGTTGCAGCAGCCTATGGAGCTTGTCAGGCAGTTTGGCTAAGGAATGTTCTAAGCGAGATTGGTTATGAGCAGAAGGAAGGGATGACTCTGTTTTGTGACAACAGCTCAGCAATAAAAATCTCAAAGAATCCTGTACTACATGGGAGAAGCAAGCACATCAGTGTGAGGTATCATTTTCTGCGTGATCTTGTTAATGAAGGTACAATCAAGCTGGAGTACTGCTCAACGAAGGAACAGATCTCAGACATTATGACAAAGGCTGTAAAGCTAGACGTGTTTGAGAAGTTAAGAGGAATGCTTGGTGTTGGTCAGATGAATGTTTAAACTGAAAGGAGAGTTTCAGTTTACGGGAGGGATTGAAGAATAACCGAGTCTTAAGCTCGTACCTAGTCTTTAGGAGGTTTCTAAGTGTTTGTTATGAGTCTTCTAAGTCAAATAATTGTTCCTGATTTGTAGGAACTAGTTGAGCATATCTCGTTAGTGAGTTGCTATCTCTTTTCTATTTAAAGGCTTTGTATTTCCTTTGATCTTAATAAGAAAACAGTTCAGTTCTCTTACCTCTATTTGCTACAAGGAGATGAGATGAGGATGAGAGTTCTTACTTCTCTTTTAAGAAATCGATCGACGGTTCAAGAAAATTACTCCATTAGTGCCGATGAACCTGTCGGCACCGTTTACACGCAGGCTGCATTGAGGAAGTTCAATTCTTCGGCACCGTTTTGGTAACCTCAGGCGTTCTAGGCATTCAAAGGCATGTTATTGACGATCAAATTTTGATGCAGTTTTTCTCTCAACATACAGAGCTTCCATTTACGTTCATGGAATACTTGATATCTGTTCTCAACCGTAGTTCTTTAGTTTAAGGTGATACACATAAGGGAGATAATACAAGCTCTTCTTCTGAAACTCATGTAGAAGATGATATTCTTCAAACTGATATTTTTTTCTCTCTCCCTGCTTTTAATGGTAACTTCCATACTTTCACAAGACTTAAAGAATCGGTTGTGAAGCCATGTAATATTTTTCTTTTTGGCAGAGTACTTCTGACTTCATTACACGTCTAATGAGAGTGTCTTTATAGTGATTTTTAGATGGGAAAGGTACTTTTGACTTTAACATTACACTGATTTTTCTTTGCTTAGATTTTGGCTCGCAATGGAGAGCAAATAGAAAAAGTAAAAGTGAATTAATCTTCGGCGAGATTGATGTATGCAAAGACACCGACGGCTCAACAATTCAAAATCATCGAAAAAATAGAAATAAGGACAACCATAATATATACTCCTTACTTTTTACGTTTTGAGATTCAGAAGGTAACTTGCTTTATCTACTCAAAAAAGACATCTGAATAGTGGTTGGATCTAGATTAATCCTCTGGATTGTGGGAAGCCATTTTGAAAAATCCAATATCAATCCTATGACAGCTATCATCTTCTTCAAGAATGGTTGGATAGTTCCAGAGTGATGACCCAAACAAATGATTGGATTAAGGGTTTCTTTGCGACTCTTTACGTGAGAGGAGATAAAGGTCAATACACAATGTCTATTTCCGTGATGTGTTTTTGTTGTGTTCAGGGGTGCATTATCGTGAGAGGTTCAAGAAGCCAACGATATATAGTAACCTAAGGACTTACATGGCTCTAATAATTCAGGAACTGGTTTATGGGTAGACTAATGAACCATACCATGTTAAACCATCAATCTCACAACCCACCAAACCATACTGATCAAGAAGGAAACTCATATAAAGCTGTTCCTGTGGATTTACACATTTGTAGATAAATCTATGTATATAGATGCTTAAAAAGCCATTGGTCTTTGGCAAGACTAAGAAACAACAATGTTTCGGTCAATTTCTTTTCTATTTCTTTTTACAATGTTGTGTCAAACATATATAATTAAAAAAAGACACTATCTATTCACATTTTTAAACTTTCGTATCATATTATTTTTATCAATCAAAAGAAAAAAGTAAAAAACAAAGTCAAGTCAGTAATATTTATTTCAAAAATTCTAATCAATTATTTTGATAACATGGTTAGCTTCATTTTCATAGTATGTTTATATATATAATGTTGGATTAAGCTTGAAATAACTTGAATAGCAAGTTATCACTTCCCGATAGAGATATAGATTAGAAAAATGAATATTATAATGATTAGGAGTTATCTAGTTTAGTTACTTAATGAGTTTAGGAATTTATATTTTACTATATAAGAAGATGTTAGGTTCTAGCATAACTTATAAGTTTGAGATCTTAGTTTTGAGGGAGTTTATAAAGCAATGAAGATTTGATTTGGTTTCTAAAACAATAAAACTCCAAATATTTGATTTCTAAAGCAATAAAATCTTACATTGTAAGTTTAGAGAAATAGTATTTAATATATAAAAATGTCTAACTCTAATTATACGAGGCATTTTGGGGAAGAACCCAAAAGTAAATCCATGCGGAATTACTTCTTATAACTAAAGTGGACAATATCATACTAATCGGATAATAAAAAGTTGAACATGAGCTTTATAAAATCCAGCAATATAAATGTGACAACCTGTCCCGTGGACCTCACTGTCCCATAGACCTCAGGTTCACAGCGCTGCAGCGCACCGACCCTAACCCCTCTCCTGTGCAGTCCGTCGCACAGGTAGATTATTGGTGAAGTTCGAACCCCCGACCCCACCCTTTAACAACTTCCTCACATGACAAGTTGTCACCAGAAATTGTCGAAACCCTGTGTTCTTCATGGTTTCGAAGAAAATCCCGAGAGTTCTCTCAAGTCGAAGCTTCAATTGGTATGTTCGATCTCATCGATTTGATTATGAGTTACTATTTGAAAGTTTTTGATCTGGAGTATTGATTTTGATTCTTAGTTTTTATGAACATGCATGTCGAAGTTTGTGATGTTCGGTTTCGATTTTAATTTTGGGTTTCAATTTTGATTCATATGAAAGATTGTGACTTTGCTGATTTTGATTTTGTGTTTCTATTCTTAGTTTGTGTGAACATGCATGTCCAAGTTTGTGATGTTCGGTTTTGATTTTCATTTTTGGTTTCGATTTTGATTCATGTGAAAGTTTGTGACTTTGCCGATTTTGATTTTGGGTTTCTATTCTTATTTTGTGTGAATATGCATGTCCAAGTTTGTGATGTTCGGTTTCAATTTTGATTTTGATTTTGAGTTTTGATTTTACTTTGATTGAATATGTTCTTTGTTTATCAGTTTCAGAAATGGTAAAGACAAGAGGAGGAGGACGAGATGGTTCTCGTCGGAGTAGACGTAATCAAGGCTTGGAGGTACAAGATCTAACTCCGAAAGTTGCTTAGACGTAATCAAGGCTTGGAGGTACAAGATCTAACTCCGAAAGTTGCTTCTGCAACAACATTGAAAGTGAAGAAAACAAAAGGAAAGAAAATGGCTTCCCCAAAAAAGAATTTAGTTCTAATACCAACGAGAAGAAGTTGTAGAATCAAGAAAGTGGCTGCTCAAGATGATGAGGTAGAAGATGTAACACCACTAGATGATGAGATAGAAGATGTTGCACCCATAGATGATGAGGTATAAGATGTAACACCGGAAGATGGTGGTGTTGTCGAAGAAGATAAGGCTGATCAGGCAATGTCTCAAGAAGTTATTCATAAAGAAGTTCCTGAATTTCATGAGGAGGATGGTGATGGTGATGAAGTTGCAGTGGGAAAAGATGTTGGTGATGAAGTTCAAGAGGTAGAAATTGAAGAGGATGACACTCTTCCTCATTCTAAAGAAGCTGAGAATGGCATTGCTGAAGAACCTTCCCAGCCTACAGAAGCTGAGAATGGCATCGCCGAAGAACATTCTCAGCCTACAGAAGCTGAGAATGGAGTTACTCAAGAACCTTCTCAGCCGACATAAGCTGACATGGAAGCTGAGAATGGTATTTCAGGAGCTGTAATTGAAGGAGCAGAAGCACCGCCATCTGAGGTAAAAAAAAGAAAAAAAGAGGACCCACATAGATACGTAAAGTGGCCAAGGATCCTCAAGAGAAGGTTTCTGTGTCATTCACTGAGCTTGGCGAACATGTAGGTCCTAGATCAGTGACACTGTCATCGTTCCTTGGACCTCTTGTATCCAAACACGTGACTGTACTTCTTGATGATTGGAGGAATCTTGATAAACAGACGAAGGACATACTATGGGAGGAAATTCAGGTATATATATATATATATATATATGCACTTAAGTCTATTGTATATATGTCTTTGTAAGGATTATAATGTGTGACGTTTGCATACATTACTGCAGGCGATGTTTGATTTGAAAGAAGAGTGGCAAAAATATTCAGTCTTCAAACAGATGGGTTGTTTGTGGAGATCTGCAAAGTCAAGGCTTGTAGCACAACTGCGAGATGCAAAAAGTAACACAGAGAGAGTAGCTCTGAAATCAAGGAACATTCGATCTATTCAAGTTTGGAGCTCTTGAGTTAAGAGTAGGATTTCCTCAGTATTCAAGGTGAAATATACAGAGCATTTGGTTTTTAAATGTTTAATTTGGAGATATGATTGATGAAATTTGATTTAATGATATTCTAGGCAAAGAGTGACAAGTACATAGTACTTAGGAGGGCTCAGATTCCTCACACCACAAGTCGTAGATGAATGAATCGTCTAGCTTGTGAAATGGTAAGTAAAAATATGTAATTTTATTAGATCTAATGATTAAACAAACTGATAACTAAAACAATATATCACTTGTAGAAAAAAGAGTGCAGACCCTAAGAAGATTAGCCGGAGCAAGGTCTGGATCGCAGGACACACTCACATTGATGGTAGACCTGAGTTTGCTGAAACCATTGTAAGATTTCATTATCTGATTAATTAAGTTACTCTTTTTGGTATTGAAAAGGACTATAACTTATATTGTGTTTTGTCTCACGAAAAAATAATTTCACTTGATAGTCAAATAGACTCCACATCCAGTGTTAATATAAAAGAGGATGCTGTTAGTCAAGTGTTGGGAGTAGACAAACCTAGACGAGTCAGAGGGTTGGGAAGAGGGATTACTGCTACGAAGCTAGCATTTTTGTCAGCTAGAGACTCCAAACTTGTAGACTTGGAAAGCAAGATTAAAAACTTGAAGAATCTGGTCCGTGACTTAGCTGGAAATAAAGTGAAATTTCTTCAGTCTTTTACTACTTACAATATGTAGAATTTGCTTAAGTGATATAAAATCTTTGATTCATTTTAATTCTTGACAGAAAAAATGATGATTGTGTTTCTCCATCTGAGGCTAGTTATGAATACAAAGAAGGAACTAGAGTTCAAATACTTGATTGGTGTGAGTCAAAATATGTTGTTGTCGCTGAAGGAGAATTCTGCTCTATTGAACCTACATACAAGATTGGTCGTATTCTGATTGGTCCTAACGCGGCGGCAGTTGTTGTAAAGTCGGTATCAAACCTGAAGGCATCTGTTTAGAGGCCAACTACGAATGTGCGTAATCTTCAGGAAGCAGTGGGATGCAAAATTCCATGGCCAATTGATAAACTGATACTAGATAGTGCATTGAACAACCATCCAGTTTCCTTGGATGTGTTAGGATCAAAGGTAATTCCACTAGCATGTATACTTAGGTTTGTATTTTAAAATTCAACATGATCACTAACCATATGCATTATCAATTTAGCATACTACTGTAGATGATCTTGAAAGGTGCAAAATCTACGATTGGGTTAAGGGCGTCGAGGTAATCGCTAAAGGTTTTATGGGTTCGACTGACCCATATGAGATGGTCAACAATCTTCCTTTGGGTCTGAATGCTGTAGTTATGAGAATTGCTAAGGTGATTAATGGGAAAACTTTTCTATGGAGGCCAACAACTGACATGACAACAATGAGTGATGCTGTTAATGAAAATATCGCATGGCCACTCCATAATGTATCAGTAATTAAAGTTCCTGAAGATCAATGTGAAGCTACTGTCAGAAGGCCTTCATTGGTAAATTTACAATCTTATTCTCTTTTGTAAATTATGTTACAATATTTTATTTGTTGTGCTTGTAGATTCCAAGTGTCAGCACTAGTTCAACTAGATCAGGTCTAAGAAAGAAGTGCATCTTGTTGGACCCGAACAACTCAGGAAGAAAAGTCGCAGAAAGCAAAGTAAGTTGTACTGATCCATTAAGTGTTTTCCATCACGTCCCGTTAGGTCCCAATGCAAGTCAAGTCTGGGTTGAAGTGGCCTTAATTGAAGATGCAGCTCTATGGAGACCAAATTATTTTCTCAAAGACATATTAGATGCTGTGGGCAGCACAGTGGCTTGGCCAAATGATAAGATTATGTATGTTTGAAAACAAAGTGTATGTTTGATTGTACTCGTTTAGTTGTTAAGACATATTTATCGTATATGCTTGACATATTTTGTTTGGTTGTTAAGACATATTTCTGATAAGATTGTGTAGGCTTGACATATTTATGATCATATTTTTATGCTTTTTAATGGTTTATAAATGAATATCCAAATTGTATAAAATAAGTGGTCCATAAAATTTATACCTTTTGAAACAAGTTTAGAGTTTAGGGTTTATTTAGGGATTCAACCCTATTGTAACGAAATTAGGGTTTGGGGTTTTATTTAGGGTTTAGGGTTTATTTAGGGATTCAACCATATTGAAACAAATTTAGGGTTTGAGGTTTATTTAGGATTTAGGGTTTAAGGATTCAACTCAATGTATATATATATATTTTTTGAAAAATATGTAAAATTATTCAGATATTGTTTTTTTACAACTCTGTGCTAACGTTTTGTTTCAAGGCTTTTGTGAAAATAAAATCATTAACTCTACATAATCATCATCTACTCTCAAACCATTTCTCCATGCAAGTGTCGGATCTTCTATCACCCATAGCTCGTAAAGATGAAACTCTATTCCGTACGCCCTTGTCGATTGTTCGGATCATAAAACTTTGTGAGTTTGGAGTCTCCCCTTGTCGTCGACCATTTCGTTCTCTCCATATGGAGTGAACCGCAACTCAAAGTATATTATATAATACATACAATAATATTCATAAAAATATTAACACTAAAATTTATTAAGAGTTGCAATTAATTATAATTAAGTATAATATTTTAAATTGTGTTTATAACATATTTTTGTAATTTAAAAATAAACCCCCTTCCCCCCCCCCCAAATCTGATTATAATTGAATTAATATATTGAGTTTCATTCAACTAATAAGAAGAAAGGGCGCAGATAGATGACGTGCCTTCATAAAAGCCATTGGATCTGATTTTTTTAATTATCTTTCAATCTCGTTCTTTCCATCTCCCTCGAAAATCTTAGTTCAATCTCCTTCAGCGATATGAATCTCAAATCTAGGTTTTAGTTCCATTCCATCACAAGCCTCAGTTTCGAAAATCGAAGGTTTCAGTCGATATCTCTCAAAGTTTTGTTCTGATATGGAAAAAGCATGGGTTTGGCTTCCAAGGTAGTAATCTCTTCCTTTGTTCAAAATTTTAGTTCATAAGGAGTTCTTCTTATGCTAAAAATTTTAGTTCTGATTCTGATAAATTTTCCAATTAAATATATAGGACTAGCCTCGAATATTTGGAAGGAGCAACACGAGTAACCTTGTGTTGCTGCATCAGGAGGAGGTTAGGAGATCCGACAGAAATATTATGTCCCTGTAGTCACTGCAGAAACCTTTCCCATAAAGTTTTAGACAAAGTAATGGAGCATCTTGTGATTAGGGGCATGGATAAGAAGTATATGAGGAGTTCTTGTTGGAGTTTTCATGGTGAAAGAAGGTCTGATATGACTGATAGTGTCCCTCAATCAGAAACTGAGGCTTATGGTTTGCTACGGACGGCTTATTTTGATAGTGAAGACATTGAACCGCCATCTGATCACATTGGAGGAGAACCTGTACATTGTGAACATGATGAAGACTCTGAGTTTAGGAAGAAGTTGAGAGACGCTGAAACTCCATTGTACTTGACATGTAGCAAGCACACCAAAGTTTCTGCGATCATGGCCCTTTACCGCATCAAAGTAAAGAGTGGAATGTCAGAGACTTAGTTTGATCAGCTACTGTCGACATTACATGACATGCTACCGGACAGAAATGTACTACCAAAGTCGACAGATTCAATTAAAAAGTTCTTGAAGATTTTTGGGTTTGGCTACAATATGATTCATGCATGCAAGAACGATTGTATTCTCTATAGGAATCAATATGATAAAATGGAAAACTGCCCAAGATGTAGTGCTTCTAGATGGAAAATTGATAAGCACAGTAATGAAGAAAAGAAAGGAATTCCAACGAAGGTCCTAAGGTATTTTCCGATCAAGGACAGATTCAAGAGGATGTTTAGATCAGCAAGGATGGCTGAGGAGTTGCGTTGGCATGACAACAATGCCACTGAAGATGGTATAATGTGACATCCTGTTGACTCGTTATCTTGGGCTCAAGTGAATAATAAGTGGCCAGAATTTGCTAATGAAGCAAGAAACCTTTGACTCGGTATTTCAACAGATGGGATGAATCCCTTCTCTCTCCAGAACACAAAGTATAGTACATGGCCAGTGTTGTTAGTCAACTACAACTTGCCACCAACTCTGTGTATGAAGGCTGAGAACATCATGTTGACTATGTTGATCCCTGGACCAACAGCTCCAAGCAACAACATTGATGTTTGTCAAGAACCACTGATAGATTACTTAAAAGAATTGTGGAGTGAAGGGATTCAGGTATACGACACATTCTTGAAAGAGAAATTTACACTAAAAGCTATGTTGTTATGGATTATTAGCGACTATCCGACTCTAGGGACTTTGGCAGGTTGTAAAGTTAAAGGGAAACAAGCATGCAATGTTTGTTGAAAGGATACACCAAATAGGTGGCTCAAGTTTAGTCGCAAGTATGTGTATTTGGGGAATAGGAAGCGACTAAGCCCTGGACATCATTATAGGTGCAGGAAAGGATGGTTTGATAATACAGTAGAGAACGGGACTGCAAACAGGATTGAAACCGGTGCAAAAATATTTGCAACACTAAAGGACTTCAGGAATGAATTTGGAAGACCTTTACAAAAGAAAAATAAAAGGAAGACAAATGTCTTGCCAGAAGATCAGGTGGCTGAAGACGAAGAGAATGACGAAACGAGTGATCAATGGAGGTGGAAGAAGCGATCAATATTCTTCAATTTATCGTACTGGAAGGTAATACAAGCTATTTTTAGATTGAGATACGATTGTCATATTATGTTTATCCTGATCATACTGTTTTCAATGTGGTAGGATTTGCCGGTGCGTCACAACATCGATGTGATGCACGTGGAAAAGAACTTGCCTGATGCATTATTGTCAACACTGATGCAGAGTGCTAAGTCAAAAGATGGCCTCAAAGCGAGACAAGACTTAGAAGATATTGGAATCCGTAAACATTTGCACACACAGGTACGGGGAAAAAGAGATTCTACTTGCCTCCAACATCTTATTGGCTCAGTAAGGAAGAGAAAAAGATATTTTGTCAAAGGTTGTCTGCGTTTAGAGGCCCTGACGGCTACTGCGGTAATATTGCAAACAGTGTTTCAATTAACCCTCCTTTGATTGGGAGTCTTAAGTCCCATGATCATCATGTACTAATCCAAAATCTGTTACGTTCTGCATTACGAGGGTTGCTTCCTAAAGGACCAAGAATTGCCATAACTCGAGTATGTAACTACTTCAACAGATTGTGTCAGCGTGCTATTGACGCGGAGAAGCTGATAACTTTGGAAAATGAGTTTGCGGAGACAATGTGGCAACTCGAGCGGTTCTTTCCTCCATCGCTCTTCGATATCATCCTTCACCTTCCTATACACCTAGCAAGAGAGGCACATTTGGGAGGTCCCGTGCACTTTCGTTGGATGTAACCATTTGAGAGTTTTGTTTTCATTTTGTTCGTAATGTAAAATGTTTATTTCCTGAACTGCTTTTCCGATCAACTGAGGTTTGTAAAGAATATTTCTGTATTGTTTGAGTTGTAGATACATGAAAACACTCAAGGCATATGTAAAGAGTTTTGCTAGGCCAGAAGCATGTATGGCTGAGGGGTACTTAGCTGGAGAATGCATAGCCTTTTTTTTGGAGTTTCTAAAGAATTCTGTACCAGTTGAAGAAGCACTTAACCGTAATGAAGATCTTCAGTCTGATGGAATGGTTCTTGATGGTCGACCACTCCAAGATGGAACGTAGTTTATTATTTCAGAGAAAGATAGAGAAATAGCACTTCGATATGTTTTGATGAATATGGCAACTATGGATCCCTATGTTGGGTAAGTTCTACTGTCCCTCTCAGATACATATTCTTTTTATCAGTCTGATAACTCTCTACTTTGTCAAATCATGATGCATTTACAAGACCTGCAAGATAATGATGTTCGATGCGCAACAAATGAAACTTTGTTATGGAAATATCACACCCAACAATTCGCTGAATGGGTTAAGAATAAGGTTTGTACAACTTCAATATCTGTTTACTTTTCTGTTCACATACCTCACACAATTACATCCTTATTAGATACCTTCTAACTCAAAGGATCAGTCTACGAAGCTGAGGTAGTTGGCCTTTGGACCAAGATTCACTGCTCAAACCCATAAAGGTTTTGTCATTAACGGGAACCGTTTTCTCACAGAATACGTTAAGTGAAAGACTCAGAATACTGGAGTTACTTACGAAGCTTTCAGCAAGTGTAGATCTTCTGCAAGAGATACAAGACATACAGCTGATATGGGCACATATTATGGAGTGATAACAGAGATCATTCTCCTCGACTACCACATGTTCAGCGTTCCTTTATTCAAGTGTAATTGGGCGAACATAGGCTATGGTGTTAAGGAACAAGATGGTTTGACCCTTGTCAATCTTCATGTCAACCAAACGCCATATTTACAAGATCCATACATTCTACCATCAAAAGCGAAACATGTATTTTACTCTAGAGAAGATGAAGAATCGCCTTGGTATGTTGTTATGAGACACCACCGAGAGGATATCATGAACTCGAGACAGAGGAGGACGTTGTCAGAGCACCATTACCCGCACATGAATCTGATGATGCAGCGCAATTGTCCGATGATGAAAGCTTCTGTATTAGGGATGATTGTGATGGAATTATCGTTGCGGATTAATTTTGTAGATACTTTTTTGCAAGAAAAATTAGTTGAGAATTGAGTATATTTTTTGCTTTTTGAATATTTTGATCTTATTAGAATGTTAATTTGAATAAATTTTTATTTGACAATTTTTTATTATGTATTATTTTAAAAATCAATATATTAAATTAAATTTTTCATAAACGAAATGAAACAATTACATATAAAAAATGCAATGAAATATTTAAATATTACTATTGATAGAAGACTACAATAGTAACTAAAAAATGCTATAGTAAAATTAAAAAACAGATATAGTTAAAAAGTTATAATATCATTTTTCGTGACGCTATAATAAAAGATTACAATTGCATAACACAAATCGTTATTACTAATTAAATATCAATAGCACATAACAAAACCGCTATGCAATGTACCAAACCTATTATCGCGGACGATAATGGAGCGCTTTCTACAACGCTATGTTAACGTATGATAGCGCTTTTGGGATGCTATCAAAACCCTTATTTCCTGTAGTGAATTACATGAAACCCTAGATTTAGCTATTTCTCTTAACTATTTACAAACCCAATCAATCAATCATTTTGGTTACTTTACTTGTTACTTAATAAATTTAAACTTGCCTGGCTTAACTATAATAAGACTGAGTCTATTGTGATCACTGGCTCTCTGTGGATTCAATCCCTAAGTACTACAACTTGAACCTCTTATTTGAAAGAGTAAAAGTCACTCCTTAAAGGGCAATTTGAGTGGTATCAAAGACCTTCCTAAATATTTATTGTTCATATCATATCTTTTCAAAGTTTTTGGAATACCTTACTAAATATTTATGAATTCTTCCTGAAAAAACAGCCCAAGCACTACAATAATATAGAGTATTCATAGCATACCAGTATAGCGTTTTTTTGTATGCTATGGTTTACGTCACCCAGATTTTTCTATAGAGTTTGGTCTTAATTGAAACGTTATCTTTAATTTAGACTGAAAAATTTACGCAGCATATTATTTTAGCAAAGTTTTACGGTTGTTTATTAATAGCTGAACCAAATTATAAATGTTATGATAACGTAAAAGCGTGATTTTTACCTAAATTTTTTTGGTTTTTCCCCCAAATATTTCTAAGGCAAGAAAAGAAACCTTTTACCTCACACCTCATTCTATTAAAAGCTTTTACCTTTCTCTCGAATCCTCATTCTACCTCTCTATTGTATGAAAATAACCTAAAAGTCTGACACTCTCTAGTTTGAAATCTCTTCCCTTCTTTAGGTGAAGAACTTCCCGTCGAAGGAGTCATCTCGTTTTTACTGTGGTAGGTTCGTTGTTCGGTTTTAATATCTCAATTTCGGTTTCTTCAATTTTGTCATCAAATTTCGAATTCTGTTAGATCTACGGTTTATATTCACTAAGTTTAGGGCTCTTCGATTTTCTCATCAAGTTTTGTTCTAACTAATAATTGATGATTCTTAATTTGCAGATATCTTCTCATATCAAAGGAGCAAACTTATTTTAATGGTGAGCCTCTCATTTCTTCGAGATTGTAATCTTCTGATATTTTAGTTTTTTCTTTCGGTGTTGTAATTTACATATATTACTGTCTGATCTATGAAAGGTTATTCGTGTATTGTATGTACACTATGAAAGGATCATTGTTTTTTTTTTTGTAACAATGGACAAGAATTGGGTTTGGCTACCAAGTTATGTGTATGTTTTTCTGTTTTCATTTGTTTGTTTAAGTAAAAAGGTGTCTGAGATCTGAGTTTCAAAATGTTTGTTACTTACAGGGCTAGCCTTGAGGATCAGGAAGGAGCAGCTACTTTTGTGAAAGCATTACCTTTGAGATTGGGTCATCCTACTGATATGTTGTGTCCCTGCATTGACTGTCGTAACTTCTGCCGTCAGCCGATAGATACAGTGTTGAATCATTTAATCATGAAGGGATGGATCAGAAATACAAGAGGAAGGAGAGTTTGTTTGAACATGGAGATGTGAAGACTGATAAGCCATCAGATATCGGAAGTCAAGAGTGTGAAGCTTATGACTTGTTCAGAACAACATTCTTTGATGCGGAAGCTTCACAGCTCTATAATGATGATGAAGTTCAGATAGAAAGGTGATAGTAAGGATGAATCTGAGTTTGGGAAAAAATGGAAGATTCTGAAACTCCACTATACTCTAGCTGTCCCAACTACACGATGGTTTCAACAATTATGGCGCTTTACAGCATTAAAGTAAAGAGCAGTATGTCTGAGAATTACTTCGACCAGATCATGTCAGTAGTTCATGACATGCTTCCGAGAGATAATGTACTTCCGAGTTCAACAGAAGAAATGAAGAAATTCTTGAAAGTGTTTGGTTATGGATACGACCAGATTCATGCCTGCACAAAGAACTGCATACTTTACCCTAAGGAATACAAGGACATGACAAGTTCCCCAAGATGTGGTGTTTCTAGATGGGAAAGAGATAAGAACACTTGTGAGGATAGGACATGGATTTCAGTTAAGGTTCTAAAGGTATTTTCTAATCAAAGACAAATTCAGGAGGATGTTGAAAAGAATGGCTGAAGATTTACTTTGCCATTTCGACAATGCTAGTTCAGATGGTACAATGCGGCACGCAGTAGACTCTATTACTTGGTCCACTGTGAAGGATAAGTGGCCACAGTTTTCTGAAGAATTAAGAAACCTCCGGCTTGGGTTTTATACGGATGGTATGAATCCTTTCTCAGTCCAGAACAGAAAATACAGCACATGGCCGGTGTTATAAGTCAACTAAAACATGCATCCAACAATGTGTATGAAGGCAGAGAACATAATGCTGACTTTGATGATCCCTTGACCAACTTCACCGAGGGAAAACATCGATATCTACCTAGCTCCTTTGATAGATGATCTAAGAGATATGTGGAATGAAGGTATTGTTGTTTACCATAAGGAATACAAGGACATGACAAGTTGCCCAAGATGTGGTGTTTCTATATGGGAAAGGGATAAGCACACTTGTGGGGAGAGGATATGGATTTCAGTTAAGGTTATAAAGGTATTTTCTATTCAAAGACAGATTCAGGAGGATGTTGAAAAGGATGGCTGAAGATTTACTTTGGCATTTCGACAATGCTAGTTCAGGCGGTACAATGCGGCACCCAATAGACTCCATAACTTGGTCCACTGTGAAGGATAAGTGGCCATTTCTGAAGAACTAAGAAACCTCCGGCTTGGGCTTTCTACGGATGGTGTGAATCCTTTCTCAGTCCAGAACAGAAAATACAACACATGGCCGGTGTTATTAGTCAACTAAAACAAGCATTCAACAATGTGTATGAAGGCATATAACATAATGCTGACTTTGATGATCCCTGGACCAATTGCACCGAGGGACAACATCGATATCTACTTAGCTCCTTTGATAGACGATCTAAAAGATATGTTGAATGAAGGTATTTTTTTATGACTCATATCAAAAGGAAAGTTCCACACTAAAAGCAATGTTGTTGCAAACTGTCAGTGATTTTCCTGGCCTAGAAACATTGACCGGGTGCAAAGTCAAAGGGAAAAAGCCTGTACCGTCTCTAGAAAGGACACACCCTTTAAATGGTTGAAGTTCAGTCGAAAGCATGTTTATTTGGCCAGCATAAGGAGGCTGAGACCTAAGCATCCTTACAGAAGAAGGAGAAAATGGTCTGACAACACAGTTGAGGAAGCGACTGTATCAATAATCCATACATGAACAGAGATTTTTTGAGACATTCAAGGATTTCAGAAATGAATTCGGAAAACCGTTGGAAAGGAATGCCAAAAGAAGAAGAAAAGTTTTGTGTGAAGATGAAGTTAATTCCGAGGATGAATACGAAGAAGACACACATCATTGGAGGTGGAAGAAAAGGTCCATCCTCTTCGATTTACCTTACTAGAAGGTAAATGTTCAGTCTAAGTTTCTAACTAACTATATTTGTCTATTTAATTAACAATATTTGTCTTCTGTATTAGGAAATCCCGGTTCGTCAACATTGATGTCATGCACGTGGAGAAGAATGTCTCTGATGCTATCCTATCTATTATGATGCAAAATTCAAAGTCAAAAGATGGTGTGAAATCAAGAAAGGATTGGGAAGATATGGGGATTCGAAAGAACTTACATGTTGAGCTCAAAGGGAAGATAGCGTACTTACCGCATGATGCTTATTTGCTGAAGAAAGATGAAAAAGAAGATTCTGCAAGAGATTAAGTCTATTTAAAGGACCAAATGGATATTCCATGAACATTGCTAGTTGTGTCTCACTGGAACCACCCACAATTGGCAGATTGTAGTCTCACGATCATAACATGCTTCTGCAAAACCTTCTACCAGTGGCGTTGAGAGGCTTACCCTTCTTTAACATACTTTGTGAGCGGGCTCTTGAACCTGAGAAGCTAATAGCTTTGGAAACTAAGCTTATAGAGACAATGTGCCAGCTGGAGAGGTATTTCCCCCATCTTTGTTTGACATAGTGTTTCACCTTCCAATACATCTGGCAAGGGAGGCACGTTTGGGTGGTCTGGTACATTTTAGATCGATGTATCCATTTGAAAGGTACTAACTGTAAACTTTGGTGTTTTGGTCTTGTATAATGATGTGTTGTATCATAAAAGTGACTTACTGATTAAATGCTTGATATGCAGGTACATGAAGACTCTTAAGGCATATGTAAATAACTATGCAAGGCCAGAAGCTTGTATGGCTAAAGGATATTTAGCTGGAGAATGTATAGCATTCTGCTTAGAGTTTCTACAGAATTTTGTACCAGTTCAAGAGAAAATAAACTGCAATGAAGATGTTGAGACAAGTTATCTAATACTTGAGGGCTGGCCATTCAGAAGGCTACTCAAGTTACCCTTACTGATAAAGAGCGAGACATAGTCCGTTTATATGTTTTGATGAACATGGCAATGATGAATCCATATGTTGAGTAAGTTCATAGCATTGTCTTTATTCATTCATTTTGTTTTTTTTGTTTGATATAAATCTAATGTCATGTTACTGTTTACAATGATGCATTTACAAGAATTGCAACTAAATGATGCAAGATGTGAAAGAAATGAAACAATTGTATTGAAAGTTCATGCAGAGAAGTTCTCACAATGGGTAAAAGAAAATGTATAATACTATGTTGTTTTCAATATACTAGTCTATTTTTTTTTATCTTTTACACACTAAGTTTTAATTCCCTTTAACTGCAGATCCCTCCCAACTCCGAAGGTCATTCTAAAAAGCTAAGATGGTTGGCTTTTGGACCAAGATATACTGTACAAACATTTATAGGATATTATCATTAACGGACATCAATTTCAAACTGAGGATGTTATGAGGAAGACTCATAACAGTGGAGTTACGTATGAAGCCTTTAGCATGTGTAGATCCAAAGATACTGCACATAAGGCGGACATGGTTTCATTCTATGGGGTTATTGAAGAGATCATACTCCTGGACTACCATATGTTTCAGGCTCCACTCTTTAGGTGTAAGTGGGTCAACAAAGGACACGATATGAAAGAAGAGCAAGGCTTTACACTAGTGAACCTCTAAGTAAACAAGTCTCTGTATATCCAAGATCCATATATTATGGCATCACAAGCAAAACAAATCTTCTACGCAAAGATGATTCCTCACCTTGGTCTGTTGTTATGAGGGCACCACCTAAAGGGTATCATGAGTTCGAGTCAGAGGAGGAGTTTGTTGTCGCACCTTTAACAATTCTAGAAACTGAAGATTATGGGAACAAATCCTCTCATGACGAACGTTTTTTCTTAGTAGTGGAATAGTTGGTTGAAATATTTTGACATGTAGTTCATATATTATTGGTTGTGTATCAGGTTTGCTAAAATGGTAAAGAAAGGAATTACTATCACTACCCGACGCAGTTGACGTCAAGCAGGAATTCCTCCCGACGGGGATGATCAGAACAAAACAAACTGCAACTCAGGCTAAAGAAATTTTTGTCAGGAAGCTGAACATGAACCTGCACATGAAGAAGAAGCAGAACACAGAGAAACTGAAGACGAAGGAGAAGTTGATTTCGAAGAGGAAGATGACTACTTAGAAGATATAACTTCACAGTACAATGCAGAGAATGTATCCAAGCTGCCTCAAGAAGAGAGTACGCATCCATCAACTGGAGAAGCTCAAAATGAAGAAACCATCACCAAAAAAGAAAAACAAAAGGTCTAACTAAGATGCGTGGAGTTGCTAAACAACCAGAGGAAAAGGTTGATGTTGAGTTCACATCTCTCGGTCAACATGTTGGCAAAGGATTTGTAACTATGTCCTCCTTTCTTGGTCCTTTGGTGAGAGAGCATGTTCCTGTAGTACTTGATGATTGGAGGCACGTCGAAGAAAAAACTAGCTACATATTGTGGGAGGAGATTCAGGTACTCTATGTATCTTAGATATTCTTCTTATTTGACAATAAAACTTATGTTTTAAGTTTCAAACTATTTTAGGAAAGGTTCAATATAACAGAAGATTGGAAAAAAGCTTATGTTTTCAAGCAAATGGGTTGTATATGGCGAGCTTTAAAGTCTAGGCTTGTTTCCCAAGTACGAAGTTCAAGTAGGACAGTAATACCTACATTAAAACCTAGCAACATCCAGTCAATGGTAGAATGAAATAAATGGGTAAAGAGTAAAACTAATGAGGAATTTAAGGTTGTGAATGTTTAATCTTCTTATTTGCATATACATCTTCTTTTAGAATTATTGAATATCTGAGTTATTTGAAGATTTATAGTAAAAAATGTAGGGAGCTAAAAAGGCACATATCCCCCACATCACCAGCCAGAAAAGAAGGATTCGCCTAGCTCATGAGATGGTATATATGGAAGCTTTGTTGTAATGTGTTGCAATTTCATTTAGTCGTATTGATCACCCTTTTGTACTTCTAGAAAAAAGAGCGCTGACCCTAGCAAGGTGACTAGGAGTAAAATTTGGGTGGCAGGCCACACTCAATCTGATGGAAGACCTGACTTACCAAAATTTGCAGAGACAATTATAAGTGTAATGTGTTAATTAACTAATATAATCAGAAGACACTGATGAAATATTGTTGTCTATCATGAACAAATAAATTCAACTGATACTGAAATGGGATCCACAAGTTGTAATAACTTCAGAGATGATGCTGTGAGTAAAGTGTTAGGTAAAGACAATAATGGAAGAGTTAGAGGGATGGGCAGAGGAGCTACTGCTTTAAAGCTAGCATTCGTTCAGGCTAGAGACACGCATGTGCAGAAGCTTGAAGAGACGCATACGCAATTGCTCAAGAAGATTGAAGAGCTGCACACTGAAGTTCGCAACATAGCTAAACAGAAAAAGGTTAGCTAATTTACACTCTTCTGTTTGACAATGTTAGTTTTAATGTTTTTATTAGTTACCATTTCTTTTATCGTCAAAATAGTTTGATGATTATGGGAACCGAAATTCACACTGTCGATTTCCGTGATCGGAGGAAAGTGAAGAATACCTTACTTTCGTTGAGGTCTGGATTCTCTGCGAGAGCCAACACAAGTGACCAAATAAAATGCAGAAAATATGATAAAGACAACAAAACGAATTTATAGAAAAAGTAGATCTTTATTTCAAATCTGCGTAAGAGCGTCGCGATCACTACAAAAGATTTTAAAAGCTTCGGCCGCAAGATCTGTCAGCGAAGTCCCTAATTCTAGCCACCTAAAACCTTAAACCGAGTTGAATCGCAGCTCGACAACAAAAGATGAAAAAAACATACAAAAATATTTTTGTTTATGTCGGACTGGCCTTATGAAAAGCTGCTTACATACCCCTTTTGAGGATCAAGCCACACATAGTTCAGTTTATAGAGATTGAACAAGAGATCGAACATCCTTTGCGAGTTTGTCTAGTATTTGAGTGCAGGTCATAGAAAACTAAGCAGATCGAGAATAATGCCTAAGGTTTCTAAGTGCAAAAATTTCTAAGAGCTCTCAATCGTCCTTGTGCTCCTTGCCTTGGATTCTCTTATATGTGCCTCCAAGGTTGGTGGTCTTTCCTTTTCTACTCCGATTCGAGTTTATCTCTTCGTGGAACTCTTCCTTATCTTCTCGATCTTTCATGATTATCTTGGAACCTTGACATTTATCTTCTTTTCCATTTATCTTTTGCGGAAATTAAGTAAACCGTCATTGTAATTCAGGCTCATTCTCGTCTAAAATCGCATGTGGGCTTCTGCTGCGTTTTAATCCTTCTCAGGCCATTTTTCGACTTAAATGTTTTACAATTTCTTTCGAAGAAATCACCTTTTATACAGTGTTTGTTCACATGCTGTTTGTTTCGTGAGATAGTAAAACCAGTCGTATAGTTGAGATAACAATGGTGTCGGGTTAATTGTTACCGTTTTATATGAGTGATTTGATGTTTTACAAGAAGACAACTCTTTGTTGTTATTATCGCAAAACTTCAACAGAAATTCCAATCGAGACAAAACAAGGATCACTTCCGTCAAGACTCAAAGAAGAGGTCAAACAGGAGGAGGTGGTCTCGTTACCCACGGGAGATGAGATTTGGATATGGTCTCGTCGCTCATGGGTGACGAGACATGGTGCATGTCATAGATTATAAGAAAGATTATCTCATAAATTATACTACGATGTTTTTCCGCGGAAACTTTCCTAATTTTTTTGACGGAAGATTGTCTCATAAAACTAGTAATTTATCACAAAAAACTTCAACAAGAACGTTTTTCAAATATTTTCACGCTTGGATAGAAATTATTTTATTCCTTATCTTGAATGAAGTATACAATTTTTTTCTTGTATAGTTTCTTTGTCATTTCTAGCTCATTTTCGTTAAGGCACAATTTCTCAGAGGAATTTGGCTGTTGATTTTTCCATGACTGATTTTGACTCAACAGTTAGCCCCCAGCTTGTAAGATTTTACGTGTAATTTCTTGCGAGGTAGTGATAGCCGTGTTAGGTGAAATCAATGGCAAAAAGGTTTGTTGGCGAAACCATTTTTTTTTGGGAATGTGATAAGATTGGGGCTGTACCTTATTAAGGCTGCCTTCGTACCCTTGTTGAAGGGATCAAGCCTTTCGTAGTTCGTCGGAAGTAAGATTCTTATGACTTTGTTTTCCAGTGAGACCTTTACGGTCTAGTTATGTGTCGTGTGGAGATTTTCGAGCATGTTACTGCCAATAGCATTTTATATCGGACTTTGTCGGCGTCGAGGATAGCCTTGTAGGCGGTTTGTTTTGGAATTATGAAGTCGTGGGTTATCTCCTTTTAAAAACGTACAGATTAGCCATATCCGGAGGTGAGAGAAAGAGTGTGAGTTATCATCTCATTTAAAACACTCAGCGGATCGTTGTACTTGTCGTTGTCTAAGATGAGAATACTCAGACGCATTTAGTTCGCAAAGTCTCATAAACATACAAATATAAGCGAAGGGACATTTTTGAATCTCGTATCGGTCTGTTGATACTATGCCTTGAGATGTGTAAGACCAGTGCTGGGTTTAGGGAAAGACCTAGGCTTACTATTGTTGGGTTCAATAATGGTCACGACAAAATCGATGCTTGAAAGTTACTGCAGAAAAACGTTATCTCTCTTTTGATAAAAAGAAAACAAGAAATTCTCGCATCCAAACTCCTCATCGCCAAACCCATCTCGTCTCGGTTAATGAATCAAGACGGGAAATCGAGGGAAGAACCGAGCCGCTTCCAAGTCTAGTCACCCACAGGCGACAAGACACGCAACATCTATCCGCCCATAGGTGACTAAGACCCATGAAAAGGTCTAACTCCATCGGCGACTAGATGCTCCCCACGTCTAGTCGCCCATGGGCGGCTAGACTCTCCCCAAAGTCTAGTTGGCCATGGACGCTAGACACATAACATCTAGTCACCCATGGGCGACTAGACCTTTGGCCAAGTCTAGTCGCCCGTGAGTTTTTAGACTCAACACCAAATCTAGTCGTCCGTGGGTTATTAGACTCAACACCAAGTATAGTTGCCCGTGGGTTATTAGACTCAACACCAAGTGTAGTCGCCCATGGGAGACTAGACACACAACGTCTAGTCGCCCATGGGCGACTAGACACACAACTTCTAGTCTCCCATGGGCGACTAGACGCACCACACGTCTAGTCGCTCATGGTCGACTAGACCGTATCCTCTTCATTACTCTCTCCTTTGAATCTTGACTCGGATGTTTCTTATTTCGTCTCGATTGGAGTTTCCGTTGAAGTTTTACGATAGAAATCGCAAAGACTTGTTTTCTCGTTAAAACTCATAGTCAATCGTACAAAACGGCAATGGTTAACTTTAACACCAATGTTATCTCAACACAGTTGGTTTACTTTTTTCCGGAGTCAGCACCGCGAATTGATATGAGGGGCGATATCTCCGAAAGAAATCATAAAGCTTCTTAAATCGCAAAACGATCCGATGGGGTCTTAATAGCAATAAAATCCTACTTACGCTTTTAGACGAGAATGATCCCAACTATAATGGTGGTCTACCGGATATCTGCAGAAGATAAATTGGAAAGCTGGTAATTTTCAAAGTTCCGAGATAATTATGGAAAAAACGAGAAGATAAGGAAGATTTTCGTGGAAGGATTAACTCGAATCGGGGGCAGAAAAGGAAAGGTGACTGACCTTTAAGACCTAGATCAGCGAAGTAAGGGAGAGGGACGCACAGAAAAAAAATCTCTACCACTTAGCACTTAAAAAGATGTTTAGCAATTTCATTTTTGTCATTGAGCTGCGACTCAAACTAGGTTTAGGGTTTAGGTGCTAGAACTAGGAATACGTCGACATGTCTTGTGGCCGAAGCTCTTAAAACCTGTTGTATCATTGCATCGTCCTTACCAAAGATGATTCATTAAGATCTTTCTTTTCACTCGCAACTCATGTTCGATTATCTTGCGTTTTGTTATTCATAATTTGATCACTTATCGTAGGATCAGGAGAAATCCAGAACCCTAGGGAAAGTTAGAGTTTCTTAAATTTCCTCCAATTAAGTAAATCGACGGTGTGAACTTCAGGTCTCATAGTTTAGCGCTAGAAGGGGGGGGGTTAACGGATCAATCTAAACCGCAGTCGTAAAACGTTTGGTCAAATATGTCTACAGACGTTGCAGACAATCAACCACCTTGTGATGGCAATGCCATCGAAGACAACGTTGAAAGCACTTCAGCAGCGAACATGTCCGTGGTTAATGCAAACGCAAACACCGCAACATTCGAGGAGATCAATAATATGTTCTCAACTCTCGAAAAGAAGTTGGCCGAACAAGACAAGCTCACGATTTCTCTTCCTAAACAGGTAGAAACCTTAACAGTGAGAACCAGGGGCGTTCTTCCGCGTGGAGGCACCAAAATCTGCGGAAGAAAACTCGACTTCATGACCTCGCATGATATGTCAACTAATGCATGGAACGCTTCGTCTGATCAAAATCTAGAAGAAGCAAATCCTGACGTAACTCGACCGAACGCGGAAAGCACTCAACCTCTCAAGCAAAAAAACGGGGGCTGACGAAGTCAAACGTGTCAACTCGGAAATCAGTGATCATTCCGACCCTTCGGACGAGGACGCCGACGTGAATACAAGAAGGACAACTGCTGGCAGTGGCCATAGTGAGATGCACGATCTCCGCGATTATATCGCAAAAACGGCCGCAAAGGTAAAGACGGTGAAGTCTCAAATTCACCAAGCCACCAGTGCCGCACCCGAGATCGACATGCTCCTCGAATAATCTCAGATAACTCTTTTCAATGCTCGTATCATTGAAACAAGAGTTTCAGATCCCGGAAAGATCAAATCGTTGTATACGATGGAACAAGCGACCCAAAAATGCATCTGCAAACCTTCCAGATCGCAATGGGTAGGGCCAAACTGAGGGATACTGAAAAGGACGTCGGCTTGTATCACTACTTCGTCAAGCATCTCCAAGGAGAAGAACTCAAATGCTTATATCGCTTAAAGTGGAACTCCATCGGAAGCTTCCACCAACTCGCTTTGGAATTCCCCAAGCAATACTCGATGTTCTTGAATAGGGAAACCTCCGACATCGATCTTTGGAGGTTCTCCCAAAAGGAAGACAAACCTCTCAGAGACTACATGAACCGGTTTAAGATCGTATGTCTAGAGTTAGCGGAATCAGCGAAAAGGTGGCTATCGATGCGCTCTGAAAGACTCTACAGTAGAAGTCAAAATTCAGGAAGTGGATAACTCTCGAAAAGCCACGTACGATCTACGATGCTCCTCATAAAGAAACGAATTATATCATCATCAAAGAAGAGATGAAGGTCCTTTCACAGAAGCATAGAAAAACGAGTACATCCCCGAAAGACGCAGCATCAGAGTAGAAGTTGAAAAGGAAAAGCTCTCGTAACGACAAGTACATCCATCCTAAGGAAGAAGACGTCCATGGAGCGCACAATTACACCATCCACCCCGCATCAGAACAAGGAAGAACATTGGGAAACACATGGACCCGAAACTCGACCTAAGACGAAATGACATTTTGTGAGTTTCACCAAACCTAGGGCCATTCCACTATGAACTGCAAAGTTCTCGGCGCGAGGCTAAAGGCGAAACTGCTCGCAGGAGAAATTTTGGAGAAAACATGCATAAAAGACCTCATCCAAGATACTGACTGTCCACCAAAGATTGATCAAACTCCGCTAGTGGAAAACGTGTCTCGAGGAATTGGTCTGGCGAAAAAAGAAAACGTGGAAGAAGGCAGACGACAAAGACGACGACAATAATCATCGCAGGGTAAACATGATCATCGGTGAATCACAATACTGCCACGTCTCGTCGATAAAATCTTATCAACAAAAAACGAGACAGTCGCATATCAGTCCCAGCCCCCAGACTTTCCGAATGATAAGATCACTTTTGAGGAATACGAGACCGTTGGAACCGAAAAACCTCACTACAATCCACTCATAGTCGATTTAGGGATAAAGAATCTCGAGATTTCCAGAGTCCTAGTAGACATGGGAAGCACCATTGACATTATCTTCCGCGACACGCTGAGAAGGATGAATGTTGATTTATCCGAAGTCACGCCAATGGCAAGACCACTTACGGGTTTCTTTGGCACAGCATCAATGACTCTCAGATCGCTCAAACTCCCGGTCATGGCCAAAGAAGTCACAAGGGTTGTCAACTTCTCGGTCGTCGACCTACCAGCCATCTATAACGTAATCATGGGAAGGCCTTGGACAAATTCCAAGAAGCAATCCCGTCAAAATATCACCTGGGCATCAATTTCCGACTCCAGACGAAACTGCAGCAATCAAGGGATGCTAAAAGCAGTCGAGACTTTGCTTCTTGGCCGAACATAAGCTGAGTCAGATCACAATGACATCTATGGTCAAACCTAAACTCACGAAGAAAACCCAGTCTCTGACTGAAAACGCTTATGAAAAGAACGATCCAGAATCGTCCACCCAGCCAACGGCTTCAGACAAAAAAGAAAGAAAGCTACCGAGCCCAATGCCCTAACCCAAACGGAGGAGATAAATGTGGAAGAAGTCGCCGATCGAGCAACAGTCACTGCAACTAAGGCGATAGACGCAAAAGCAACCACCGAGTAAAAACACTCGCAGCACGAACTGAACTACGAGACGGCTTGATCCATGAAAGGGGTACTTAGGCGACTCGTCACAAGACAAGTTCAGCTGTCCCCCTCTCTCAAGGGGGGGGGGAGAGTGGGTACATATACGTATACTCGAATACTCTGACACTTTAACATATTTGTCTGTGTACTCAATATTTTTAAAACTTTTCTGATAATAAGAGAAACACAGAATGACTCCAAAAGGTCTCGCAAATCACCTTTATCGCTTGAATTACTTGATCTCTGTTGGGGTCAAAAACGGTTCTCTCGAAATCAACGTCTAAAAATTGTATTTCACACGAAAATCTATCTCAACACCATCCCGACAAAAGTTCCCGGGCTAAATACTCAAGGGAAGCAGAGCACGAAACAACCAAGCAGTCTGATTCGCCGAATATGCGAGTTGGACCGGACTAGCCGTCCAAATCGCCCATTTGGTGAGTTGGACCAATCCCACTCGCCAAACGGGCGAGTTGGATCGCTCGAATCCAACCAACTTGCCCGTTCGGTGAGTTGGGCAATTTAGGCTGACCAACTCGCCAAACGGGCGAGTTGGATCGAAGAAGACGACAAACTCGCCCGTTCGGCGAGTTTGATCGAGCAAGTCACCCAACTTGCCCCTTAGGCGAGTTGGGCCGCACAAGCAATCCAACTCGCCCGTTCGGCAAGTTGGATCAATCAATCCAGTTTCTTCCCGTCCTCGTATCTCCCTCATTCGAAATCAGATCAAACTCATCTTTGATCGTCCTAATCGAGATTGACGTTGGAATTTTACCGTAACAACTCGTTTCCTCGTATAAAGTTCAACGTGTAAAACGGAAACGGTTGACTTAACACCTAAAGTTGCTTGCACTGTATGAGAGATTCGAATTCTCTTCGGGATCGACATTGTTTCAGAAATGCTCTTTCGATAAAATCATAAAAATGCTTAAGTCGCAAAACCGCCCGAGAAGGTCTAAAACCCGGCTAAAGGCCCACTCGTAGTTTTACCCAAAATCGAGCCTACTCTTTACGATAGTCTATCTTTTATTTTTGCAAGATGAGATAAATGTTCAGTTCAGAAGATAAATGTTACGTTCGGAAGATAAATGTTACGTTTCCAAAGATAATCATGAAGATCGAAGGAAAACAGAAGATTTCCGTGAAGTGAAAAACGCAACCGAGGCTAGAAGGGGAAAGAGCAAACCGTCCCTGGGAGGAGTATATAAGAGCTTCAAGGCTGGAGATGAGAGGAGACAAGAAAAATCTTACTCAAAGCAAGCATAACATTTAGGGAAATTAGGCATATTTCTGTTTTCTGTTATCGAGCTGCGACTGAACTAGGTTATTCAAGTTTTGCAAGGTTAGGACTAGGAACTCGCCGACGGCCCTTTACGCCAAGGCTTTACCTTTTGTAACACTGAAATCACAAACTCGAAATTAGATCCTCTTTACTCTCTTTTCGTTTTTGCTAATTCATATTCATATTGTTTGTTCTCACTGTTTGGTTGCGGGACCTCTGGGAAAACTAGGTTTTCCTTGCCTTCCTAAATCAACGAAAACCGACAGTGCGAATTTCGCTTCCCACAGTTTGGCGCTATAAAGAGGGGTGTTTGGATTCTCTAACTCGAAAAACCACCAAACAACTGAGACACGATATGCCTAATCAAGCAAGCAGCGATGTCATATCCTTCAAGTAAAGAGCAACGACCGACCCAGTAAAACCTCTCAACGATTTCCATGTTGGTGAGCTGACAATCCAGTATATCGATGTCGTGAGGATATTGGTCGACAACGGAAGCTCGACCGATATCATCTTCAAAGACACCCTTGAGAGAATGTAAATTAGTCCATCCGAAAGTGGAGGATCCAAATCCGATAATAGGACTCTCGGGGGAAGCTACCTTGAATCTCAGGGCAATCAACCTCTCAGTTAAAGCTGGTAGCATGTCAAAACTTGTGGAATTCAGAGTCATCGATCGAACCACATCTAACAACGCGATTGTAGGAACCCATGGTTGAACTCATTGGAAGAAATCTTGTCGACGTACCACATGTGTCTCAAATTCCCAACCCTAGCGAAATCGAGACCATCTGGGGAGATCGGAGAATCTCGTGAGTTTGCTTCTCCGCAGAATTAAAACGCAAGAATCATCAGTTCAGGTTCCACCTAAAAAATAAAAAGAAATCGTTCGCCATTGACGACGCCCCAGAGTGACCAAAATCTTTGGGAAGTCACGACTAGCCAAATAAAACCTGCGAGCCCGTTGTCTCCGTATGCTTAGATGAAGCATTCCTAGATCGCTGCATGGAAATCGGTAAACTTTAGCGAGTCTCTGAAAATCGAGCTTATAGCTTGTTTGAAGAAGAACTCGCGTGGGCCGCGGAAGATATGCAAGGGATTGACATCAACGTCACATGTCACGAGCTCAATGTTGACCCAAATTTCAAGCCTGTCAAACAAAAGAGACAAAAGTTGAGACCAGAACGCGCTGGCGCGGTCAACGATGAGGTCGAAAAACTCCTCAAAGTTGGATCCATAACAGAGGCCAGGTGTCCCGATTGGCTCTCTAACCCAGTCGTTGTAAAAAGAAGATCGGAAAGTGGAAGGTTTGGGTCGATTTCATCGATCTCTATAAGGTGTGTTCAAAGGATAGTTTCCCACTGCCACACATCGACCGCCTAGTCGAAGCAACGGCAGGGAACAAACTCTTGTCCTTTATGGATGCCTTCTCCGTTTACAATCTGATGAGGATGAATCCGACAATCAAGAAAAAATTGCATTCATAACTGACCGCGACACTTACTGCTACAGGATGATGCCGTTCGGTCTCAAGAATGCTGGCGCAACCTATCAATAGCTCGTCAACCGTATGTTCTCTGAACATCTCGGAAAACAATGGAGGTATATATCGATGATATGCTCGTAAAATCTCTCGAAGAGCAAGATCATATCATCTACCTCCAAGAATGTTTTGAAAGACTAAACCTCCATAATATGAAACTGAACCCCGCAAAGTGCAGGTTCACAGTAGCTTCAGGAGAGTTCCTTGGGTACCTCATAACCTACCATAGGATCGAGGCTAATATGAAACAAATTACTGCGCTGATCGAAATGGCATCTCTGAAAATGAAACGAGAGGTACAGAGGTTGACCAGTACGGTCGTGGCGCTTAACAGGGGAAGTGCTCCTCGCTTATTTCTTAGTAGAGCTCCTCGTCGGTGCACAACCAATCAAGAACCCAATTCAAGCTAGACCCTCCACGTCGAAGGATATTCATCCAAATAGGGATCCGGGATCGGGATTCTACTCATGTCACCAACAAGGGAAGTGCTGGAACAGTCATTCTGACTAGTCTTCGACGCCTCGAACAACGAAGCCGAGTACGAAGCCCAGATCGAAGGTTTACGATTGGCTCACGGCTGAAAGATATACAACATTCTCGCCTACTGCGATGCCCAACTTTTGAAAAGCTAATACATCGGGGAATATGAAGCAAGTGACGGAAGAATGGACGCTTATTTAAAAACTCGTTCGAGACTAAGCTCAAAGTTTCCATCAGTTTGCTCGCACTCGGGTCCCTAAAGCCGAAAATGCCCAGGCCGACACCCTAGCCGCCCTGGCATCCAGTTTGGATCCAGGTTTGAACAGGGTGATTTCCGTCGAATTCATAGAACATCCTAGCATCAGACCACCTATTGTCATAAACTTAATCGACTCTCCCGACGATGATGTCGACGAAATCGATGTCCAAGCCACACAAGAGTCCGAGCGCTCAGAGTACAGATTTGATGAACCTTGGACAAAGACAATCCTTGAGTACATCGCCGACGGGAAACTCCCGGCAGAGAAATGGGTAGCCCTAAATATTAAAACCCAAGCCGCGCGATACATCTTGGTTGACGGAGCACTCTACAAGTGGAGATTTTCCGGGCTGCTCAGTACCTGCGTTGAAGGAGAGAAGGCACGAAGGGTATGGAAGAGGTCCACTCTGGATCCTGCGGAAATCATTCTGGTGGAAAATCTCTTGCAGTCAAAATCAAACGCCACGGAAACTACTAGCGAACGATGATCAAAGATTGCGAGAACTTTGCGCGAAAATTCTAAGAGTGCCAAAGGCATTCCCCTACTATCCATCAACTGGCAGAGGTCCTCTCATCGATCTCGGCACTATATCCATTCAAGCAATGGTCGATTGATATAGTCGGACCCATGCATAGGTCAAAGTAAAAACGATTCTTGCTGGTCTTGACAGATTTTTTTCTCAAAATTGGTTGAGGCAGAGTCCTACGCAAGCATTAAGGATGCCAAAGTCGAAAGCGTCATATGGAAAAACATTGTTTGCAGACATGGAGTCATGTACGAAATCGTAACGGACAACGAATCTCAGTTTATTTCGACCAAATTCAAGGCTTCTACGGAAAATGGAAGATACGACTAACGAAATCAACCCCTAGATACCCGCAATTAAACGGCCAAGCCAAAACTACTAACAAAACCATCCTTGACGTACCCAAAAACGTTTGAAACCAAGAACTCAAAGGAGTCTTATGGTCACATCACACAACTCCGAGATTTGCAACAGGAGAAACTCCATTCTCCCTCGTATATGGAGCAGAATGCATGATCCCAGCGGAAGTCGAATTTCCCAGAGTACTCAGAAGATTGCTCCCAGAACAAGAAGAATCAAACAATCTGATGCTGCTTGATGAGCTCGATCTGATCAACGAACGTCGGGACCAAGCCCTTATACGAATTCAAAACTATCAGCAGGCGGCCGCAATGTTCTACAACACTAACGTGCGCAGCCGCAGATTCAAAGAAGGTGATCTAGTTCTTCGAAAAGTTTTCCAGAATACCGCTGAGCGGAACGCCGGAAAACTCGGAGAAAATTGGAAAGGACCATACAAAGTCATAAAATTTGTCCGACAAGGCTCGTAAAAAAGCACGAATATGCATGACATAAAAATTCCGAGAACTTGGAATGCGATGCACCTCAAGAAATACTACCACTAAGCAACTCAGAATTGAACTACGAGATGGCTTGATCCCTGAAGAGGGTACGTAGGAAATTCATCGCAAGATGAGCTCAGCTCTCCCCCCTCATTAGATAGGGGGGGGGGTTGTGGGTACGTATACGTATACTCGTGTATTCCCAAAAATTCAAAAATATCCGCTCCTAGACTCGATACTTTTGAAACTTTTTAACACGGCATAAAATCTCCCAAAATCCGTCCATCATTGGAACAATCCGTCCATCATTAGATAGGGGGGGTTGTGGGTTTTATATTTATGCTTTATGTATTGAGAGCATGTAGAGGGTGTGCAAAGAAGGCTAGAGAACACACTTACAAAGCTTTTTAGTTCTAGGTTTTTTAGGGGAGAAGATTCATAACTCCTTAAGGAGATTTGTATTGGAACCCTAATATTTTATCTATGCATTATATTCAGACTATTGTTCTTATTTTAATTATGTCCGAGTAGTTACCAACTACATTTAGGGTTGAATGATAGCAATAATGGATTAGCCCAAAAGTAGGATTGCTAGGTTAGGTTAATATCCATCAACTGAGTTGTGCTTAATGCTTGCATTCTAGAGTAGCTAACTAGTATCTCGAAAGTAGGACATGGACGACTATGAGAGTAGGTTTTGTGCCAGAATAGACTCCATTGAACTAGGCTGTTAGGCGCATACGAGAGCTGGTCAAATAAGTTTGGTGGACTTATCAAATCTCGTTCACACTTCCTTCTGATTTAACTATCGATTGACATCAGGCCTTAGCCGTCGATCGATGGTCTTTCTTTTTGCTCACATAAGAGAGTTGGAGTTAAACGGGTTAGAATAGTTAATATTTGAGTTCTAGAATATTTAGATTTCTAAGCTTCATATTCTCTATAATCCATTAGGCTTGAAACCCTAGATCTAGCATATTTACATTTGCTTCTAGTTAGTTTATTAGAATATTTCTATATCTGCATTATTAGAATATTTCCATATGCATCTCTACTTCTTGATAAGGACTATTTTCTAAACTGATTGATTGCCATTAATATATATATTCACCTAGCTTAGTCTTTAGAAATAAGAAATCTATTGTGTGCCATTGCTCTATGTGGATTCGATCTCTAAGTACTACACCTGATCTCTCTTGGCAAGAGTATTATTTTTGTGTTAAGACTAGGGTTAATTTGATAGTTAATTATTTAGGATATTCATACCCTACTAGAACAATAAAAAACGCAAGTCAGAGTTCTTCCAGGATTGATTGATGTTCATCCATCAACGTCGGGCGACACTCTTCCATCAGCATCGATCGATACAAGTCAGCCGGAAGCAGATATGTCTGCATACTCTGATTTAAATTATAATAGAGTATTCCTTGAAAATCTAGAAGGTCAAGCGCGCAATGTCATAGGCCGACTTATCGATAGACTAGGGGCTGGAAACCCTATAGGAATAGCTGTGATTTTTAACACTTGGAGACTACAACAGGCATGATCAGTTCTACACTAACAGGTCCGCGATCCACCCACCAGCGATTCAGAGAGAAGACTTCCAGCTGAGGCCCAAATATTTTTACTTACTGGGACAAAACCCTTTTCATTGTCTTCCTCTTGAGAATTCCATAGACTGTCTCGAAACACTTGAGGATTTTGTGTCTAGCAACAAGGTACATGGTGTCTCTGAAGACAACCTTTTCTGCAAGTTGTTCCAAGATTCTCTTTCTGGAGATGCGGTTTATTGGCTGAAAAGCCTATCACCAGGATCCCTCACTTCCTGGAATGATATCAAGACTGCATTTCTAACTGAATTCCTTGATAGCGTGAGATCTGAAGAGCTGCGAAATAGAAACTATGCATTCTCTCAGGTTCCTGCTGAGGCTTTTAATGCTTCGTGGGCAAGATTCAGAGCTCACCAGCGAGACTGCCCACACCATGGTTTATCTGAAATCCAGCTACTGAACATTTTCTTCAGAGGCCTTGTTTGGACATACCAAGCGGCTTTGGACACTGCGAGTCAAGAGAATTTCAAAACCAGGAGCCTTGAAGAAGATACAAGCTCATTGAAAATATAGCATCTAGAACTAGTGCCGAGAAGACCGATCTTGAAAGGAGGAAGAAGGCGGAGAACTCGAGTAAAGATCAGATATTGGAGGTAAAAGCAACCTTAGCATCGGTTGAAACCCTCATGGCAGAACGTAATCAATCTCGATCAAGTAACATGGACGATGACTACTCTCCTGAACAGGGAAATAAACTAGAGTCTATGGACGAGGCCAGCTTCCCGGTTCAGAAAGTCCGATCTGAAGAGGGTAGTTTCACTAGAGGCTACGATGCAGCTATGAAGGTGCGAGAGAGGGACATAAAATCAAGGCTGAATCTAGTCTTCACAGGGAACCGTAGAGTAGCTGCCGACCTCAGTGATAAATTAGACTTAATATACTCGGAGATAACGAAGATTTGAAACCCTGAGTGAACTAGTTAAGAGGATCGATAACCAAGTTGCAAATAACGCCCTCTCTATCAAAAGAGAAGATGGAGTTTTGCCTGGTAATCCAGACATCAACCCTAGGAGTCAAGTCAATGCCGTGACTTTACTAAGGGGAAAACAACTCATTACTAGCAAGAAAAAAGCATAACCATTGTTGAGTTTGCCAGAATCATGCAAGATGGAAAAGAGAAATTGCATCCCATTCTGCTCAACATCGACGAGCGCGATCTCGTGATTCTTCCCAAAACTGAAGGTTTAGACCATCAACTAGATGAATTGCCCACTAACTTGAAAGGAAATGAAGCAGAATCAGGTACTCGAGAGACCATCGATCGATGTTCTGACCCCAGAAACGATCAACGCCTAATCCCTTACCCGAAGCCAACTGAACTGGTTAAGACTAGGGTCTACCAAGCGAGAATCCCATTTCCCAAGAATAATGCGAAAGAAAAGAGAGAGAGTTAGATAGAACAATATGCAAGAAAGCGTTCGACAAGCTTATCATTGAAATGCCGCTTAACGATGCCATGAAGAGTTCACTTGCAGTCAAGCAATATGTGAAAGACGCGATGTGTCGAGGATTTCAAAACACAGAACATAACGTCATGATGGTATCCGGAGAAGTGAGTGCAATCATTCATGGGGAAACACCAGTTAAACTTCTAGATCCCGTTAGTTTCGTTCTAGACTGCACCATTCATAATGAGAGATTCCAAAGATCCCTCTGTGATTTAGGCTCTAGTGTAAACCTGATGACTTACTCAGTTGCAGTTTCCCTCCGGCTAACCCATTTTCAACCTACAAGGCTCACTCTCGTTTTAACCGATAGATCCACTAGGATTCCAGAAGGTATACTTGAAGATGTACCCGTACTCATCAATGACTGCCACATTCCCACAGACTTCATAGTGCTGAAATATGAGCAAGAATCCAGAAATGCCATTATTTTATTAAGACAATTCCTGGCTACAGCCGGAGCAATCATTGATGTCAGAGAAGGACCTATATGTCTGAACATAGGGGACTTACCGATGGTTTTCGACATGGAAAATATAATCAAGAAACCTTTGATTGACGATCAAGCCTACAATGTAGATTACCTCTATGATCTAACTGAAGATTCGCTTATGGATATGTGTAGTAAAGTCCCTTTAGAGAGAACTCTCACGGGTCATGAGGAAGAAACTTTCATGATGGATGATTGTGCTGACGAGTATGCGAGAATAATGGATGCTGCGGAAGAGGTAATGCATGTCAACATTGGCAAAATCGATTTTTCATATACCATTGATCGACAGCCAGAGACAACCTTCCATCGACAGCGCTCTATGACCGCTGACTGGAGTAAAGAGAAAGCAACAAAAATCGAACTTAAACCGCTCCCTACTCGACTTAAATATGCCTTTCTCTATGATAACCCGTACCCTGTAATTTTCAATTCCAACTTGAGCAGTGGGGAACTCACCTTATTGCTTAATAAACTGAGGAAGTACCGCAAAGCTCTCAGGTATTCCCTCGGTGACATTCCAAGAATCTCACCCGATTTGTGTATGCATATGTTACACCTGGAAGACGAATCAAAGTCATCCATTGAACATCAATGGAGACTGAATCCAAACCTAAAAGAAGTAGTGAAGAAATAAATCATGAAACTTCTGGAAGCAGGGAATATCTACCCGATCTCAGATAGTAATTGGATCAGTCCGATACACGTCGTTCCTAAGAAAGGAGGAGTTAAAGTGGTGAAGAATGGCAAAGATGAATTTATTCCGACGTGAACTGGTACTGGACACATGATGTGTATAGATTACAGAAAGCTTAACACTGCCACAATGTTGGGTTCAAAATTAAATCACGACAAAATCAGCCGTAAAAAACTTCTCGAGAAAGATTTCTTGTCGAGAAAAAAGAAAGGAGAACTTGTAAATCAAAAAGCGGCATAACCGAACTTAGATTTCACAAGTAATCCGTCGAACTGGGAAAGCCTCGAGAACACTAAAATAATCTCGGCATAACCAAACAAAACGGTCTACTCACCGATTCAACTAAACCGAAGCCACACGGTCTACTTGCCAAACGGCGAGTAGACTAAACGGTCTACTCCCCAAACCGCGAGTAGATCAATCCCGAACGGTCGGTTCACCGGTTCATCAAGCAGACCAAACATTTGAAGGCACGGGCCGCACCGGCCCACAAGCATGATCATTCCATCTCCGGCCCATCTTTATAACTCCCCTGTTCTAGAAAAGTCGAACTAAGTCTTTGTTTCTCTCCGATCAAAGTCATCTCCCAAACTTTACTACTTAAAAGAGAACTACGAGGATTTCTTTCTCGAAAGAATTGAAAATCAAACGTATAGATAATCGACGGTTACCTAAACACCTCAAGAGATTGTCTTCATTATACGGGAGATTCGGGCTTCTGCACGAACCAACGTCATTTGGAAAGCGCCGTTTCATTAAAATCGTAAAAACTCCAAAGTCATAAAAACGGGCCGATAGGGTTCATGCATGGCTGAAAGGCCACTTTCGATTCTATATGAAATTGAGCCCAAATCCTATGAAGTTTTACCCTTGTTCTGCAGGAAAGGATAAATGTTAAGTTTTGAAGGATAAATGTAAAGTTTCCAAAGGATAAACACAAGAATCGAGAAGATATGGAAGATTTCAACGAGAAGATAAATTTGACCAAGGGGAGAATCGGCAAGGCAAAACCGCCTCCAAGGAGTACATAAGAGATCTAAGGTCGAAGGTTCATAGGAGAAATTTTACTCAGAGCTCTCACAGCAAACTTAGCATTTTAAGTAATTTTCCGTTTTTGTTACTCGAGCTGCGACTCAACTAGGTTTTTGCAGTCTTAGGTTGTTAGAACTAGGGACCTCGCCGACAGCTCTCATAGACAAGGCTCATACCTCGTTGTAACGCTCAAACACTGATTCGGAATAAGATTCCTATTGCTCTTCCTTTTTTATTTACATTCATGGCTATTTTCATTTGTTCTCTCTATCTAGTTGCTTGATGTTTTTGGTTTAGCAGAAATCCGGGATCTCTGGGAAATTAGGGTTTTCCTAAATTTCCTTATTTTACGGAAATCAACAAGTGTGAATTTCGGTTCCCACACATAAGAAAGGATCACTTCCCTTTACCCGTTATAGATCAGATGTTAGAAAGACTTGCAGGTCACAAATACTATTGTTTTCTTGATGGATACTCATGATTTTTCCAGATCCCCATCCATCCTGATGATCAAGAAAAGACCACCTTCACATGTCCATATGGTACATTTGCATACCGCATGATGCCCTTTCGACTTTGTAATGCTCCCGCTACATTCGAGAGATGTATGATCTCCATATTCACAGATATGATCGAAGATTTCATGGACGATATCTCGTTGTACGGATCAGATTTTGAATCATGCCTCAACAACCTGTGCAAGGTATTGGCTAGATGCGAAGAGACGAATCTAGTTCTAAATTGGGAAAAGTACCACTTCATGGTTAACAGTGGAATTGTTTTGGGACACAAAGTTTCAGCAGCGACATTAAGGTGGATAGAGCTAAAATCAAAGTAATGACTGGCCTGCCGCCACCAACAAACGTAGAAGACGTTAGAAGCTTCTTAGGACATGCTGGTTTTTATAAAAGATTCATCAAAGATTTCAGCAGAATTAGTTGACCTCTTACAACACTCCTATGTAAAGAAGTGAAATATGAGTTTACGCGTGAATGTCTCGATGATTTCAAAGAGATCAAATCAGCCCTTGTGTCCGCCCCAATGGTGCAAGCGTCACATTGGAATTTACCTTTTGAGATGATGTGCAACGCCAGCGACTTCGATGTAGGCGCTGTGCTTGGGCAGAAAAAGGACAAAAAGTTGCACACTATATACTACGCTAGTAGGACCCTTAATGAACGCAACTATGCGACGACGGAAAATTAATTACTAGCTGTAGTAATCGCCTTCGAAAATTTTTGCTCCTATCTAGTCGGTTCGAAAGTAATCGTTCACACCGATCATGACGCTTTGAAGTACTTGATGAACAAAAAGGATGCAAAACTAGACTTCTAAGATGGATTCTTTTGCTGCAAGAATTTGACATAAAAGTCAAGGATAAAAAAGGAGTAGAAAATGGAGTCGCAGACCACCTATCTAGGATCAGGATTGAAGACGAACTCCCTATCGACGAGTTTATCCCTTCCGAAAACGTGTAGCACATGGAATCCAGTTTCATTGGTAACATCTGTTCGTCTTCAAAGGAAGAATCAATCGATGGTTACACGAGACTATTGATCGATGCCCTAGATGCGAAAATCGAAGAGGTCGTCATTCTGCTCGATATCAATGTCGTATGTGACACTTCGTTTTCAAATCGTGATTCTCCCGGAGGTATAAGTTTAGGTCGGGGGGGGTGTGCGTTAATTACCGTTGACAGACCTTGGTACGCAGATATAGTGAACTATCTTGCGTTTGACGTAGAAACAGAACTCTTTAAAGGTTATCACAAAAGGAAATTTCTAAGAGAAATCCGGACATATCATTGGGATGAACCCTACATCTATTAACACTGTTCTGACGGCATATACAGACGATGTGTGTCCGAAAGCGAGCCCTATACATTTTGTATCATTGTCATGGATATGATTACGCAGGGAATTTTGCCAGTTTTAAGACAATGTCAAATATTCTACAACCAGGCTTTTGGTGGCCAACTATGTTTCGAGACGCTCAAGCCTACATAGCAAAATGAGACCCCTGCCAAAGAAGAGGAAAAATCAGCAAACGACACGAAATGGAACAAAATTTCATACTTGAAGTCGAAGTGTTCGATTGCTGGGGTATCGACTTCATGGGCCCTTTTCCTTCCTCACATGGAAACAAATACTTACTGGTCGCTGTAGACTATGTATCTAAATGGGTGGAAGCGATAGCAACTCCGAAAAATGATGCTGCCGTAGTCGTTAAACTTTTTAAGAGTATTATCTTTCCCAGATTTAGAGTTCCGCGAATCGTAATAAGCGATGGAGGTACCCACTTCATTAACAAACAGTTTGAAAAAAGCTACTCAAGAAACATGGAGTTCACCATCGAGTAACTACACCTTATCATCCTCAGACCAGTGAACAAGTAGAAGTATCTAACCGTCAGATCAAAGAAATCTTAGAAAACACAGTAGGATCAACCCGTATAGATTGGGCTTTGAAGTTTGATGATGCACTTTGGGCTTACCGAACCGCGTTTAAAACACCGTTAGGAACCACCCCGTTTCACTTACTGTATGGGAAAACATGCCACTTCCTAGTTGAGCTAGTGCACAAAGCAAAATGGGCCATCAAAACAACAAAATATGATGCTAAGCCTGCGGCAGAACGGAGATTAATCCAGCTAAAAGAGCTAGATGAAATCAGGTATCACGCCTACGAGAACTCAAAATTGTACAAAGAGAGAACTAAAGCCTATCATGATAAGAAAATTATTTCTAGGTATTTTGAACCTAACGATCAAGTACTTTTGTACAACTCTCGGTTGACTCTATTTCCCGGGAAACTGCATTCTCGTTGGTCAAGACCCTTCACAGTAAGAGACGTTACACCGTATGGAGAAATTGTTTTAATTAACCTGAAAAAGGAGGATTTCACAGTGAATGGGCAATGAGTAAAACAATACTGGGATAAGGCTGAAATTCTCCATTCTCAGACCATGCGTCGGGAGATGCCAAACCCCGATTGTTAAGCCCCACTTTATGTCGAGATAGCGACCTTAAACAAGCGCTGAGTGGGAGACAACCCACAAGTAAATAGTTAAAAAAGAAAAACTAAATATTAATAATGCATTCAAGTTTCAAAGTGAAGTAGGAGGCACATAACAGACCATCAATCGATACCCCTATAGGACCATCGATCGACGATCGAGTGTCGAGACTATATAAGCTCGACATGACCCCTTTTCACAAACACCATTTCATTTCGTTTGCTTTGATGAATTTAGAACTTATGTTCATTATGATGACCATTTGCTATTTTAACATGATTTTTTGAGTGTCTAATAATGCTAACAAAAAGAGAGATGATCAGATTATGGAGATTTTAGACACTTTTTACAGTTACTTGCAAGACGGGTTCATGCTGTCCGTCGAGCATCGATCGATACCCTTGGGTACCCTCGATCGATGGCGACCATGACAAAGAAGTACGAGTTCTTAAATTCTAACAACTAACTAATTCCATTCTAATTTATTTCATCCCGCCTATCTCAGACTGCTTTAACACTGAGACAGTGTTATTTATGTATGGGGGAGGTAGTTACTAACATCATACTTTAGTTTTGATGTTTTATTTCTTACTAACAGTTTTCAAAAGAGTTTTTATTGAGTCAAGAAGGGGACTATGATCAAGATTTATTTTAGACTAACCACACTTTAGCACCATTATTAGAAGGTTGTTTGCAAAGATTAACAGAGATACCAAAGTCGTTCATCCTGCAAGTATGTCACACTTGCTTAGAAAGTTTGAAGGAACCGACGCTGATTTCCAACACTAATCCTGACATTATTTGCTTGCTTTCAGGCTTGGTATACACCGGATCGGATTCCTTCTGCAAGTCTGTAGGTACAAGTCATTGCAACTATGGTTCCCTTCTCTCTCTCTCTTCAGCATCTACCTAAAAGCTTACAAGATTGAGATGACTTCCCGAGATGCAGAGGGATAGGTACATTACCGATGACCCCATTATTCTAATTCGGAGGAACGATCACACATTTTTGGAAGCGAGGGGTAGGTACATTAGCGATGACCCCACTATTCGCCTACAACTTTTCCCAAAAATCAAAAAGGAAAAGAAAAGAAAAGGAAAACGAAAATATGATGTCAAGATGGACTGTATCAGCATCATTGTCCATTAAGTTGGAGATCCAAAAAGATTCAGAGAAGAGAGAAAAGAGGGATGAAAGGGACAAAAGAATACTTTGTGCCTGGTTGTTTAGAATTGCAGGGGTAAGAGTCCATGTGTCTTTTGATCGATACTCTCAAGGTAAAACCTGTACTTTTAGTTTTTGCAAGGAAATGAAATCAGTAGAGGGGTGAGTCAAGCAAGTATTAGTTGTTGGTAAAATGGATTTGGTTTCTATACTAGGATAGGGTATATAAATTTTCTATGTGATTGACTTGATAGGATGTGGTTGCAACAAAGTAGGGTGATAGTTATAATTAGACATTATGTGACTCTCCGCTTTTCAAAACTTCTTTCACAGGCTTTGTTTGCTTGAGGACAAGCAAAAGATTAAGTCTGGGGGAGTTGATAGGGCCTGATATTTACCACTATTGTGCCATGATATCAGACCTATTTAGAGTATCTTATATGTGTTTGGAGTATGTTTTAGAGTATTTTCAGCTTCAACTACGTTCTGGAGAACTTTGGTGATTCTAGAGCTTTTAGAGATGCAAAGCTGCGCAGACGGGTCAGATGTTTAGCTATGGTTGAATACCTTCCCACTGTGAGATTGATCTGATATTTTGACAAAGATAGAGATTTGGGTTAGCTTTCCAATGCCACCAGTTTGAGGTTAATCAGGTTCCTCAGAAAGAGTTATGTCCGTTTTACTGGAAAGTTGTCTGTCTGTCTGCTTCGCGAGATGAAACTATCGAGAAGATAAATGAGTGTCAATCGACGGCACAGCCTTGGTGTTGATCGACGGTGATCCCATAACACATGCCCAACTTGTTTTATGGCCAACTAAAGCCCAAAAGTCTCCACAAAGTACCAAAATACCCCTAGACGTGTTTTTGATCTATTTTATGTTCTGTTAAGCCATTGTTGATGGATATGTTTTACTTGTAAGAAGAGAAGAGCTTATGATTGGAGAGAGAGATCTGAACACCTTTACATGAGAAGATCTTGGTCTCCCTTTATCTCTTATCTTATTATTCTATGCAATTCATTCAGTTATTTTTTTATGTTTCTAATGATAATGTCTTAGTAGTTTGGTTTTAGATTTAGGGCTCTTCAAAGGTGGCTATGAATTGTTAATCACATAGAATTTTTAGGGTAATCATCTTGTTCTTTGTTTAAGTTGTTCTTATTTCTGAGTTGAATTTCTTCACTTCAACCCTAGATTATAGGAATTATTAGCGCAAGCGATAGCCTGGCTATAACCCTGAAACTTACCTTAAACAATCTAAAACCCTAGTAACAAACGAGAGTTTAATTAGGAATTTAGAGAACATATCAAACATAAAAATCGTATATGTTTAGAAGTAGCAGTCTAAAACCCATCAATTGAGTTGTGCATAATGATTGCATTCTAGAGTAGCCTACTAGGATCTCGAAAGTAGGAAATCGACGACTAGGAGAGTAGGTTATGTGCCAGAATAGACTCCATTGAACTAGGCTGTTAGGCGCATGCGAGAGCTGGTCTAATAAGTCTGGTGTACTTATCAAATCTCATTCACTTCCTTCTACTTTCATAGTCGATCGACATCAGGCGTCAGCCGTCGATCGATGGTCTTTCCTTTTGCTCGAATACGGGAGTTGGAGATAAAAGGGTTAGAATAGTTAATATTTGAGTTCTAGAATATTACATTTCCGTGCTTCCTATTCCCTATAATCCATTAGGCTTGAAACTTTAGATCTAGCATATTTACATTTGCATCTAGTTAGTTTATTAGAGTATTTCCATATTTTCATTATTAGCATATTTATATTGCATCTCTACTTCTTGATAAGGAATATTTCCTTAATTGATTGTTTGCCACTAATATATATTTACCTAGCTTAATCTTTAGAATTAAGAAATCTATTGTGTGTCATTGCTCTCTGTGGATTCGATGCCTAAGTACTTCACCTAATCTCTTTTGGCAAGAGTATTATTTGTGTGTTAAGACTACGGTTAATTTGATAGTAAATTGTTTAGGATATTTATACCTTGCTAGAACAATAAAACACGCATGTCAAACTTGGCGCCGTTGCTGGGGAGCATTGATCGCCATTAGATTTGATTTTTAGGATTTAGTCTAGGTTTGTTACTACCTTCAAGTTACGAAATTTTTGTTTTCCTTTGTTTTTCAGGTGCATGCAAAGACACACCAGGAGAAATAGATGATAAGAATTTCTATTCTCTAACCCTAACAAACTCGAATGTATTATCCACAAAGAAAGACGACAAGCATGAATCGACAACACCTATACTGTGTCGACTGACACTTCTTTACGGAAATCATTGACCAATATCAGAACTCGAGCATCGACCGACACTAATCGAATAGCACCGGTCGAAATCAACTTACCCGCATCGAAGGACAGAAGCAAATGAGTTCAGATGGTTGCGACTTTAATATTGACCCGAGATGAGAATGGGAACCTGCATGACCTAGACGGTGGTCTGCATAATGCAGCAGGTCAAAAGATAGACGATGAAGGGGCCATAATCCCTGATACAGAAGCAGAAGCAGACGCTACAGCAGCTCAACATGAAGCTAATGCCCAAGCTGCTCAGAGAACATTGGCTGACTACACCGTCCATACCAGTTCTACGCCAACAGATCCGCCATTCGTCTTCCAGTTTTTCAGAGGAACGATTTTGAAATCAAGCCCACCGTCTTCGGACTTTTAGCACAAATACCTTACCATGGGTTGCGACATGAGCACCCTATTGATCATCTGGAGCGATTTGAGGGTCTAGTGACTACTACCCAAGCCAATGTAGTCCCCGAAGACTATCTATTTTGTAAGTTTTTCAAGTACTCACTCGCTGGACAAGCTTCATATTGGCTTAAGAAGTTACCACTAGAATCCCTGACATCCTGGAATGGCATCAAGAATGCTTTTTTGCACAACTTCTTTGATGACGCAAGAGCAAAAGACATGAGGGCAAGATTGCTACTTTTTTCACAAGATCCTTCAAAATCTTTTAGAAACTCTTGGATCAGATTCAAATCATACCAAAGAGATTGTCCACATCAATGGTTCAACGACGTGGAACTTCTCAGCACTTTCTTTAAAGTATTGGATAAATGTATCATATGGCTTTGGACACATCTAGTGAGGGAAATTTCAGCACTAGGAATCCTGAAGAAGCTACAACGTTGATTAAGAATCTGGCATCCAGCAGCAGCACCAAGAACACAGACTTTGAAAGGAAGAAGTCAACTCAAGCTTTGAGCAAGGATCAGATTGAGGAGGTCAAGGCAAAACTGGATAGTGTTCAGAAATTCTTCAGGAAGCAGTTCACTTTCGCAGAAGTAGAAGTAATAGAATCTGGCGATGATGATATTGAAGAAGAGGATGTGAACTACACTGATGGGAATGGTTTCCAGAGACAAGGGAATCTAGGTTTCAACAAGAACTCCTATGGGAATGGTCAAAGGAGTAGTTTTAATCAAGGTTCATGATATAGCCTATTTATTACTAGTTTGAGGCCATGTTCTAGGCTCTATTCAGGGTCTATTATGTGTGTCTAGGATATGGTTTAGAGTATTTACAGGTCCAAGAACGTTTTGGAGATAAATGGAGATACTTGGAGCTTTTGGAGCACTTAGAGGAGAAGAATCCGTAGCTGACTATTTGAGGAGTCGAAGTACAAGACTGTCGTCGATCGACGATACAACCTTGGAGTCCACCGATTATGAAAGACCAAGGTCGATCTATGCTGCACACTTGCCATCGATCGACGCCCAACTCGCAGACAACCGACTGAAAAGCCCAAGTTTAGAAGACAAAAGACAAGAATACCCTGGAGGAGTTTTGACCTAAGTTTTAGGGGTTTTATATTTATGCTTATGTGTTGAGAGCATGCAAGTACAAGCGTAGGGAAGGCTTCACACAACTCACAAAGCTTTATAGTTTTAGGTTTTTAGGGGAGAAGATTCATAACTCCTTCGGGAGATTTGTATTGGAACCCCAATATTTTATCTATGCATTCTATTCAGACTATTGTTCTATCTTTGATTATATCCTAGTAGTCATCAACTAGATTAAGGTTTGAATGATAAATAGCCCAAAAATAGGATTACTAGTTAAGTTAATATCCATCAACTGAGTTGTGCTTAATGCTTGCATTCTAAAGTAGCTAACTAGGATTTCGAAAGTAGGACATGGACGACTACGAGAGTAGGTTATGTGCCAGAATAGACTCCATTGAACTAGGCTGTTAGGCGCATGCAAAAGTCTAATAAGTCTGGTGGATTTATCAAATCTCGTTCACATTTCCTTCTGATTTCACCGTCAATCGACATCAAGCCTCAGCCGTCGATCAATGGTCTTTCTTTTTGCTTGCATATGAGAGTTGGAGTTAAAATGGTCATAATAGTTAATATTTGAGTTCTAGTATATTTACATATTTGTGGTTCCTATCCACTATAATCTATTAAGCTTGAAACCCTAGATCTAGCATATTAACATTTGCATCAAATTAGTTTACTAGAATAATTCAATATTTGCATTATTTCCATATTTTTATTATTATCATACTTCCATATTGCATCCTTACTTCTTGATAAGGAATATTTCATTAACTGATTGTTTGCTACCAATATATATATTCACCTAGTTTAATCTTTAGAAATATAATCATTGCTCTCTGAGGATTTGATTCCTAAGTACTACACATGATCTAGCATATTCACATTTGCATTAAATTAGTTTACTAGAATAATTCCATATTTGCATTATTTCCATATTTTCATTATTATCATATTTCCATATTGCATCCTTACTTCTTGATAAGAAATATTTCTTTAACTGATTGTTTGCTACCAATATATATATTCACCTAGTTTAATCTTTAGAAATATAATCATTGCTCGCTGTGGATTTGATTCCTAAGTAGTACACCTGATCTCTTTTGGCAAGAGTACTATTTGTGTGTTAAGACTAGGGTTAACTTGATTGTTATTTTTTTAGGATATTTATACTCTGCTAGAACAATAAAAATACACATGTCAAATTTGGCACCGTTTCCGGGGATAGAATTGATCGCTATTTGATTTAATTTCTAGGATTTAGGCTAGGTTTGTTACTACTTTCAAGTTACTAAATTTTTTCTTTTCCTTATTTTTCAGGTGCATGCAAAGACAAACCAGAAGAAATAAAGAACAAGAACTACTATTCTATGACCTCAATAGACTCGAACGTACAATCTGCAAAGAAAGACGACAAGCATCGGCACCAACACCGCGTCGAACGACACTTCTTTACGGACAACATCAACCAACATCAGAACTCGAGCGTCGAATAACAGTGATCGCATACCAACGATCGACAACATAGTACGCACATAGATCGACAGAAGCAAACAAGTTCAGATGGCTGCGACTTTAGTATTGATTCGGGATGAGAATGGAGACTTGCATGATCTAGACGGTCATCTGCGTAATGCAGAAGGTAAAAAGATCGAGGAGGAAATAGAATCTGGACAGGCGCACCAGCTCAATGCCCTAATTAATGATGATTTTTGGGTAGAAGTGAAGAAAGAAAGGTTACAAGAGGAAAGATGCCTTTTGCACATACATCGATCGACACTGGTTAATGCGAATCGATCGATGGTGTCTGTGGAATTAGTAGAATCGGGAAAATCTTCGAACATCGTTCAAACATCGATCTTAGAATCGATCGACGGTTCCCAGCAGCAAAACAGGTTCATTTTCAAAATATCGCGAATATGAAAACTCCGGAGCAGAAGATGGGTGCATCAGAGCCTATGATGGTTGATTAAACTACCAAAGACCATCCCAGGAAGAAACAGAGGATTATTCTAGAGAAGAAAAGTGACCCTGGAAAATTTGTGGTGCCATGTCTGATCAAAAGCCACAAGTTTCCCAATGCCCTCTGTGATACTGGATCATTAGTGAGCATCATACCCAGAGCTATGGCAGAAAAGTTGAACCTAAAAGTGGAACCTTCCAGCGACTCTTTCATCTTTGTAGATTGCTCCAGAGTGGATTCAGGAGGTAATTGTAGAGATGTCCCACTGCAAATTCAGGATGTCTCAGTCCCGATAGACTTCCATGTGATGGATATCCTGATCAATCGGAATTCTTCCTTGTTACTTGAAAGAGCTTTCATGACTACCGTAGGAGCTATCTGCGACATGAAGACAAACATGTTGTGATTTTCCTTGATTGATCATAATGTCTATTATGAAATTTATAAGAGAGGATAATCAAGCATCAATCACGGGCTACTTCTGGCCTTCGAACTTGGAGCAGAAGAGACAAAAATTGGTAATCTTAGACTGGATGAGTTTGGAATTTTCAGAGACCCTGAGGGACGTGCACAAGTTCTTCATGGGAAAATCCTACCTTTACCCAAAGAGGATGTAGAAGATTCCCTTATTATGGCTAATCGATTGAGTACTTTATTTGGACAGCAGCAAGAGCCATCGATCGATTCATATCATACAGCATCGGTCGATATTGAGGACAAGAGGAATGAGCCGATCCATACTGATCTATACACTTTCAATCCACCATCGATCGACATCTACTTCTGGCAATCGATCGATTGGCATTTCGAGCAAGGTACAAGAGATTTTGATACTGAAGGCAATAGATTTTTTTTGCTGGGGAAAAGAAAGATGAGCATGGCATCTACAGAGATGAGAATGGTAATCCAGGAGCTACAGAAGAAAGGGTAGTGAATGTGCAAGCTGAAGACAACAAAGCAGTTCTATAGAGAGCTAATTTGTTTGAGCAGAGCTACATATGTTTTCCAGAACATTCAGCAAAGATCTCTATGTCTAAGAAGGACCAACACACATACCACAGAGAAGAGATTGATGGTATTGTTAATGCGATCTACAGAACTCAAGAAATGTCAATGGATGATTTTTACAAGAGGTTGGATTATTGTTGGGGTCAAAATCGGTCACAACAAAATCAATGCTAGAAAACTCCCGAGAAATATTTCTTATCTAAAAAAGAAGTATAAATCGAGGACAAATGCTTTGTGTAATTTAAAAGAAAGAAATTATACGATAAGTTCTCAGATAGGACGGTCCGATCCAAACAAACAATTTTTGGGAAAACAAGCGATTGTTGTTGTCAACTACGGGTATCTCGAAATCAATGTTAGAATGGCGTTTCTGTACGAAAGCTAACCCGAAAAAATTTCCCGAGCTAAAGACTCGAGAGAAATGGAGCACAGAGCCAAACGAGCAGTCCAACTCGCCGAATGGGCGAGTTAGATCAAGCACACCATCCAACTCGCCGAACTAGCGAGTTTGATCGAGCACGACATCCACCTCGCCGAACGGGCAAGTTGAATCAAGCACATCATCAAACTCGTCTATTTAGTGAGTTAGACAAGTTCAATTCGCAGAACATGCGAGTTGGATCGACCACACCATCCAACTTGCCCGTTCGGCGAGTTGGACCGGACGCACCGTCCAACTTGCCCGTTCGGCGAGTTGGATCAACCCCTCCCGACTCACCGTAAGGCAACATGGACCTGACCTTATACCTTCCATTAAACCTCGATGGACCCACTACTTGTTTCGTCTCGATCAGAGTTACCATTGGGACTTTACGATAAAAATCGTGAAGACTCGTTTTTTCCGAATGAAGTTCATGGTTATCGTATAAACGACAACGGTTAACTTAACACCACAGTTGTCAAAACTATACGATAAGTGTGAACTTCCTCGTTAAATCAACGCCGTATCATTAAACGTTCTTTTGAATAAATCTTGAAAACGTTTAAGTCGAAATTCAGCCCAAAGAGGCCTAGAACGCGGCTAAAGACCCACTTGCGATTTCATACGAAATTGAGCCCAAAAATGTTATGACGGTGTATCTTTTCGCAGAAGAGATAAATCTCACGAAATCGGAAGATAAATATCAATTTTCCGAGATAATGATGAAGATCGAGATAAAAGGAATGTTTCCGCGAAACGATAAACTTGAACTAGGGGCAAAAAAGGAAAGGGGAACCGATCCAGAAGGCATATATAAGGGGAGCTAAAGCAAAAGGCACATGGATCCGAGGATTGAGACCTAGAGAAATTATAGCTTAAAAGAACTTAGAACTTAGGTGGCTAGAACAGCAGAGTTATAATTAGAAACCCTAAGCTTTATTCTCTACAAACTTGGTTTCTATGACTGGCACTCGATTACCAGACGAACTTGGTCCGACAATTCGATCTCGTGGTCCACTCTTTTAATTGAACTACGTTCGGTTTGATCCTCGATAGGGGTACATAGGCAGCCTTTCATAAGGTCCAGTCCGGCAGTGACTGCTGGTAAAACAACTCCAGCAGTGACTGCTCCCATCGCCAACGCTTATGCAAACACCGCAGTGCTTGAGAAAATCGAAAACCTAGTCGCGAATTTTCGCCACAGGCGGAGCATCAAATCAAGCTCGCGATTTCTCTCACTAAACAGAAAGGGCAATGATAAAATCTATCAAACCCCGTAAAGTTTTTCTCATTACCGAGCTGAAAAAATCTCTGCGCATAAAGGTTCGACCAAAAGACCTTTTTCGAAAACTTTTCGGAAAAATAAAACTTCCTCTCCCAAAAATTGCGGAGAAACCCTAGATTACTCACGGAGAAAGGAAGCATAGAAAATTGGGCGCACAACCCACTGATGTACTTCTTCCAAACAATCTTCGAAGAAAATAAGTTAATCTATATTGAATCACTCGAAACCTTAAACAGCTAACGAAAACTCAACTAAGAAAAACGAAAGATCGTATCCCTCACTGCTAAAATGTTTTCTGAAAACTAAGATTCGTAAAAATTCAAGCTTCGATTCTAAGCGAAATATTCAGTGAAATCTCGATGATTTTCACTTAAACTTACTTCGGAAAAACTACTCATAATCCCCTCAGATCAATCCTGCGGAAAAAATATCCGATTAAGTCGACTCCCCATAATTAAGCTCATCACAGTCAAAGTTTCAGAGGCCAAATCTTGGGTTTTCCAAAATAACGGCTCTCGTACAGCCAAACATGAAAACACGCTTACGTAACGATTTTCGTAATACTAAATCTAACAACATTTACGAAACAGCTTTGGTAAAAGTAAACTCATGACATTTCGCGGAATAACTTTCGTAAAATTAAAGCTCAACAACATTTTTCGAAACAACTTTTGTAAAATCAAACTTGACAAAACTTTGTGGAACATCGTTTGCAAAGTGAAACGAGTTAGCATTTTATGATACAACTTCCATAGAAAAAATTTGAAAAATTTATGAAACCACTCACCAGCGTACCATCAAAACTAGATTTGGACCAAACGAGCCGTCTAACTCGCCCATTTGGCAAGTTGGACCAGTACAACTCGCCGAACGGGCGAGTTAGACCAAATAAATCGTCCAACTCGACCTTTTGCCCCGTTGGACCGAACTAACGGTGCTTTGGATCTCCTTTGCGTTCTCCTTTGAATCCGATCGAAATGCTTTTTGTTTTGTCTCAAACGGAGTTTCCGTTGAGATTTTACAATTAAAACAAGTTGGACGCACAAGTTGGACCAGTCCAAACCAAACGAGCCGTCCAACTCGCCCGTTTGGCGCGTTGGACCAAACGAGCCTTCCTACTCGCCCATTTATCGAGTAGGACCAGTTCAACTCGCCCATTTATCGAGTTGGACCGGATGTGCAGTCCTTTGGATCAACTTTGTGTTCTCTTTCAAATCTTGATCGAAACACTTGTCGTCTCATCTCAGTCGGAGTTTCCATTGAGATTTTACGACAAAACAAGTAAGACTCGCCTAAACTCCTTTTATTTCTCTTACTCGCCTTCTTTGGCATCCTACTTGACCTCTTTTTGTTCTCTTTTTAATCTCGATCGAAATGCCTCTTGTTTCGTCTCGATTGGAGTTACCATTGGAACTTTACGATAAAAACTGCAAAGACTTGTTTTCTCGTATGAATTCAGATTGATCTTATAAAACGACAACGTTTAACTTAACACCATAGTCGCCTCAACTATTTGATTGATTTGAACCTTCCTATAAAAATTGACGTCGTATCAAAGTGAATCTTTCAAAGAAATTGTAAAACGTTTAAGTCGAAAAACGACCCGAAAAAGTCTGAAACACGACTACAAGCCACTTACGATTTTAGACGAAATAGAGCCCAATGATATTATGACGGTCTATCTTTTATTTGCAGAAGAAGATAGAAGTAAATTTTGGAAAATCAATGTCAAGTTTCAAAGGATAAACACCAAAATCGAAGAACCAAAACCGCAAGACAGGTTCGAGCCTAAACGCGGCCAGGAAAAACTAATGTTGTTACCATTCTTAAAGGGCGTACAGTCACGTGAAGAGGAAGGGGAGATGAGCAAGCAAAACGGAGAAGAGGTGAATCCAAACCTTCGAGAAAACTAAGGTATGGCCAGCTTGGAAATTTTTGAAATCAGAGTTGGAATTTTCTTAGGAAGGTACTAAGAAATAAAAACGCTTTGGAGATAGCCATAAAACTTTATGGAACTTAGGATCTAGTAGAATAGTCTAGCGAACTAAGTCTTAGGAATTTTCCTGTCTCGATCTATTGTTCTGCGACTGCTCAGGCAGATCTTGCAAACCGATCTAAACTCTCGGAAAACCGAGAAATGATTGCCACGCACACTCAGCTCGCTGCCTAACGAAAGAAAGAACTAAAAACGTGAACATTGTCTTAAAACCGACTCATTCATAGAAATTTTCTTAAAATGACATATTCCTAGTCGGAAACCCAAAAGTCACCAAGTCACAATCCTAGTGTCGTCTTTAAACCGACATATTCCTAGTCGATCATCTCAATCTTCAAAAGAAAAAATGTACACAACCCTTCAAAATATCGGTCAGCCATTTTCTTTCATAAAAAAAGAGGGAGTAGGTAAGTATACTATACTCGTATACTTCCATACTTCAAATTTTTTTTATTGTTTCGGCATCAAGAAAACGCTTTCGACAAAGCAAACTCTCGCAGCGGTAAACAGAAAATTATTTAGGCAATGCGATGCTTCATGAAACCAATCCTCCATTACTTTTGTATAACTATTACATTTAATACGGAAGAGCCTACGAGAAAACAAGATCATTGTCATGTAAAACGACTTTGCAATGCGGAAAAGAGAATGTGGAAAACACATTCCTCGTTCGCCAAACACGAGTAATCTGCGAGAGACATTCTCAATTTACTTCTATGCCATTCACTTCTTGTAAAACTTACGCGAAACATCCTTTGTATAGCCACACCAAGTTATGGGAAGAAACTTTCGGAAACAAACGTAGCAAGTTTTACGGAGAAGTGTTTTGGGCATTTGCGTATAGCTAAAAAAAGTCATGTGACTCGTCTCTCAACAAAAATACTAAACTTTATCTCTTTGCACTACGGTCCTACAGATCTCTTCCTTAGCCATGCGTCTCGCTGGATTCTGCCTCCCATCTCCCTATGTTCCATCCGAGAAGGAAATCATCTCGCACGGGTTCTTTATCGACCCTCTTAGGTTTTGTCTTCATCATACAAATACAAAACAATTTTTGTACGACTATAGGTTAACATTATACGAAATATTCATGGTATCACTGATACCTAAAATGTAAAATTGTTTCTAACACCATTGTCCATCTTAGCACGAAAAACTCCGACTTGGCCCATCAATCTCGAGAAACGGTTTTTGACCCTCGGCCAATTACGCCTTCCGATAAAAATCTGAACTGGAATTCGGCATCCTCTTTAGGACAGTTCTAAACAAACATGACCTTAATGTTAACCCGAACGTACCATAGTCTAATCCTTGACCAGCAACGTCCTCGCCTATGCGGCTGAACACATCCTTCAGAATGAGCGAAAATGTTTGAGCGACCACTGCTCCATCCAATCACTTAACGGCAAAAAAAAATCAATGATTAGTCTAAAAACGCCAAATGAAAATAACTATTGTATAACCCAGAATCAGAAATCATAAGAAAAATTCTTAATATTGAAACTTATTCTTAACCACCGAACGGTTAATGGAAAACTTAAGCTTGTCAACAACCGACCAAGTTCAATATGTTACGCAGTTTACACTAAAACCACAACGTATTACAAGTAAAAGGCGGCGCATAAGGAAAAAATCGTAACAAAGCTCCAAGAGCTATGCGAAGCATCGGTAACTATACACGAAATAAGTCTCATGGGGCCAACTCTTCACAAAGCACAGTGAAGGAAGTCGCATATTCTCAGGGACAAGTTTACGCGACCCATTGGTCCTAATTCCTCGAAAACAAACCAGAACGTTTCGCTTCCGTAAGGTTGAAACAAAAACCTTGCGATACCACACATCTTTGAGCCCGAAAAGATTTCAAGAACGAAATGCGGCATAAAAAATAAAAACTCAACCTTCGACACAGCAAGACGTCGCTAATGCTCGGAGAACTACCTTTCGTCAAAACTTTCCAAAATTGAATGCTCACCTTAAAAACAGTCTGTCCGCGACTATAAAACATACACACCTTCTTAAACACGTATCCTTTGCGAAGGTTTAAAAACGATTATATCTACCAATAATTTTGTTGCTGATCACAACTGACTCTTAACGTCCTAAACTGACTAAGATATCTCGTAGAGATAGCTCTCGAACACCCGGGACAAGGGTAATAGCGCTATAAATGAAATCTAAAATTTTGCTTAGCACAATCGGGAAAATTAAAAATTCTCCTCGAAGAGATGCTCGATTCCTACCATAAAAGTCACATAAGCCGAGAACATATCGCGGACTTTAAAGTAGTCATCACACCCCTTAAAAACCATTATTAGACCTAGGTCTTACCCTAAACCCATCCTGAAAGCGTGTCTCTTGGTCCATATATAATCTCTCTTTCGATACTTGATCGAACTTATCTTTGTTCCGTCTCGATCATGATTGACATTGGAACTTTACCGAAAGAACTTGTTTTTTCGAGAAAGGATCGGGTAAATCGTATGAGACGGTAACGGTTAACTAAACTCCCAGAGTCACACGCTCCATACGAAAGATCATAACTCTCGGAGGACATCGTTTTACCAATGCTCTTTCGATAAAATCATAGAAACGCCTAAGTTAGAAAACAGCCCGATGAGGTTTAAAACTCGGCCAAAAGCCCACTCACGATTTTATCCGAAGTCAAGCCCAAACTTTGTGACACTTTATCTTTTATTTTGCAGGAAGGGATAAATGTTAAGTTCGAAAGATAAATGTCAAGATAGGAGGATAAATGTTTAGTTTCTGAAGACAAACTTGAAGACCGATGAAAAAGGAATAATTCCGCGAAGCCGATAAATTCGACCAAGGGCAGAAGGGGAAAGAGTGAACCGCCTCTGGAAAATTATATAAGGACTTCGTGGATGATGATGCAGAAGACACACAAAAATCTCCACTTAGAGCAAACATAGCTTAGCACTTAGAGCATTTAGGCAACTTTTCGTTTTTGTTATTTGAGCTGCGACTCAACTAGGGTTTTGAAGTCTTAGGTTATTAGAACTAGGGATATTTCCGACAGCTCTCATAGCCGAGGCTCCTATCCTGTTGTAAACGCTCATACGCAAATTCGGAATAAGGTATCTATTTGCTCTCTTTTCGATTCGTACTTTGCTTTTCGATATTTACTTTGTATTGTGACTGATTAGCGTGTGTCTAAGCAGATATCCGGGACCTCAGGGACCAGGTTTTACCATGCGTTCCTAATTCAACGGAAATCGAAAGTGTGAATTATGGTTCCCACAGTTTGGCGCTAGAATTAGGGGGGGTCGGATTACTCTAACTCATGGCCACAAAACGCTTGCTCGAGACAACGTCTGGAAATATAAAAGACAAAACAGAAGCTCGCAAAAACGCTGGTAAAACAAATCCAGCAGTGACTGCTCCCATCTCCAACGCTTACGCAAACGCCGCAGTGCTTGAGAAAAAATTGAAAACCTAGACGTGACACTTCACCACAGGCGCAGCACCAAAATAAGCTCGCGATTTCTCTCACTAAAGAGAAAGGGCAAATATAAAATCTTTCAAACCCCGTAAAAGTTCGAGTTGAGAAAATCTCAGTGCATAAGGGTTCGACCAAAAGACCCTTTTTCGAAAACGTTTCTGAAAAATAAAACTACCTCTCAAAGAAATTGTGGAGAAATCCTAGATTGCTCGCGGGGAAAGGAAGCACAGAAAATCGAGCACGCAACCCCCACCGTTGTACTTCTTCCGAACAATTTTTTGAAGAAATGAAGTTGATCTCTATTGAATCACTCGAAACCTAAAACGGGTGATGAAAACTGAACTAGGCAAAACGAGAGATCGTATCCCCCACTGCTAAAACGTTTTTTGAAACCCAAGATTTCATAAAAACTCAAGTTCCGATTCTACGCGATACTTATTTTGAAAAAACTAATCAATCCTGCGGAAATGAATAAATCTCCGATTAGATCGAGTCCCGATAATTAAGCTCATCACAGCCAAAGATTCAGCAGCTAAAACTTAAGTTTTCCAAAAGAACGGCTCTTGTACAGCCAAACACGAAAACATAATTACATAACGACTTTCGTAAAAATTAAACTCAACAACATTTTACGAAACAATTTCGTAAAACTAAACTCATGACATTTCATAGAATAACTTTCGTAAACTTAAAGTTCAACAACATTTTACGAAACAACTTTCGTAAAATCAAACTTGACAATATTTTATGGAACATCTCCGCAAAGTGAAAAGAGTTAGCATTTTATGATACAACTTTCGTAGAAAGACATTGAAAACGTTTACAAAACGACTGCACCAGCATACCACCCAAACTCGAGTTTGACTAGTCCAACTCGCCGAACGGGCGAGTTGGACAGCCCAATCCTTGCAACTCGCCCACTGGGCAAGTTTAACTAGTCCAACTCGCCGAAAGGGCGAGTTACACAGTACAAGCTGTGCACCTCACACAACGGCCGCGTTGGACAGTGCAAGTCGTGCACCTTGGCCATTTGGAGAGTTTGAGCAGTCCAACTAGCCCAACGGGCGAGTTTAACAATGCAAGCCGTGCAACTCGCCCATTGCGCGAGTTCGACCAGTCCAACTCGCCCATTGGGCGAGTTTGACAAAAAAAAGATTTACTTTTGGTCTCCTTTGCATTCTTGTTCGAATCCCGATCGAAAAGCTTTTCGTTTCGTCCCAATCGGAGTTTCCGTTGATATTTTACGATCAAAACTAGTTGGGTGCACATGTCAGACCATGCCAACTCGCCGAAAGAGCGAGTTGGACGAAACAAGCCATCTATGGGCGAGTTGGTCAATCCAACTCACCAAACGGGCAAGTAGGACTGGATGAGCAGTCCTTTGGCTCACCTTTGCGTTGTCCTTTGAGTCGCGATCGAAATGCTCTTTTGTTTCGTCTCAATCGCAATTTCTGTTGAGATTTTACGATCAAAACATGTGGGACGCACAGGTCGGACCAGTCCAACTCACTGAATGGGTAAGTTGTACGTAACGAGCCGTCTAACTTGCCCGTTTGGCGAGTTTGACCAGTCCAAATTGGACTGGATGATCACTCTTTTGGCTCAGCTTTGTGTTCTTCTTTGAGTCTCAATTGAAACGCTTTTCGTTTCGTCTCAATCGGAGTTTTCGTTGAGATTTGACGATCAAACCAAGTTGGACGCATTGTCCAACTTGCCCCGATGGCGAGTTTGATTTTGGCGAGTTGGGAAAGCCCTGATGAGCTTCTCCTTTCTGTTCTCTTTTGAATCTTTATCGAAACACTTTTCGTTTCATCTCAATAGGAGTTTGCATTGAGATTTTACGACAAAAACAAGTAAGACTCGCCTAAACTCCTTGGCTTACTCCTACTCGGCCTCTTGGGCGTCCTACTCGCCCTCTTGGGCATCCTACTCGCCCTCTTGGACATCCTACTCTCCCTTAAATCCCTCTTTGTGTTCTTCTTTGAAACTCGATTGAAACATCTCTTGTTTCTTCTCGATTGGAGTTACCGTTGAAACTTTACGATAAAAACCGCAAGATAGGTTTGAGCCTAAATGCGGCGGGAAGAACTAATATTTTTACCATTCTTAAGGGGCGTACAGACACGAGAAGAAGAAGGGGATATGAGAAAGAAAAACAGAGAAGAGGTGAACCCAAACCTTCGAGAAAACTAAGGTATGGTCGGCTTTGAACTTTTTGAAATCAGACTTGGAATTTTCGTAGGAAGGTACTAGGAAATAAAGACGCTTCAAGGATCGCCATAAATCTTTAGTGATCTAGGAGAATAGTCTAGCGATCTAAATCTTAGGAATTTTCCTGTCTTGGTCTATTGTTCTACGACTGCTTAGGCATATTTTGCAAAACGATCTAAACTCTCGGAAAACCGAGAAACGATCGCCACACACACTTAGCTCACTTTCTAAGGAAAGAAGAAACTAGAAAGCGAACGTCGTCTTAAAACCGTCTTGTTCCTACCAATTTTCTTAAAACCGACGTATTTCTAGTTATCAACCTGAAAGTTCCCAAGTCACAATCCTATCGTCATCTTTAAACCGACCGGGATTGTCGATTTTCCCAATATTTGAAAGAAAAAATGTACACAATCCTTCAAAAATATCGATTCAGCCGTTTTCTTTCGTAAAAAGGGAGGGACTAGGTACGTATACTATAATCGTATACTACCATACTTCAAAAAAAAATTTGTCTCGGCATCAAGAAAGCGCTTTTGACAAAGCAAACTCTCGCAGTAGTATATAGAAAATCAGTTAGGCCATGTGATGCCTCATAAAACCGATCATCCATTTTCGTATAACTATGACATGTTATACGGAGTAGTCTACGAGAAAACAAGATCGTTGTCATGAAAAACGACTTCGCAATGCGGAAAAGAGAACGAGGAATACATTCCTCGTTCACAATATCAAGAGTAATCTGCGAAAGACATTTTCAACTTACTTCTATGCCTAAAACTTACGCAAAACATACTTCGTATAGCCACACTAAGTTATGCGAAGAAACTTTCGGAAACGAACGTAACAAGTTTTACGGAGAAGTGTTTTGGACAATATGCATATAGCTAAAAATAAAGTTATATGATTCGTTTCTCAATGAAAAAAATAAAATTGATCTCTTCGCACTACAATCTTACAGATCTCACTCCTTAGGCATGCAGCTCGCTGGATTCTGCCTCCCGTCTCCCTTGGTTCATTCCAAGCAGGCAATCATCTCGCACAGGTTCCTTATCGTGCCTTTTAGGTTTTCTCTTCATCATACAAAAACAAAACAATTTTCGGACGACTATAGCACAGAAAACTCCGACTCGGCCCATCGATCTCGACAAACGCTCTTTGGCCCTTAGCCAATTACGCCTTCCAATAAAAATCTGAACTGGAATTCGGATCCTCTTCAGGAAAGTTCTAAACTAACATGACCTTAATGTTAAAACGAACGTGCCATAGTCTATTACGCGACCCATTGGTCCTAATTCCTCGGAAACAAACCAAAATGTTTCTCTTCCGTAAGGTTAAAACAAAAACCTTATGATACCAAACATCTTCAAGCCCGCCAACATTTCAAGCACGAAATGCGGCATACGAAATAAAAACTCAACCTTTGACACAGAAAGACGTCGCTAACGCTCAGAGCACTGTTTTCCGTCAAAACTTTCCAAAATGGAATGCTCACCTTAAAAACAGTCCAACCGTGACTATAAAACATACACACCTTCTTAAAACTGTATCCTTAACAAAGGTTCACAAATGATTATATCTACAAATAAGATTAAACTCATCTTTGTTTCGTCTCGATCAAGATTGACGTTGGAACTTTACCGCAAGAACTCGTTTCCTCGTATAAACTGCGGACTGATCGTGTAAAACGACAACGGTTGACTAAACACCTAAAGTTATCTACACTATACGAGAGGTCCTGACTCTCTTCGGGGACGACATCGTTTTTGGGAACGCTCTTTTGATAAAATCGTAGAACCGCTTAAGTCAAAAATGGCCCGAGAAGGTCCAAAATTGAGCCCAATCTTTATGACGGTTTATCTTTTATTTCGTAGGAAGAGATAAATGTCAAGTTTGGAAGATAAATGTTAAGTTTCCAAAGATAATCACAAAGATCGAGGGAAAAAAAGAATATTTCCGCGAAGCAATAAACTCGACTGAGGGTAGAAGGTGATAGAGTAAACCGCCTCTGGGAGGAGTATATAAGAACTTCGAAGCTAAGGTTGAAGAGGACACACAGAAATTCTTACTCAAAGCAAGCATAGCAGTAAGGGAAATTAGGCATATTTCCGTTTTACTGTTATCAAGCTGCGACTCAACTAGGTTATTCAGTTCTTACAAGGTTAGAACTAGAAACTCGCCGACGGCTCTTTCCGCTAAGGCTCTACCTGTTGTAACGCTCAAATCACAGATTCTAAATAAGATCCTCTTTGTTCTCTTTTGTTTTTACTAATTCATTGTCATATCGTTTGTTCTTATTGTTTGGTCACTTGACGTTTTTGGCTTAGCAGAAATCCGGGAATTCTGGGAAAGCTAGGTTTACCTTGCCTTCCTAAATCAACGGACGACAGTGTGAATTTCGGTTCCCATAACCCTTGCCATCGATCGACATACAACTCGCAGACAGCCGACTGAAAATCTAAAGTTTAGAAGACAAAAGACAGAAATACCCTGGATGAGTTTTGACCTAAGTTTTAGGGTTTTCATATTTATGCTCACTTATTGAGAGCATGCAGAGTGTTAAAGTACATGTGTAGGCAAGGCTTGACACAACTCACAAAGCTTTATAGTTTTAGGTTTTTAGGGGAAAAGATTCATAGGGATATTCGGTGGAACCCCAATATTTTATCTATGCATTCTAATCAGGCTATTTTCTTTCTTTGAATATGTCTGAGTAGTCATCAACTAGAATTAGGGTTGAATGATAGCAATCATGGATTAGACAAAAATAGGATTGGTAGTTAAGTTAATATTAATCAATTGAGTTGTGCTTAATGCTTGCCTTCTAGAGTAGCTAACTAGGATCTCGAAAGTAAGACATGGACGACTACGATAGTAGGTTATGTGCAAGAATAGACTCCATTGAACTAGGCTGTTAGGCGCATGCAAGAGCTGGTATAATAAGTTTGGTGGACTTATCAAATCTCATTCACACTTCCTTTTGATTTCCCCGTCGATGGACATCAAGCCTCAGCCGTCGATCGATGGTCTTTCCTTTTGCTCGCATACGAGAGTTGGAGTTAAAAGGGCCATAATAGTAAATATTTGAGTTCTAGTATATTTACATATTTGTGCTTCCTATCCACTATAATCCAATAAGCTTGAAAACCTAGATCTAGCATATTCACATTTGCATCAAGTTAGTTTATTAGAATAATTCCATATTTGCATTACTTCCATATTTGAATTATTAACATATTTCCATATTGTACCTCTACTTTCTTGATAAATAATATTTCCTTAACTGATTATTTTCCACCAATATCATATTCACCTAGCTTAATCTTTAGAAATAAGAAATCAATTGTGTGTCATTGCTCTCTGTGGATTCCATCCCTAAGTACTATACCTAGTCTCTTTTGGCAAGAGTAATATTTGTGTGGTAAGATTAGGGTTAATTTGATAGTTATTTGTTTAGGATATTTATACTCTGCTAAAACAATAAAAACACGCATGCCAGTTCACAGCGAAAACCCTTCAACAATAACAGAACTTGTGGATCTTCCTACTACCAGAATTCTCCTCTAGAAACTCAAGAAAGCAAGATCAAAGAAATGGTTGACATAGTTGTAGAAGGAAAACAGAAGATGACTGTGAATTTCAATGGAAAGATAGAGGGGCTGTACCTCAACCTCAACACAAAGATTGAAAATCTCAACACCTATGTGAAGAAGCTGGGGAATCAGGTGCTGCAAACAAGTGAAACCATTACGAGGCATGAGAGCCTAATAAAGGTGAAGATAGCGGTTGGACAGAAGCACCACGTCAATGCATTGATTAATGATAATTTTTGCTACAAAGTTAAGAGAGAAAAGCTCCAAGAAGGAGATTTTTCGTGTGGAAAGTTTGATGTCATTCGACAGTTCACATTGGTGTCGTTTGAGACCAAGCAATACACATTGATCGACAAGGATTCCTGCAGTATTAGTAGCATTGTGTGAACTGACAATCGTCGATCGACACCAACACGAGACAATCGACCGACATAAAGACAAAGGTATCGATCGACAATGCGACATGAGCATGCATCGACAGACGAGAAATCCGGCCAAGCATCACTGCAAGTTTGATTGTGCGTCCAACCATAACGATCTCAGAACATAATACTGACGCATCTAAAGCTATGGATATTGATAGAGAAGATGAGGAATACTCCAAGAGGAAGCAAAATATCCCCAAACTTCTACGCAGAGAAGCCAATGAAAAAGAGATGTATAGCTTTACCAAAAGAATTTTTGAAATTCCTTTAGATACTCCTTTTGATGAAACTTATTATAGTCATATGTTGTGGATGTTTTTCAGAGAAACAAAAGCGACAGACGACGATATAGAGATCATGTTCAATCATCTTAGAGAAGAGATGAAACAGAGGACTTGTCTGAAAACGAAAAGTGATTTTGGGAAGTTCGTGGTTCCATGCTTTATCAAGGGAAACGAATAACCCAATGCCCTCTTTGATACAGATCATCAGTGAGCATTATGCCAAAAACCATGGCATAGGAGCTGTACCTGAAAGTGGAACCCTCCAATGATTCCTTCACATTTGTAGACTGCTCAAATCTAACTCAGGAGGGATGGTAAGAGATGTTCTAGTACAGATTAACAACACCCTAGTTCCAGTAGACTTCCACATAATGGACATCAGGATAGATTGGAACTCCTCACTACTACTTGGGAGAGCATTAATGGCTACCGTGGGAGCTATATGGGATATAAAATTAAACATGTTATATCTATCTCTATTTGATCAAAATATTTTCTATAAACCTGTCAAGAATAAGAGCAAGGCTACTCAGATTGAATTGTGTGATGATGCAGAACTTGTGGCATGCTTATGCGATTATGAGTACAATGAAGAGTCGGAAGACGGAGCATCGGTCGGTACCCAACCCAGACAATCGATCGACGCGTTTATAATTCAGCAATTGGTCGACACCCACCCTTCGATATCGATTGAAAACCATACTCCAGATCCGATAAACAACTGCCACGCTGATGGTGGTTACAACACAACCTACCCTGAGTACGACGAAGACTATAGAGAAAAAGAGATAATCGAGTACCGTGGTATTGCTATGGAAGAGCCTGGTGTTAATCACATTTCCCATCGACTTGCGAAATCGACATCGATCGACAGTCACCATACGACATTGATCGATACTGAACTAGAAGCAGCATCTGAACTAGATTCAGCTGCAGAACGCGAGAAGGAATATGTTTATCTACAACCAGATGAGTTCGGTATCATGAAAGATACAGATGGCCAGGCGAGAGCAATGGATGGCAGACTACTAAATGTCACGAGGGAAGATATAGAAGATATACTTACCATGGCTAATAGAGCTGGAAACCTTTCGTGCAATAATCTGGTTATCGAGCATCGATCGACGGTCACCACACACCATCGATCGACACATGTCCAGCACGCCACGAGTACGACGAAGATTACAAAGAGGAAGAGCAAACTGAATATCGTGGCCTAGCATCAGAAGACGCTGGCTGGGTGATGAATGGCGACAGTGGATAATCGAGCATCGATCGGCGGCTACTCCTGGCCATCGAACGAAATCAGACGCAAACCAGAACACGAACTTGGAGCAGAAGATACATATATTGGTAATCTTAGACCAGATGAGTTCAGAATTTTCAGATACCAAAAGGGATGTGCACGGGAACTTTATGGGATAATCCTACATTTATCTAAGGAGGATGTAGAAGATGCCCTTATTATGGCTAATGGATCGAGTAATATATTTAGACAGCATCAGCAACCATCGATCGACGCGAATTTTCCAGCATCGATTGAGATTGAGGTTCAGAAGAATGAGACGATAATGTTCCAGACACTCCCAAGCATCCAAGATCAATCGACAACACCCACCGAGCATCGATCGACAGAAACTTTCCAGTAGTACACAAATTTTGTCCTTCCGATGCCTACAACTCTCCATCATCAATCGATGGGGTCAAACCATCATCGATCGACGGGCGTTTCGAGCAAGGTACAATAACTTTTGATGCTGAGGGAAATAGACTTTTCCATTGGGAAAAAAGATGAGTATGGCATCTACAGAGATGAGAATGGTAATGCACAAGCTACGGACAGAAGAGTAGCGAATGTGCAAGCTGAATACATCAGAACAGTTCTAGAAAGAGCTAATTTGTTCGAGCAGAGCTACATATGTTTACAAGAACATGCAGCAAAGATCGCTATGTCTATGAAGAATCAACGAACATACAACAGAGAAGAGATTGATGATATTATGCATGTGATTTACATAGCTCAAGAGATGTCACTGGATGATTTGTACAAGAGGTTGGATGATTTCTACAAGAGGTTGGATGATTTCTACTATCCTATAGACAACTGCCTCACCGGTTTGACTGCACACATGGATGAGATGAAGCAAGATTCGGATACTGTCCAGAGACAGCGTGCGATTGGGGCAGACGGACTGGCATCGATCAATGGAAACACCATACCATCGATCGACACAGAAGACAACAGACAGAAGGCCGCAGCACAAGTACAATTGGAAGATAGGTTCGATGTGATTGCTTTTTCTCAGAGTCTGATGAAGGAAGAGATTTCTCAGCAATTGGAGGATATAGCAGAGACTACAGTTGCAAGAACTTAGAATGCTACAACGCAGTTTTGAGAAACTACAAGGGGGAATGCATTCAATGGAGTTTTCCAGAGCAGTTACAAAGAATGACAAAACCAGAGGAGATGAGGCAATAAGGAGCTTCATTGGTACATGGTTTCAGAAGAGCAAAGAAGATGTAGACACTTATTTTCAAAGTGTTGATCCACCTCTATACTAGTCAGAAAATTCACAACGTCGAGCTTAAGACTATAACCTAGAGTTGAGTGGGAGGTAACTCACTGTTTAGTAAGTCTTTATTTTGTTATTAGTTATACTACTATTTATTTCGAGTTTTACTTTGTTTTGTAGACTGTTTGAGTCAACCATTGATCGACACCATTGAAGCACCATCAGTCGACATTGGATCACGATCATCGATCGACCATACACGCCTGCCATCGATTGATACTCTTCTATAGAGTCTGGTATTGAGTTTTATACTTAAACTATTTACTTATGATTTAATTTTTCCAAACCAATCCGGGACGGATTACACCGTGGACAGTGTAATTTAGGTCTGTGGGAGGTTCGTTAATGCTATTTTATTTGTTTTGAGCTTTATTTAATATATATATATATATAAGTTTTTTCAAAAAAGTTTTATTGAGTCAAGAAGGGGACTATGATCAATTTTATTATTGACTAACCACCCTTTAGCACCATTTTAAGGAGGTTGTTTGCAGAGATTACTAGAGATACCAAAGTGGATCAACCTGCGACTATATCACACTTGCTTAGAAAGTTTGAAGGAATCGAAGCTGATTTCCAACACTAATTCTGACATTGTTTGGAGAGATTACTAGAGATACCAAAGTGGATCAACCTGCGACTATATCACACTTGCTTAGAATTTTTGATGGAATCAAAGCTGATTTCCAACACTAATCCTGATATAATCTGGTTGCTTTGGGCTTGGTATACACTGGATCGGATTACTTCTGCAAGTCTGTAGGTACAAGTCATTGCACCTTTGGTTCCCTTCTCTCTTTCTCTTCGGCATCTACCTAATACCTTAAAAGATTGAGATGACTTTTCAAGATGCAGAGGGGTAGGTAAGTTACCTATGACCCCACTATTCTAATTTGGAGGAACAATCACACATCATTGGAAGTGAGGGTTAGGTACATTACCGATGACCCCACTATTCGCCTATAACTTTTCCCAAAAAGCAAAAGAAAAAAAAAGAGAAAACAAAAAGAAGAGGAAAATCGAAAATGAGATGGCAAGGTGGGTTGTATCATCATCATTGTCCATTAAGTTTGAGATCTAAAAAGATTCAGAGAGAAAGGGCGGAGAAAGGAATTAGAGAAGACTTTGTCCCTAGTTGTTCAGATACTTGCAGAGGTAAAGTTCCTCTGTGATTGACTTGATAGAATGTGGTTGATATAAAGTAAGGTGACAGTTATACTTAGACATTATGTGAGTCTCCGCTTTTCAAAACCTCTAACACAAGCTTAGTTTGCTTGAGGACAAGCAAAAGGTTAAATCTGGGGGATTTGATATATCCTATTAATTACCAGTTTTAGGCCATGTTATAGGCTTTATTTATGGTCTATTATGTGTGTCTAGGATATGTTTTAGAGTATTTACTTGTCCATTAACGTTTTGGAGATAAATGGAGATACTTGGAGGTTTTGGAGCATTTAGAGGAGAAGCATATGTATCTGACTATTTGAGGAGTCGAAGTACAAGACTGTCGTCGATCGACGACACAACCTGTGAGTCGATCGATGCTGAAAGACCAAGGTCGATAGATTCTGAAATACCAAAGTCGATTGATGCTGCACACTTGTTGGGGTCAAAATCGGTTACAACAGAATCAACGTCAGAAACTTACCGAGAGACGTACTCTTTGTAAAAAAACAGATAATGTCTCGAAAAAGGAGAATGGGAAAATCGAAGTCAAATTTCGGGAGAGCTCGGAATAAGGTTCTGCACGGTTCTAGAATATCTATTCTAGACCTTGGGTGAACGTATTGCCGAGAATCAAGACAAAGAAAGGACTGAAAGACTCGATTGTCCAATTCAACGAACGAAAAATTTGGCCGAACAAGACGTCCAACTTGCCGAACGGGCAAGTTGGACCGCACAAGCCAACCCACTCGCCCGTTCGGTGAGTTGGATCAATCAAGATAACCAACTCGTCCATTCGGTGAGTTGGACAAGTCCAACTTGCCAAATGTGCGAGTTGGGTCGCACAAGCAGTCCAAATCGCCCATTCGGCGATTGGATCAATCCCATTTTTATCCTTGTAACTTCCTCCTTTGAAAACAGATTAAACTCATCTTTGTTTTGTCTCGATCAAGATTGACGTTGGAACTTTACTGCAAGAAATCGTTCCCTCGTATAAAGTGCGGACTGATCGTGTAAAACGACAACGGTTGAAGTAGACCACTATACGAGAGGTCCTGACTCTCTTCGGGGACGACATCGTTTTTGGGAACGCTCTTTTGATAAAATCGTAGAACCGCTTAAGTCAAAAACGGCCAGAGAAGGTCCAAAATTGAGCCCAATCTTAATGATGGTTTATCTTTTATTTTTTAGGAAGAGATAAATGTCAAGTTTGGAAGATAAATGATAAGTTTCTGAAGATAATCACGAAGATCGAAGGAAAAAAGAATATTTCCGCGAAGCGATAAACTCGACCGAGGGTAGAAGGTGAAAGAGTAAACCGCCTCTGGGAGGAGTATATAAGAACTTCGAAGCTGAGGTTGAAGAGGACACACAGAAATTCTTACTCAAAGCAAGCATAGCAGTAAGGGCAATTAGGCATATTTCCGTTTTACTGTTATCGAGCTGCGACTCAACTAGGTTATTCAGTTCTTACAAGGTTAGAACTAGGAACTCGCCGACGGCTCTTTACGCTAAGGCTCTACCTGTTGTAACGCTCAAATCACATATTCTGAATAAGATCCTCTTTGTTCTCTTTTGTTTTTACTAATTCATTTTCATATCTTTTGTTCTTATTGTTTGGTCACTTGACGTTTTTGACTTAGCAGAAATCCGGGATTTCTGGAAAAGCTAGGTTTACCTTGCCTTCCTAAATCAACGGAAATCGACAGTGTGAATTTCGGTTCCCATAACACTTGCCATCGATCGACGCACAACTCGCAGACAGCCGACTGAAAATCTAAAGTTTAGAAGACAAAAGACAGAAATACCCTGGATGAGTTTGACCTAAGTTTTAGGGTTTTCATATTTATGCTCACTTATTGAGAGCATGCAGAGTGTTAAAGTACATGTGTAGGCAAGGCTTGACACAACTCACAAAGCTTTATAGTTTTAGGTTTTTAGGGGAGAAGATTCATAGGGATATTCAGTGGAGCCCCAATATTTTATCTATGCATTCTAATCAGACTATTTTCTTTCTTTGAATATGTCTGAGTAGTCATCAACTAGATTTAGGGTTGAATGATAGCAATCATGGATTAGCCCAAAAATAGGATTGATAGTTAACTTAATATTCATCAATTGAGTTGTGCTTAATGCTTGCATTCTAGAGTAGCTAACTAGGATCTCGAAAGTAGGACATGGACAACTACGATAGTAGGTTATGTGCCAGAATAGACTCCATTGAACTAGGCTGTTAGGCGCATGCAAGAGCTGGTATAATAAGTTTGGTGGACTTATCAAATCTCATTCACACTTCCTTCTGATTTCCCCGTCGATGGACATCAAGCCTCAGCCGTCGATCGATGGTCTTTCCTTTTGCTCGCATACGAGAGTTGGAGTTAAAAGGGCCAGAATAGTAAATATTTGAGTTCTAGTATATTTACATATTTGTGCTTCCTATCCACTATAATCCAATAAGCTTGAAACCCTAGATCTAGCATATTCACATTTGCATCTCTACTTTCTTGATAAAGAATATTTCCTTAACTGATTGTTTTCCACCAATATCATATTCACCTAGCTTATCTTTAGAAATAAGAAATCAATTGTGTGTCATTGCTTTGTGTGGATTCCATCCCTAAGTACTATACCTAATCGCTTTTGTCAAGAGTAATATTTCTATGGTAAGACTAGGGTTAATTTGATAGTTATTTGTTTAGGATATTATACCTTGCTAAAACAATAAAAACAAGCATGTCAGTTCACAGCGAAAACCCTTCAACAATAACAGAACTTATGGATCTTCCTACTACCAGAATCCTCCTCTAGAAACTCAAGAAAGCAAGATCAAAGAAATGGTTGACATAGTTTTAGAGGGAAAACAGAAGATGACTGTGAATTTCAATGGAAAGATAGATGGGCTGTACCTCAACCTCAACACTAAGTTCGAAAATCTCAACACCTATGTGAAGAAGCTGGGGAATCAGGTGCTGCAAACAAGTGAAAACATTACGAGGCATGAGAGCCTGATCAAGGAGAAGATAGCGGTTGGACAGAAGCACCACGTCAATGCATTGATTATTGATAATTTTTGCTACGAAGTTAAGAGAGAAAAGCTCCAAGAAGGAGATTTTTCGTGTGGAAAGTTTGATGTCATTCGACAGTTCGCATTGGTGTCGATCGACACCAAGCAATACACATTGATCGACAAGGATTCCTGCAGTATCAGTAGCATTGAGTGAATTGAAAAACGTCGATCGACACCTACACGAGACAATCGACCGACATAAAGACAAAGGTATCGATCGACAATGCGACATGAGCATGCATCGACAGACGAGAAATCCGGCCAAGCATCACTGCAAGTTTGATTGTGCGTCCAACCATAACGATCTCATAACATAATACTGACGCATCTAAAGCTATGGATATTGATAGAGAAGATGAGGAATACTCCAAGAGGAAGCAAAATATCCCCAAACTTCTACGCAGAGAAGCCAATGAAAAAGAGATGTATAGCTTTACCAAAAGAATTTTTGAAATTCCTTTAGATACTCCTTTTGATGAAACTTATTATAGTCATATGTTGTGGATGTTTTTCAGAGAAACAAAAGCGACAGACGACGATATAGAGATCATGTTCAATCATCTTAGAGAAGAGATGAAACAGAGGACTTGTCTGAAAACGAAAAGTGATTTTGGGAAGTTCGTGGTTCCATGCTTTATCAAGGGAAACGAATAACCCAATGCCCTCTTTGATACGGATCATCAGTGAGCATTATTCCAAAAACCATGGCATAGGAGCTGTACCTGAAAGTGGAATGGTAAGAGATGTTCTAGTACAGATTAACAACACCCTAGTTACAGTAGACTTCCACATGATGGACATCAGGATAGATTGGAACTCCTCATTACTACTTGGGAGAGCATTCATGGCTACCGTGGTAGATATATGGGATATAAAATTAAACATGTTATATCTATTTATAATTGATCAAAATATTTTCTATAAACATGTCAAGAATAAGAGCAAGGCTACTCAGATTGAATTGTGTGATGATGCAGAACTTGTGGCATGCTTCTGAGATTATGTGTTCAATGAAGAGTCGGAAGATGGAGCATCGATCGATACCTAACTTAGACAATTGATCGACGCGTTTATAATTCAGCAATTGGTCGACACCCACCCTTCGATATCGATTGAAAACGATACTCCAGATCCGATCAACAACTGCCACGCCGATGGTGGTTACAACACAACCTACCCTGAGTACGACGAAGACTATAGAGAAAAAGAGATAATCGAGTACCGTGGTATTGCTATGGAAGAGCCTGGTGTTAATCACATTTCCCATCGACTTGCGAAATCGACATCGATCGACGGTCACCATACAACATTGATCGATACTGAACTAGAAGCAGCATCCGAACTAGATTCAGCTGCAGAACGTGAGAAGGAATATGGTTATCTACAACCAGATGAGTTCGGTATCATGAAAGATACAGATGTCCATGCGAGAGCTATGGATGGCAGAATACTAAATGTCACGAGGGAAGATATAGAAGATATACTTGCCATGGCTAATGGAGCTGGAAACCTTTCGTGCAATAATCTGGTTATCGAGCATCGATCGACGGTCACCACACACCATCGATCGACACATGTCCAACACGCCAAAGATTACAAAGAGGAAGAGCAGACTGAATATCGCGGCCTAGCATCAGAAGACGCTGGCTGGGTGATGAACGCGACAGTGGATAATCGAGCATCGATCGGCGGCTACTCCTTTCCATCGAACGACATCAGACGCGAACCAGAACACGAACTTGGAGCAGAAGATACATATATTGGTAATCTTAGACCAGATGAGTTCAGAATTTTCAGATACCAAGAGGGACGTGCACGGGATCTTTATGGGATAATCCTACATTAATCTAAGGAGGATGTAGTAGATGCCCTTATTATGGCTAATGGATCGAGTAATATATTTGGACAGCATCAGCAACCATCGATCGACGCGAATCTTGCAGCATCGATTGACATTGAGGGGCAGAAGAATGAGACGATAATGTTCCAGACACTCCCAAGCATCCTAGATCAATCGATGGCACCCACCGAGCGTCGATCGAAAGAAACTTTCCAGCAGTACACAAATTTTGTCCTTCCGATGCTTACAACTCTCCATCATCAATCGATGGGATCAAAACATCATCGATCGACGAGCATTTCGAGCAAGGTACAATAGCTTTTGATGCTAAGGGAAATAGACTTTTCCATTGGGAAAAGAAAGATGAGTATGGCATCTACAGAGATGAGAATGGTAATGCACGAGCTACAGACAGAAGATTAGCGAATGTGCAAGCTGAATACATCAGAACAGTTCTAGAGAGAGCTAATTTGTTCGAGCAGAGCTACATATGTTTACAAGAACATGCAGCAAAGATCGCTATGTCTATGAAGAATCAACGGACATACAACAGAGAAGAGATCGATGATATTATGCATGTGATTTACATAGATCAAGAGATGTCACTGGATGATTTCTACAAGAGGTTGGATGATTTCTACTATCATATAGACAACTGCCTCACCGGTTTGACTGCACACATGGATGAGATGAACAAGATTCCGATACTGTCCAGAGACAGCGGGGGATTGGGGCAGACGGACTGGCATCGATCAACGGAAACACCAAACCATCGATCGACACAGAAGACAACAGACAGAAGGCCGCCGCAGAAGTACAGTTGGAAGATAGGTTCGATGCGATTGGTTTTTCTCAGAGTCTGATGAAGGAAGAGATTTCTCAGCAATTGGAGGATATAGCAGAGACTACAGTTGCAAGACTTAGAATGCTACAACACAGTTTTGAGAAACTACAAGGGGGAATGCATTCAATGGAGTTTGCCAGAGCAGTTACAAAGAATGACAAAACCAGAGGAGATGAGGCAATAAGGAGCTTCATTGGTACATGGTTTCAGAAGAGCAAAGAAGATGTAGACACTTATTTTCCAAGTGTTGATCCACCTCTATAATAGTCAGAAAATTCACAATGTCGAGCTTAAGACTATAACCTAGAGTTGAGTGGGAGGTAACTCACTGTTTAGTAAGTCTTTATTTTGTTATTAGTTATACAACTATATATTTCGAGTTTTACTTTGTTTTGTAGACTGTTTGAGTCAACCATTGATCGACACCATTGAAGCACCATCAGTCGACATTGGATCGCGATCATCGATCGACCATACATGCCTACCATCGATCGATACTCTTCTATAGAGTCTGGTATTGAGTTTTCTACTTAAACTATTTACTTATGATTTAATTTTTCCAAACCAATCCGGGACGGATTACACCGTGGACAGTGTAATTTAGGTATGTGGGAGGTTCGTTAATGCTATTTTATTTGTTTTGAGCTTTATTTAATATATATATATATATATATATATATAAGTTTTTTAAAAAAAAAATTATTGAGTCAAGAAGGGGACTATGATCAATTTTATTATTGACTAACCACACTTTAGCACCATTTTAAGGAGGTTGTTTGCAGAGAATACTAGAGATAACAAAGTGGATCAACCTGCGACTATATCACACTTGCTTAGAAAGTTTGAAGGAACCGAAGCTGATTTCCAACACTAATTCTGACATTATTTGCTTGCTTTAGGGCTTGGTAGGTACAAGTCATTGCACCTTTGATTCCCTTCTCTTTTCTCTTCACTCTACCTAATAGCTTTAAAAATTGATATGACTTCCCAAAATGTAGAGGCCGTAGATACATTACCGATGACCCCACTATTCTAATTTGGAGGAACAATCACACATTGTTGAAAGCAAGGAGTAGGTACATTACCGATGACCCCACTATACGCCTACAACTTTGCCCAAAAAGCTAAAGAAAAAAAAGAAAAAAGAAAAAAAGAAAAAAAAGAAGAAAAGAAAAAGAAAATCGAAAATGAGATAGATTGTAGCAGCATCATTGTTCATTAAGTTTGAGATATAAAAAGATTCGGAGAGAAAATGGGAAGAAAGGACTCAGAGAAGACTTTGTGCCTAGTTGTTCAGATACTTGTAGACGTAAGAGTCCATGCATATTTTGATCGATACTCCCAAGGTAAAACCTACACTTTTATTTTATGAAAAGAAATGAAATCAGTAGAGGAGTGAGTCGGACTAGTATTTGCTAAGTTGTTGGTAGAATAGATTTGGTTGTTATACTAGGATAGGGTATATAAAGTTTCTCTGTGATTGACTTGATAGGATGTGGTTGCAACAAAGTAAGGTGACAGTTATACTAAGATATTATGTGAGTCTCCGCTTTTCAAAACCTGTTTCATAGGGTTAGTTTGCTTGAGGACAAGCAAAAGATTAAGTATGGGGAGTTGATATAGCATATTTATTACCAGTCTTAGGCCATGTTATAGGCTCTATTTAGCGTCTATGATGTGTGTCTAGGCTATGTTTTGGAGTGTTTACAGGTCCAGGAACGTTTTGGAGATATATGGAGAAACTTGGAGTTCTTGGAGCATTTAGTGGAGAAGAATTCGTAGCTGACCATTTGAGGCGTCGAAGAACAAGATTGTCGTCGATCGACGACACAACCTTGGAGTCGACCGATGTTAAAAGACCAAAGTCGATCGAGCCTGCACACTTGCCATCGATCGACGTTCCATTCACAGACAGTCGATTTAAAATCCCAAGTTAGAAACAAATGATGAAGATGCCCTGGACGAGTTTTGACCTAAATTTTAGGGCTTTATATTTATGCTTTATGTATTGAGAGCATGCAGATTGTGTGCATGAGAGGCTAGAGTACATACTTACAAACCTTTATTATAGTTCTAGGTTTTTATGGGAGAAGATTCATTACTCCTTAGGGAGATTTTTATTGGAGCCCCAATATTTTATCTATGTATTATACTTAGACTATTGTTCTTACTTTATTATGTCTGAGTAGTTTTCAACTAGATTTAGGATTGAATGATAGCAATCATGGATTAACCCAAAAATATGATTGCTAGGTTAAGTTAATATCCATCATTTGAGTTGTGCTTAGTGCTTGCATTCTAGAGTAGCTAACTAGGATCTCGAAAGTACGACATGGACGACTACGAGAGTAGGTTTTGTGCCAGAATAGACTCCATTGAACTAGGTGAGTGGGGTTTTAAATCACTCTCAAATTAACCCTATTCCCACTTTTACTCTCTCAAATAAGAGGTTCAGTGTAGTACTTAGGGATCGAATCCATAGAGACTCTAGGATTCTACAATAGATTTATTGATGTCGAATTAAAGCTAGATAAATGATATTAATAGTAAATAAAAGTATTTCAAGATTGATTTGATTTGTGAAGGTTAAATTAAGGGATTACACTTAGGGTGAATTCTCAGGTGAGATTAGGCATTGTAGATTAGTAGGTTGCTGGGGGTTTTAATTAAGTATTGTTCTCGAACTCAAACCTCAGGGTTTAGCAGATCCCTCTCGCGCATCTCAGTTGAGTATCGATCGATGTCCATATAGTGGTATCGATCCATGCTCTTTCTAAACGGTACTGGTTTCGCGGTTTGATGGGTTCTCTAAACTTAAAATTCATTTCTCGTTTGTTACCAGTTGTTTAGATTTTTTAAGATAGGTTCAGGATCATAACCAGGCTCTCGCTTGCGCTATGGAACCCTAACTTCTAAGATTGAGGTGATCAAATTCAACGTAGCATTAAGAGCAGCTTAAAAAAAGAACCAAGAAGATTACCCTAACAATTCTATTAAATCAGCAAGACATTATTACCATTGAAGAACCCTAAATCTAACAATGAACTACTTAGACATAGCAATAAAGAACATGATTAAAATCTGAATAAATTGTATTAAGTAAACTGAATAAAGAGATAAGGAGTTCATGATCTTCTTTGTAATAATGGTCAGATCTCTCTCTCTCTCTCCAATAGATGTAGAAAGGTATTCAAACTCTTAGAACTAGTTCTCCGAAGGCTTCCTAAATTAAGATAGAAAACCATAATGAATAGTCTATATTTCGCCCAGAGACTTGTCTTGCAAATGATAAAACTTATGGTTAAAACTTGTAAATTCTCAGGTCTTCATTAATCTCTCAGCCGACTAGGCCGTCGTTCGACGCACAATGTGTGACGTCGATCGATGCTTCATAAATAAACTGGATCCGACTATGAGTTTCTGGCTGGGTATCCTAAATGCTCCAAAATAGCTCAAAATCTCCAATTGCTTCCAATGAGTACCTAAACCTGTAAATACTCCAAAACATAGTCTAGACACACATAATAGACCATAAATAGAGCCTATAACTGGTAATAAATAGGCTATATCAATTCCTTCAGACTTAACCTTTTGCATGTCCTCAAGCAAACTAAGCCAGTGAAAGAGGTTTTGAAAAGCGGAGACTCACATAATGTCTAAGTATAACTATCCCCTTACTTTGTTGCAACCACATTCTATCAAGTCAATCACAGAGAAACTTAATATAACCTATCCTCGTATAGCAACCAAATCCAGTAAACCAACAACTTAGCAAATACTAGTCTGGCTCACCCCTCTACTCATATCATTTCTTTGAATAAAATAAATGTGTATGCTTTACCTTGAAAGTATCGATCAAAGGACACATAGACTCTACCTCTGAAAGTATCTGAACAACTAGGCACAAAGTCTTCTCTAATTCCTTTCGTCCCCCTTTTCTCTCTGAATCTTTCTTGATCTCAAACTTATTGGACAATGATGCTGATACAGTCCATCTTCCCATCTCGTTTTCGCTTTTTTCTTTTTCTTTTCTTTTATTTTTTATTTTGCTTTTTGGGCAAAGTTGGAGGCGAATAGTGGGGTCATCGGTAATATACCTACCCCTCGCTTCCAACGAAGTGTGATCGTTCCTCTGAATTAGAATAGTGGGGTCATAGGTAATTTACCTACCCCTCTGCATCTCAGGAAGTCATCTCAATCTTTTAAGCTATTAGGTAGATGCTGAGAAGAAAGAGGAAGGGAACCAAAGGTGCAATGACTTGTACCTACATACTTGCAGAAGGAATCCGATCCAGTGTATAATAAATCCCAAAGCAAGCAGATAATGTCAGGATTAGTGTTGGAAATCAGCTTTGGTTCCTTAAAACTTTCTAAGCAAGTGTGATATAGTGGCAGGATGATCCACTTTGGTATCTCTAGTAAACTCTGTAAACAACCTTCTAAAAAGGTGCTAAATTGTGGTTAGTCAATAATAAATCTTGATCATAGTCTCCTTCTTGACTCAATAAACTTTTTGAAAAACTTATATATATATATATATATATTAAATAAAGCTCAAAACAAATCAAAAGCCTTAGCGAACCTCCCCTAGACTTAAATTACACTGTCCACAGTGTAATCCGTCTCGGATTGGTTAGGAAAAAATAAATAATAAGTAAATAGTAAAGGTAGAATACTCGATACCTCTCTATGTATGAGAGTGTCGATCGATAGGTATAAGTGTGTGTCGACCGATGGTAAACCATCACCAACGATCGATAGGGAACCCGAACTATTTACTAAACGTCTTTGTTAGATCACTTATCGATCGACAACAACTACATGTCATCGATCGATGGTAGCGTATCAGACTGAAATCTTGCATGTGTTTAGTCTCCATTCTGGTCATCTCTCTTTAAGTAAGCTCTGTTAGACATTCAAATACACATCAAAACATCCAAACAACATAATAATAATAAGTCTAAATCCAAAGGCAAGAAAATAAAATAAGTACTAATATAAGTTTGAAAATGAGATAAGAGACGAAGGAGTAACAAAGGAGAATACTCCTCTTATGAGGTATCCAAGTCGATCTGCTTAGGCTGTGGTTCGGGTCCTGGTGGTGATCTCGCTCTGGTCCTGGGATGGCTGAAACACTGGCATTGAGACATTGTTTCCACCCTAGCCCATATAGCACGAAGTGCGTCCACCACGACTCTCTGGAAGTAACTTCGTGGATGGAGATCTCTGGAATCTGAGGGAAGGCTGGGAGATGTAGAGGTGGCTGTGCTGGCTCGTCTGCTGCTGCTGCTGCTACTGGACGGGCTGGTCGTAGGCCTCCTCTGTGTCATACTCTAAGAGGTGATGTATGGAGGTGCTGCCCAGATGGTCTGAGCAAGGCGATCTGGATCATCATCAAAACCTGTCACCTATGGCGCTGGAAGAGCTATCATCATAGGCCCCTCGTCATTCAAGAAAGGCCAATAGCGTCCGTCTTTCAGCCAGCCAGTCCTCTCCAAGTGCCTGTCATCCATGAAGCGCAAGTCCCTCTCAACTGAGGCGCCCTCAAAGCTGATGCCAAGAAAGCTGAATAGAGGCGTCAAGAGGCTCCCAATCATCTCCTTCTTCGGGCCAGAACCCATGAAGGGTTTCTCCTTTAGGGTCGCCAAATTCTCAGCAAAAACAGCCCCCTAGCTCATCCTCTGATCGCTCAATGGTGGACGAAATACCTCGTCATCGAGGCCCACCAACTCTCTGACAGAGTAGTACAGCAGAGCGAGATCCTGAACCCTACACTTGTTGGGTTCCATCGTGCACAACAGAGTATTGGCAAGGACCTTCATGAAGTAGCGCAGGGTGGGGTAACGAATATCCGTCTGAGTAGCAGAGCCCGAGTCAAAAGGGCTTGTAGCAATGTGTCACCAAAAGGTAGGCAGACCGGGGAAAGGAGCGACCGCACAGGCGAGAGTACCAATGTCGAACTCATAGATCTCAGAGAGCTGCGGAATGGTGATCCGGTACCTGATGCCTCTGATGAGGAAGGTCAAAGTAGCCTCATTCACCAGCTTCACCGAGGGCTCTTGTAGAGAACCTGAGCGTGGCAATTCACTGTCGGACGAGGTCAGGGTAAAGAGGGTATGGCTTAGTAGCCATGTTGCCCAGTCCTAGGTCCTGCACCATCTGCGTGAAGCCTGTCAGGAGCTTCAACTTCTTGAAGGTGCGTCTGTCAACGAACCTGGTAGGCTCAATAGAAACGCTTTGCCAAGCGTTATAGTATAACCTGTTTGGTATCGTCCCACTCCTCACGCACAGGACGATCGGTGCATTCCCTCGATGCTACAGCTTTCCCAGGGTCGGGGAAGTTCTCAAACGTCTCGAGTAAACTCTTTTCTTCCTTGGGCCAAGAGTGTCGGCATGGACGACCCTGTTACGGAGAACTAGAGCTACCAGCTTCATATTTTGCCATGGTGAAACTCTCGTTCATCTGCTTGTAATAAACAAAGCCAAGAATCAGAATCGATGTATATACTAATCAACCAATGATCGATGGTACGGCATTGGCATCGATCGATTTTTCCTCAGGGATATTGATTGACGGCGCCTCATGGGCATCAATCGATACTGCATCGCCAACCATGGGATATGAAATCCAAAAGAACAAGCTCAAATTATGCCAATCATATGTAAAGATGGTAGATAGTTCCTAATCTAGTAATCCAGCACCCTAAAGCGTTCTAAATTCTGGACTAACACTATAAAAATTCGATTTTCCTACAAACCTTAAAAGTTTCCCTAAACTATGAGATTTAGAAAACATACATTGATGATCGGGTGATTTAGCAAACTAAACAGTAAGAGAGGGTGAAAATCGATTGAGTTAGGCTCAAGAACGAGCAAAATCGGCCAAGAATCGAGAGAGAAATCGAGTGTCAACTTGTTTTTGTATTTTGGCGGTTTTGAGAAAAGTGATTTATGAAATGGGGTTGTGTCGAGTTAACCTACTCGAGAGACGACCGTCGATCGACGGTCTATAGGGGAGTCGATCGATGGTCTATTCGTTGATTCCTTTTTACTTAAGAAATATGTAAATGCATAAATAAGTAATTAATTGATTTAAATTTAAATTTTTTTTTTTTGGATTTAGTGGGTTGCCTCCCACTCATTGTTCGTTTAATGTCGGGCACCTCTAGGCGCATGGTCTGAGTGTGCGGAATTTTGACTTCAGCCCAGTTATGTTTCAGTTTCCTCCCATTCACCATTAAATCCTCTCCTTTAGGATTAAATAGGACGACTGCCCCACTAGGCATAACTTCCTTAATGGTGAAGGGTCCGGACCAACGAGAACGTAGTTTTCCGGCTAATAGAGTTAAACGCGAGTTATACAGGAGTACTTGATCGTTCAGTTCGAATAGCCTAGAAATGATTTTCTTGTCTTGATAGGCTTTTGTTCTTTCTTTGTATAACTTCGAATTTTCGTAGGCATGATGCCTAATTTCATCTAGCTCATTTAGCTGGATCAATCTCTTTTCTGCAGCAGGTTTAGCATGGAGATATGTCTTTTTGATGGCCTATTATGCTTTATGTTTTAATTCTACCAGGCATGCTTTTCCATAGAGTAAGTGAAATGGGGTAGTTCCTAATGGTGTTTTAAACGCTGTTCGGTATGCCCAAAGCGCATCATCCAATTTTAGAGACCAACCCTTTCGGATTGATCCTACCGTCTTTTCTAAGATTTCTTTGATTTGATGGTTGGATACTTCTACTTGTCCTTTGGTCTGGGGATGATAGGGTGTGGCTACTCGATGGTGAACTCCATGGTTCTTAAGTAGTTTTTCGAACACTCTGTTTATAAAGTGAGTACCTCTGTTGCTTATGACTACTCGAGGAACTCAGAATCTAGGAAAGATGATGCTCTTAGAGAGTTTAACGACTACGGAAGCGTCATTTTCAGAGTTGCTATTGCTTCGACCAATTTGGATATGCAGTCTATGTAAACTAGAATGTATTTATTTTCGTGCAAAGAAGGGAAAGGGGCCATGAAATCGATGCCCCAGCAATCAAACACTTTAACTTCAAGTATGAAATTTTGTTCCATTTCGTTTCTCTTGCTAATTTTTCCTCTTCTTTGACAGGGATCACATTTTGCTACGTAGGCTTGAGCATCTCGAAACATAGTGGGCCACCAAAAGCCTGCTCTTAGAATTCTCCGGCATAATCGGATCCATGACAATGATACATAATTTTTGGAGGTTCGCTTTCAGCAACACGTCGTCTGTATATGCCATCAGAGCAATGTTTATAAAGATAGAGTTCATCCCAGTGATATCTCCGGATTTCTCTTAAAAAATTCTTTTTATGATATCCTTTGAAGAGTTCAGGTTCTACTTTGGCCGCAAGATAGGTAACTATATCTGCATACCAAGGTCTATCAGTGGTGCTCAGTGTACACACCACCCGACTTAAACTTCTACCTCCGGGTTAATCATTATTTGGGAACGAAAGATTACAACCGACGTTGATATATATTGAAATGATTATGTCATCGTCCTTTACAAATGTATTGTCGGTCAACGGAGTATGGACAGAATCGATGTATGATTTGTGGTTGAAATCATGTGACGAACTGAATCTACCAACGAAAGTTGATTCTGCAAAGTAGACATTTTCTGTGGGTAAGAAGTCATCTATAGGGATGTCGTCATCCACTCTTATTCGTGATAGGTGATCTGCGACTCCGTTTTCCACTATTTACTTTTCTTTACTTCTTTATCAATTTCTTGGAGAAGTAGAATCCATCGTAAGAGTCTCGGCTTGGCGTCCTTTTTGTTCATTAATTATTTCAATGCTGTGTGGTCAGTATGAACAACTACTTTTGAACCGACTAGATAGGAACTAAATTTCTCGAAGGCGAATAGCACTGCGAGTAACTCTTTTTCTGTTGTCGCGTAATTGCGTTGTGCATCGTCAAGAGTTCTACTGGCGTAGTATAGTGCATGCAGCTTTTTGTCCTTCTTTTGCCCAAGTACCGTGCCCACGGCGAAATCGCTGGCGTCGCACATAATTTTGATTGGTAGATCTCAGTCTGGTGCTTGGACAATAGGGGCAGATATGAGTGCTGATTTGATTCCTTATAGGCCTCGAGACATTCACGTGTAAAATCAAATTTCACCTCTTTGCAGAGGAGTGCAGTGAGGGGTCGAGCAATTTTGCTAAAATATTTTATGAATCTCCTATTGAATCCAACGTGTACTAAAAACTTCTAACATCTTTGACATTAGCGGGTTGCAGCAATCCAGTCATTACTTCAATCTTTTCCTTGTCCACCTCAATTCCGGCCGCTGAGACCTTGTGCCCTTAAACAATTTCACTATTGACCATAAAGTGGCATTTTCCCAGTTCAAAACCAGATTTTTCTCTTCGCATCTAGCTAGGACCTTGCACAGGTTATCGAGACATTTTTGAAATTTGGACCGTATAGTGAGAAATCGTCCATGAAAACCTCCATGATATACTCAAATCATTTCGGTAAATATCGACGTCATGCATATCTGGAAAGTTGCAGGGGCGTTACAGAGGCCGAATGGCATCTTGCGATATGAAAACATTCCATAGGGACAAGTGAATGTAGTTTTTTCTTGATCATCAGAATGTATGGAAATTCGGAAAAAATCTTGAATACCCGTCGAGAAAACAGTAATATTCGTGGCTTGCAAGCCTTTCTAATATCTTATCGATAAAGGGTAAATGGAAATGGTCTTTTCGAGTGGCAGCATTCAGTTCCTGTAATCGATACACATCCTATGTCTGGTGACAGTTCTCATAGGGATCAATTCATCTTTCTCATTCTTTAGCACCGTAATTCCGCCTTTCTTCAGAACAACATGAACCGGACTAAGCCAGTTGCTGTCCGAGATAGGGTAGATAACGCCTGCTTCTAGGAGTTTCATGATTTCCTTTTTTACGACTTCTTTTAGGTTGCAATTTATTCTCCTCTGATGCTAAATGGATGATTTGGATTTATCATCAAGGTGTATTCTATGCATGCATAAATCGGGAGAGATTCCTGGAGTGTCATCTACCGAGTAGCGAGAGCTTTGCGATGTTTCTGCAATTTATTCAGCAACAATGCATGTTCTCCGCTGCTCAAGTTTGCATTTATGATGACAGGATATGAGTTCTCGTAGATGAAATCCTATTTAAGACCAGCGGGAAGCGGGTTAAGCTCGATTTTAGGTGCCTCTTTTCTCCTGCCGTTAGTTACGGTACGCTGTCGATCGATGGTTGTATCGGGATGTCAATCGATGAGGGTGGATAGATCGAGTTCTTCAATATCAACATTGAAGACTTCCTCTGTGGCGTCCATCAACCTTGTATACTCTTCATTTTGGTCATTGATTGCAAAGATGTTTCCTTCAGGATATTTAATTTCTCAAGAGAGAGGATCGTTTGAGCACGTGACCAGGAATGACTCCTCTGCGAGGTCGGAGAGATAATCGATACGGTAGATTTGACCGTCGATCAGATGCTGCTTTATTATTTTCTCCATGTCGAAGACTATTGGTATCTTTCCGATGTTGAAGCATATACGCCCTCCTCTGACATCAATGATCGCTCTGGCAGTGGCCAGGAAAGGTCTTCCTAAAATAATCGGGTTTCTGGGTTCCTGCTCGTATTTAAGCACTATGAAATCTGCGGGTATATCGCAGTAATGAATGCGAACGGGCACGTCCTCAAGCACGCCTTCCGGAATCCTATTGGATCTATCAGCTAAAACTAGAGTTACCCTCTTAGGTTGAAACTGTGTTAGCCTGAGGGTGACTGCAACTGAATAAGACATCAAGTTTACACTAGAGCCTCAATCGCAGAGGGATCTTTGGAATCTCTCATCGCTAATAGTGCAGTCCATAACAAAAGTACCGTGATCAGGGAGTTTAAATGGAGTTTTTCCTTGAATAATTTTGCTCACTTGTTTGGATACCATCATCACGCAGTGTTCTGATTCATGGAATCCTCGCGGTGCCGCATCTTTCACGTACTTCTTAATAGCAGACGAGATCTGAATGGCGTCGCTTAGCGGCATCTCAATGTTTACTTTCTCAAACGCTTTCTTGCATATTGCTTTATCTAGCTGCTTCTTTTTGTGCTTAGCGGTTTTTGGAGGAAAGGGGGCGTTTGCTTGGTAGACCCTTGTTCTAACCGGTTTGATTGGTTCTGGATCAGAGTGTCAATCTCTTCTTGCTTCAGAGCGTCGATCGATTATAGGCTCGGAGGGTCACTCGATTCTTGGTAATGAGGGTCGATCGTTTATGGGTTCGGCGTGTCGCTCGATTCTCGGTGACGAGACGCCATCAATGTTTCATACGTCTGTGATATTTTATGTTTGTTTATTAAAAAAATCTTAAGGATCGCCAGTTTGGTCTAACTCTTCGGCTTCGGGGGGTGATCTCGAAAATTTGCTCATTAGTTGCGAGCGAGATGGGGTTAGTCGCCACTTAGCTGTCAATCCTCTTAATGTGTTCTCTCAGAGTTTCAAATTTTTCAGTCATCTCCTAGTATATCAGATCTAACTTCTCATCGAGGTCAGCGGCTATTCTACGGTTTCCTGTGAAGACTTGATTCATCTTTGAATTTGAAATTCTTTCGTGTCTGTCAACAGTGCTGTCGTAGTTGCTTGTGAAATCGCTAGTGCTTTCCCTAAATCTTTGATTATTTAAACCCATCACTTCGTAGAACTCAACTCACTTTTCGAGGTCAGGAAAAACAGCATCTTCCAGAAAAGCCACAACGGATGCCAGAGTCTTTCTGACTCGGATTGAGGGCTCCTCCCTTCCGGTATCTATCCTTTCGAAAGTTCTACTAAATCTATGTTTTCTATCTGCTTTTTAGCGCTTGCGGTGGTTTCGGGTACCGAAGTTCCCCTCTCTGGCTGTGTCAAGGACAGTCTAGGTTTAGTCCTCTAAAGAAAGTGTTGAAGAGTTGGGGTTCTGAGCTCTTGAATCTCGCCCATGCCTTTTTAAAACATTCATGGCTACCTTGAATGAATGTGGATTTTCTCTTCTCGCTCCCTAGTAACTCTCCTCGTCAAAGAAGTGATTAATGAAGGCGCTTCTCTTATCTTCCCAACAAGTCAGGGATCCTGGTGGTAGCTGGTTCAGCCACCTCCTGGTGTCACCTTCAAGAGAGAAAGGAAAAAGTTTGCAGTGATTGAAATCGCAGTTCACCATGGCTTCTAGCATCTCGATGTGATCATTTGGGTTTTCAGTAGGGAGACCACTGAACATGTTTTTGCTCGCCATAATTAGGAAGTCGATATCAAGCTCAGAGCTTCTAGTATGGTTTTCCGATAATCGAATTGCAGACCTATTGGAATAGGTTCTGCTGGGGTTTAGGTAATAGAGTATTGGCAATTCATGCTTTATCTTATTCTTTGGAGATTTGGTGATTTGATCAGGGATTTCAGCCCCCTGATATTTAATAAGTTGGCTTGCTTCGTATCTTTCATTTTTCATTGGTTCTATCAAGACTATATTCTTATTTTCAGAATCAGTAAAGGCCTACTTACCTGCTTCCGGCTGATCGGTATCAATCGATGGCTGAGGAAGGGTGTCGCCAAGAAGTAGTGGACTCGCGTCGATCGCCTTTGGATGCTCTACGTCGATCGATCCTTGTTCTCCCGAATCCATATTCTCGCCCTTCAAGTACCTGTGTCAGAGGATCAGGGAAATAATAATTTAGCAAACAGAAAAGTAGAAATCTAGGCAATATTCTAAATGAATCTAATGGCAAAAAGAGAGAGCCCCGGCAACGGTGCCAAATTTGATGTGGGGTTTTATATCACTCTCAAATTAACCATATTTCCACTTTTACTCTCTCAATAAGAGGACCAGTATAGTACTTAGGGACCGAATCCACAGAGACTCTAGGATTGCACAATAGATTTATTGTTGTCAAATTAAATCTAGATAAATGATAATAATAGTAAATAAAGTGATTTCAAGACTGATTGGGTTTGTGAAGGTTAAATTAAGGGATTAGACTTAGGGTGAATTCTCTCTCTTCAATAGATGTAGCAAGGGATTCCAACTCTTAGAACTAATTCTCTGGTGGCTTCCTAAACTAAGATAGAAAACTCTAATAAATATTTTATATTTCGGCCAAGGACTTATCTTGCAAATGATAAAACTCTCGACGCACAATGTGTGACGTCGATCGATGCTTCATAAATAAACTGGATCCGACTCTGAGTTTCTGACTGAGCATCCTAAATGCTCCAAAATAGCCCAAAAGCTCCAATTTCTTCCAGTGAGTACCTAAATATGTAAATACTCCAAAACATAGTCTAGACACACATAATAGACCCTAAATAGAGCCTATAAGTAGGCTATATCACTAGGCTGTTAGGAGCATGCGAGAGCTGGTCTAATAACTCTAGTGGACTTATCAAATCTCGTTCACACTTCCTTCTGATTTCACCGTCTATCGACATCAGGCCTAAGCCATCGATCGATGGTCTTTCTTTTTGCTCGCATACGAGCGTTGGAGTTAAAAGGGTCAGAATAGTTAATATTTGAGTTCTTGAATATTACATTTACTTGCTGCATATTCCCTATAAACCATTTGGTTTGAAACCCTAGATCTAGCATATTTACATTTGCATCTAGTTAGTATATTAGAATATTTCCATATTTGCATTATTACCATACTTCCATATTGCATCTCTACTTCTTGATAACGAATATTTCTGTATTTGATTGTTTGCCACAAAAATATATATTTATCTAGCTTAATCTTTAGATATAAGAAATCTATTGTGTGCTATTGCTCTCTGTGGATTTGATCCCTAAGTACTACACCTGATCTCTTTTGGCAAGAATATTATTTGTGTGTTAAGACTAGGGTTAATTTGATAGTTAATTGTTTAGGATATTTACCATGCTAGAACGATAAAACACGCATGCCAGACAACCTTTATTGCGACTTTACCAAATCCTTAGCAAGACGATCAGCCTCTGCCCCGCACTCGCTGATCATCCCATCGATCAATGAGACAAACTGTGAAGCAAAGGAAAAGCAGCAGTCAAGAAACGATCGATATACATGCAATTAATAAAAAAAAAGAGAAAGGAAGAAGGTTTTCTCTCAAAACAAACCTTGGTGCGATGTCTTGACGCCGTCAAAGGCAGAGGATCAGGCTCGGAGTCCTTAGTACACCTCCTCTTCTTGGCCACATCGTGATTAGCACAAGGTCTTTTACGACCCTTCGGCGTAGGATCCAGAATCGTGCTAGGTGCAGGCAACCCCAAGACGATCGCTCTCTTGGCTGGGGGAGGAGACATCGATTCGTTAACTGATTCCCCATCGACAACGTGGACCGGAGTCATAGAGGAACCCGATGGCTGAAACCGGCCTCAGGTACCAACTCTATCTTTTATTTTCTAGGAAGAGATAAATGTTAAGGTCAGAAGATAAATGTTAAGTTCCCAAAGATAATCTTGAAGATCAAAGGAAAAAAAAAAGATTTCCGCGAAGCGATAAACTCTACCTAGGGCAGAAGGGGAAAGAGCAAACAGCCTCTAGGAGTAGTATATAAGAGCTTCGACGCTGAAGATGCAGAGGATACACAAAAAATTACTCAGAACAAGCATAGAATTTAGTGCAATTAGGCATATTTCGGTTTTCCGTTATCGAGCTGGATTTAACTAGGTTATTCATGTCTTACAAAGTTAGAACTAGGAACTAACCGACGGTTCTTTCCGCCAAGGCTTTACCTGTTGTAACGCTCAAATCACAGATTCAGAATAAGATCCTCTTTACTCTCTTTTCGTTTTTACTAATTCATTGTCTTATCTTTTGTTCTCACTGTTTGGTCACTTGACGTTTTTGGCTTAGCAGAAATCCTGAACCTCTGGAAAGCTAGGTTTACCTTGCCTTCATAAATCAACAAAAATCGACAGTGCAAATTTCGGTTCCCGCAATCTCAGGAATAACCAACTCATCAAAACTCTGAATGCTTCCAAAAGCATCCTTCGGACAAAGTATAAGTCTTCACGACAACAACCAAATATCTTTGAAACCCGCAAAACGTTTTGAAAAAAATATACACTAAGGAAACTTCCAAACGGAAAAACACTTCTCAACAAACTACTATGCAAATGTATTTTGGACATAAGGTCAAAAACGACCTCCAGCCAAAAAACTAAACCGCATTCTTAACTTAAGATCACCTTACGCATAAAACATATTTTCAGAAAACATAAGTGAGAAGCTGCGAGAAAACCTTCAAAAATATAGTTCCAAACTCGAAATAGTCGGTCCGCGGCTGTAAATTAACACCTAAATCATACGAGCATACACTAGCTCTTATAGCACATTCATCGATTGGCCCTGACGATTACATCATTCGTTCTCTAAATGAATGTTTAGACCTCCTCTCGTAAGATTGGTCCTCATACATCCGACACAAAGATAATAGAGCGCTATAAAAAAACCAGAAATTTTGGTCAGCACTTGCAGAAGATTTCAATATTGTCTTTGGGGAGATGCTCGGTTTCCGATCGATGCAAGTCATATAAGCCGAGAACTTATCGCAGACTTTAATATCAAGACGAAACCAGGTCGAAACCGCAAATGGGTAATGAGAGTCAGAATAGTAACCGCAAACCCTAAAATCAAATGTAAGCCTGAGTCTTGCTCTAAATCCAGCAAACTGGTCTCAAACATCTCAAGGCAGAGTATCTAACGGATATGAGATCCCAAAACTTTTCTCTTCGCTTACATTCGTATGTTCATAAAAACCAAAAAACTTTGTTTTCGAGTACTCCAACCGAAACGAACAACAAGCGTAACAATCTTCAAAGATTTAGAAATGAGATGACGACTCGTATTCTTCTTTCTACATCATAAAACTACTCATACACTATTTACATCGAAACGTACATCATTAAAAGAAAATCCACAGAGCGGCAGGGATTCAAAACCACAAACGGCCAGTCCCGACAACTCCAAATGGCCATAGTTGGCCAAAGCAATAACATAAATACAACATAGGGAACACACTCCCTTAAAAACATCGATACCCTTCACGGATCTAATTCGTAATTTCCAGAACCTTCATGAACCAATACGTTCCATACGAGATCCCGTACTGAGGGGGGAGAGAGAGATTTCCAAAGAACAAACAAGTTGTTGCTGATAAAGGTGATGTTGCTTTCAATGGGGTCGATCTACCCTCGGATCAATTGTATCACGATCTCCTCGCTGGAGATGGTATCGGTACTAGTCATACCCTGCACCCATCGTGCGGAGGTGTATCTGACTATGACGGGTATCTCGCCTATCTTAATGTTCCTTTGGGTCAGCCTGAGGCCACCAGAGAACCTGTCAGATCAGTGAAATATACAGAAGCATCGCGACTCTGCATAAGGACTTACTATTCATCCTTGGACTTTTAGCCACTGATTCCACCTAACTTACCAAACACACCTAACATCTCGCAAGAACGCTTCAGTATTCCTTGCAAGTTGGGGGGGGGCTAATTTTTGGTGTCAAAAATGTCCCCGACAAAATTGATGCCTGAAAGTTACCGCGGAAAAACGTTACCTCACTTTTGTTAAAAAAAACAAGAAATCCTCGCATCAGAACTTCTCATCGCCTAACCCATCTCGTCCCGGTTAACGAATCAATACGGGCAATAGAGGGAACAAGCGAGTCGCTTCCAAGTCTACTCGCCCGTGGGCGACTAGACACGTAACGTCTAGCCGTCCACGTGTGACTAAGAGCCATTAAAAGGTCTAGCCGCCCATCAGTCGCCCATCAACCACTAGACAAACCCTACGTCAGTTGCCCATGGGCGACTAGAATCTTGGCAAAGTATAGTCGCCTCGACGCACCCCATGTCTAGTCGCCCATGGGCGACTAGACTCCCCACAAATTCTAGTCGTGCATGGGTGACTAGACGCGTTCAGACGTCTAGTCACCCAAGACCGTATCCTTTTCATCACTCTGTCCTTTGAATCTTGACTTGGCTGTTTCTTGTTACGTCTCGATTGGAGTTTCCGGTGAAGGTTTACGATAAAAATTGTAAAGACTTGTTTCTCGATTGGAGTTCGCAATGATCGATGCTTCCTCGCTTCTCCTTGCTGATGCTACGTTCGATGGCTACTGGGTCTAAGAAAATTAGGTATTTTTCCTTTTTGTTTCTGGTACTGTTGGGCATTCACCTGAAAGACAAATGAAAAGAAAATTGTAGTAAACTGAAAAAAAAATAGACAAAACTTGCAAAACAAATCTATTGACGATCCTTGTTCCCCAGCAACGGCGCCATATTTGATACGTGCTCAAATTACCCTAGAGCTACTGATTATTCTCTCAAATAAGAGGTTCAGCTGTAGCACTTCGGGATCGAATCTACAGAGAGCGAGGACACAATATATTTAATAATCGACTTAGTTAAGCTAGACAATTAATAAGACATTAGAATAAGCAAATCAGGAAATAGTTGGTTTGTAAACAAGTAAGAAAAATAGCTAGATCTAGGTTTTTTAGGTAGTAAATTATAATGGATAGAAGCCAAGGGGTTCACAACATGGAACACGAATTCAATTAGTAAAGATATTATAAGTTATATTTATCCTATGGCTAAACTCAGAGTCTACAACTTTCGTGTGCAAATTCACAATGACAGTTGATCGATGGTATGAAAACGGCATGGGTTGATGGCTTTCATAGCCAAGAATTAAGCTATCAGATTCAATTGGTTCACTTAGAATTAATGGACCATTCTCTCGACTGTCCCTAGTAACTTAAGCTCAAGATGGTTTATTCAGGTAACAATCCTATTCTCGCACTGTCAATTATCCTAAGATCGGGGTTCTAGTTAGCTACTCTAGATCACAAGCAATAAGAGCAATTCTATTGATAGACCTAATAATCACTAAATCAATTCTATTGTTTGACTATTCCATCAAACCATTAATAAACCCTAAATGTAACAAGGTGACTACTCCGACATAGCTAAACAGAACATAATCATAAACATGAAATAATGCATAAGATAAAGTTAGGGGTAGAAAATGGGGTTCCAATACAAAGCTTGAAGAAGTCTTGATCTTCTCCACAAAAAAAACTAAAGTACTATGTTTGTTATGAAAAGTATCAAAGCTTGCAAAAAGTCTCTCTTTGAATAAAACACTAGCAAGGACAATATAAGTTAGGTAAAACATGTCCAGGGGCAATCTTGTAATTTCTGTGACTTGGGCTTCAAGCCGGACCCTTTGTGAATTGGGCTTCTGCACGTTGACCGTCGATGGACTGCAAGAGTGCTTCGTTGATCGACGCAATGCTCTGTCTCAACTCGTACTTTTCTGAATTTGACCAGCTTTGGGGTTCCTCTCTCCCTCTCTAAGCTCTAGAAAGCTTCAAATTCTCAACAATGCTCCAAAATGTACCTAGACCTAAAAGACTCTAAAACATATCCTAGCGTCACATTAGGCCTATAATATGGTCTAAAAGTGGTAAATACTGGGACCTATCAGGGCCAAATAGCGTTCGTCGAGATTGATAAGCCATGTATGCTGGATTTTTCCGTGTTAAGATGATCAATGGTTGTAGAAAACGATTTTCCCTTTTAGGTTTCAGCTATACGATTAATGTTTTGTATAATGTTTCTTATAGTTGTATGAAAACTGTTTCCTTTTTTTCTGCGGAAGACAAAGCCTAAGAGGCTTGATACATGACCCGTGCGGAGTCATTTGCGGGATGATTGCATGCTTGGATGTAACCAGGGGAAGCGAAAGGCAGAAGCCAGTGAGCCAAAGGGATAAAGGAAGAGATCTGTTAGGTCGTAGTGCAAAAAATAAAGTTTAGATTGGTTGTCCAAAGTCGGATCATACAACTTTGTTTTTTGCTATGTGAAACTTCTTCGTAAAACCTGTTATGTTTATTTTCGAAAGTTGTTTCGTATGACTTGATATGACTGCAAGAAGGATTTTTAGTGTAGGTTTTACAGGAAGGGTTTCTCATAAAATTAAATGGAGAGTGTTTCTCGCAGACTACCCGTGATGCTTACGAGCGAGTATTAGGCTTTCCTCATTCGCATTTTTTTATTGCGAAGTCGTTTTGCATGATACCGATCTTGTTTTCCCGTAGACATTTTTGTATAAAATGTTTTAGTTATACGTAAGTATTGGGTGACTGTTTTTATGAAGATAGAAAATCAACGCTATGTATGGAGATATCAAAGTAGCGTTGTTTCTGCAGATTTTACAAGAAACGTGTCCGCTTTGATTCGATCTTTTCTGAAAGTTGCTTGGAGTCACTCATGGAGTTTTACCAAAGTTTAATTTTTTTGATCTAATAGCAGAAAGTTTCGTTGGTTTTTGAGAAGAATTTTTATGACATATTCGTTTCTTGAGCGGGACGAATGGATTAGCCAACGGTAGATCTAGTCCACGAGCGGGGAGAAAGTTTTCCCTTTGTTGTGCTCTCTGCTACTTATGTTCTCGAATTTGCTTTTTTTGCAAATGTTTGCTTATGTTTTTCCGTGACTCACTTGGTTCAATGAAAATTGGGATCAATGCTTTGATATTCAAAGATTTCTCGTATAATTTTTGACAGTTATGCAGCTAGCATTTAGACGAATCTTAACTCGTCGTTTGCATTTGGTCTATTTTGATCGGACATTTCATTGCCTTATGTCGCAAGATTTAGCTTTGTCGAAAGAGGTTTCTTGATGCTGAGGCAAAAAAATTTTCAAGTATGAGAGTATACGAGTATAGTATACATACCTACTCCCTCCCTTTTTTACAAAAGGTAATGCCTGAACCGATTTTTTAAAGGGTTATGTACATTTTTGATTCAAGGATTGAGATGATCGACAGTCTGGGTCGATTTAAAAACAAAGTTTAGGATCATGGTATTCGATTGTTTTCAGGTTGAACAATTGGAATATGTCGGTTTTAAGAAAATTGCTAGGAACGGGTTGGTTTTAAAATGACGTTCGTGTCTCTAGTTCTTTCTTTCTATAGGAAAAGATCTGAGTATGCTTGAATGCATTGCGATTTTTTCTTGGTTTTGTGAGAGTTTAGATCGGTTTGCAAGATCTTTCTGAACAATTAAAGAACAACAGATCGAGATAGGGAAAATCGCCTAAGACTTAGTTCGCTAGACTATCCACGTAGATTCTAAGTACCCTAAAGTTTACGCTAAGAGAATGTGTTAGAGAAGTTTTTCGCGTTTGACGTGAAAGTCTCGTTTGAGCTTGTGGCCAATGAATATTTGGTTTGTTTGCGGAGGTTCGCAGCCGAAGGTTGTTTGTTCATCGAATTTACTAAAAGAGTTTTTGTATAGAAGTTTTCTTGCGTATGGGCTTAGAGATGTTTTTGTGGTGTCGCAAGGGTTTTGGGTTTAACATTACGGCGGGAAACATTTTGGTTTGTTTGCGAATGTTTCGCAGCCAAAGTTGTCGTTCTTGTTTGGATGTTAAATTGTTTGATTTGTGATCGAGGAATTAAGGCCAGTGGGTCGCCTAAATTTTTCCCAGGGAAGGAGCGTCTTGTGTCAATGTGCTTTGTGAAGGCTTGGCCTTGCAAGATTTACTTTGTGTAATTTTAAGGATGTTTCATATAGCTCTATGAGCTTTGTTATGAGTGTTTCCTTATATGACGTGTTTTAAGGGTAAAACGTTGCGGGCTTAAAAAGAATTGTAAAACATATAGAGCTTGGTCTATTGTTGCAAGTGAAAATTTGCCGTTATCCGTTTGGTTTTTAGAGCAAAGTCTTGTTATAAAGAATTTACTTTATGATTTCCGTTTATGGGTTATACAATTATTATTTTCGTAATAGTCATTTGGCATTTTTAGACGAATCCCCGATTGTCATTTTTCCGTTAAGTGATTGGATGGACCGGTGGTCGCTCGAATGTTTCAGCTTGGCGTAAAGGCTGTGCTTGTCCGGATAGCCAAAGACGTTCTATGTCAAGGATTAGACCATGGAACTTTTGTGTTAACATTAAGATCATGTTAGTTTAGAATTATCCTTAAATGGGATGTCGAGTTCTGATTCGGACTTCTATGGGTAGGCGCAACTGGCTGAGGGCCTGATACGTCCTCAAATTACCCTAGAGCTACTGATTACTCTCTCAAATAAGAGCTTTTATTGTAGTACTTAGGGATCGAATCCACAAAGAGCGAGGGCACACAATAAATTTTATAATCGACTTAGTTAAGCTAGACAATTAATAAGACTTTATAATAAGTAAATACGAAAATAGTTGGTTTGTAAACAAGAAAGGAAAATAGCTAGATCTAGGGTTTCCAGGTAGTGAATTATAATGGATAGAAGCCATGGGGTTTCCAATCATAGAACACGAAATCAATTAGTAAAGATATTATAAGTTATATCTATCATATGGTTAATCTCAAAGTCTACAACTTTCTTGTGAAAATTCAGAATGACCGTCGATCGATGGTATGCAAACGACATCGATAGATGGATTTCTTAGTCAAACATTAAACGATCAGATTCGATTGGTTCACTTAGAAATTACTAGACCATTATCTGTTCCTAATAGCTTATGCTCAACATGATTTATTTAGGTAACGATTATACTCTCACAGTGTCAATTATCCTAAGATCAGGGTTGTAATTAGCTACACTAGAACACAAGCAATAAGAACAATTCTATTGATAGCTCTAATTATCACCCTAGCAATTTATTGTTTGGCTAATCCATCAAAACCATTAATAAACCCTAAATCTAACAAGGTGACTACTCAAACATAGCTAAGCAGAACATAATCATAAACATGAATAATGCATAAGAAAAAGAATAGGGATAGAAATTGGGGTTCCAATAGAAAGCTTGAAGAAGTCTTGATCTTCTCCGCACAAACACTAAACTACTATGTTTATCATGAAAAGTATCAAAGCTTAAAAAAGCATGTCTTTGCATAAAACACTAGCAAATACAATATAAACTAGGTAAGACACGTCCAAGGGAAAACTTGTAATTTATGTGACTTGGGCTTCAAGTTGCGTACTTTGTGATATGGGCTTCTGCGCGTCGACAATTGATTAATGGCAAGAATGCTTTTTTTGATCGATGCAATTCTCTGTCTTGACTCGTACTTTGCTGAATTTGACCAGCAACGGGGTTCCCCTCTCTCTAAGCTCCAGAAAGCCTCTTAATCTGTACAATGCTCCAAAATGTACTTGGACCTGAAAAGACTCTACAACATATCCTAGACACGCATAACATACTCCAAATAAGGCCTATAATATGGTATAAAAGTGATAAATACTTGGACCTATCAACTCCCCAAGACTTAGCCATTTGCTTGTCCTCAAGCAAAACAAGGGTAAACCTGTGGAAGAGGTTTGAAAAACAGGGACTCACAAAATTTTCTAGCTTATCGTTATCACCTTTACTATATTGCAACCACATCAAACAAGTATCAATCTTAGAGAAATTTTATATATCTTATCCTAGTATAGCAACCAAATCCATTCTACCAACAACTTAGCATATAATAGCTTGACTCAACCCTCTACTAACCTCATTTCTTGCATAAAATAAAAGTGCATGCTTTACCTTGGGAGTATCGATCAGACGCATATGGACTCTTACCCCTGCAAATATCTGATCCCTTAATTCCCACTTTCTCTCTTCTCTGAATCTTTTTATATTTTTATTATAAGTTCAATGAGTCAATGATGTTGATACAGTCCATCTTGCTTATCTTTTTTTTTATTCTCTCCTTTTATTTTATTTTTGACAAAGTGGAGGCGAATAATGGGATCACAGGTAATTTACCTATCCCTCGCTTCCACAGTGTGTGATCATTCCTTTCTGAATTATAATAATGGAGTCACATGTAATTTACATACCCCTCTGCATCTTTTAGGAAATCATCTCAATCTTTTATTTTTATAGATGTTGAAGAGAGAGAGAGAGAGAGAGAGAGAGAGAGAGAGAAAGAGAGAGAGAGAGAGAGAGAGAGAGAAGGAAATTAGATACACATAGACTTTTACCTTCCAGACTTGCAAGAGGAATCCGATCCAATGTATGCCACACCCCAAAGCAAGCAAATAAGTCAAATTAGGTTGGATGTTAGTTTCCGTTCCTTCAAACTTTCTAAGCAAGTGTGATATAGTAGCATAATGATCCAATTTGGTATCTCTAGTACTCTCTGCAATTAACAAATCTAGAATGGTGCAATAGAATGGTTAGAAAAATAGTAAAAAATTAAATTTTATCAGAATCCCTTTCTTGAATCAATAAAATTCAATAAAGCACATAATAATTAAAATCCAAAATAGAAAAGAATATCAATAAACCTCCCCTAGACTTAAATAACACTCTCTCATGTGTCTACACCTTATGTGAATCTAACTTGCTTCTTAAGAAACCTCTGAGCACATTGCAACTTCGCGTTTACTTCTTCTATCTGATCCTTGGTAATTGTAGGGACTGATATCTTCCTCTAACAAATTTCTCTATGATGCTCCAGCAAATCTAGAGATTGAGATGGAATCTATGATTAGATATTTGGTAGAGGATGATGAACAGCATGGATTTGGAGTGCCAAGAAGAGCAGATGAAGCTGATATTAGTTATTCGACCTTATCGTCGATCGACACCACGACCTCAACATCGATCAACACTAAGACTTCAGCATCTCGACGCTAACCCTCGTTGTCGATCGACACCACTTGACATCCATGAATGTTTGAGTTTTCTTCAAAACATTGCAGACTCAACACTAGAGAGAACAAATGTATCAAGTAGTTATCCTGCTCCAGATGTAGACAGAGAAATCACCATGGGAGATCTTTTGGAACTAGAAAATCTCTTGGAGCTAGATGATAGAAAACAACTTGGGTATTTGGATTTGAGTAAGAAGGTCAATATGGATGACTTCTTAGAGCTGGAAGAAGATACGGATGAGGACATGGAGCAGAATCTTTATGCCGATAACACTTCGGGAAGAGATCTGGAGACTTCACCAAAATGTTGCATCGATCGACAACTACCTGATGATATCAATTGACACTCATTGTTGGACGAACAGCCAGGTTACATGATTGAACCAGGACCAATTGAGGAAAGAATGCACGTGTCTACGACCCCACACCTTGATGTCCCTAAACATTAGAGACCACCTATATGCACAGAAGAAGCTGATGGGTTTCATAAAAGAGCGAAAATAATACGACCCTATGAAGTTTGTGGTTCCCAACACTGTTTTTGAGGATCAGTTTCCTATTCAACCAGATGGAAGTGTGCATATGGATCCCTACCTTGAGGTATTTGATAATCCTCGGCATGAAGTAGTTTCTCAGAGAGGATTGAGGTATGAAGGTAACGTTGACCAAGGATCATCAACAGCAGCATCAAACAACACCACTTTTAGAGAATCGATAGACACCACCGTCGGAGAATCGATCGACAACATAATTATAGCATAGTTTGACACCCCTCAGGTATCTCAGCACGCAGAGACATAACAACCAAGTTTGGGGAAAGGAGCAGAAAGAAGAAAGAGAAAATGAAGAGGAACTGGAAGAAGAGAAAAAAAAACTAAGGGGAGTCCTCAGTTGTCATTGATTCCTTACTGCTCAGATGGTGTCAGGAAGTATAGAGTGCGCATCAGATGTTTCTCGCAGACATTTTCAAAGCTTCGAGCACTCCTTATTGTTGAGATGATAGACAAAGGAGATGAGCATATGGAAGCTTTCACAAAAAGAGCGATGAAGCTGAAGACATTGGACATTGGGAATTGTTTTGGAGCAAGTCCCCAATCTCATCAGAACTTAATCAGAACTCCAAAACATCAAGCTAAAGACTGTAAACAAGCGCTGAGTACGAGGCAACCCACTGTTTAGTAAGTTTTCAATTAGTTTTTAATTATATTTGTCTAACTTCAGATATTTTTTTATTATTACAGGTTTACAAAAAAAACAAGGATGATAACTTGCACATAGCATCGACTGACACTTGATCACTGTTGATCGACGGAGTAGCCCTAGTATCGATCGATCGCCACTTTACTGTGTCGATCGATGGTCACCATCAGCGAGCAGGTATATCGTTTTTCCTTGTTAAATTTTGTCATTATGATTTATTTGCTTCACCAATCTTTGACTGTATAACACTGGTGATAGTGTTGTTTAAGTCTGGGGGAGGTTTACTGATATTGTGTTCTATTTTGAGTTTTATTTTCTATACTTATTCTAAAAAAAGGAGTAAAAACTTACAGGTGTACCATGAAGAACCAACATCGATCGACCATGGAATATGACCAAGCGCGAGTGGGAGGCAACCCACTGTTAAGTAAGTTTTTAATTGGTTTTTACTAATGTTATTTTAATTTCGTTCTTTATTTTATTTTTGAAGGTTTTTAAAGAGAAGAAGTAGACTGTTCGAGAACACCGTACACATCAGGTCACCATCGGTCGACGACAAAGATGGTTCACTATCGGTCAACACTCACAACACACCATCGGTCGACGACAAGGATGGTTCACTATCGGTCAACACTCACAACACACCATCGGTCGACAGTCGACTCCTTTCGGAGTTCGGTATACTCAACTTTCCCTACAACTTTTAACTACGATTTGATTTTTCCTAATCAATCTGGGACAAATTACACTGAGGACAATGCAATTTAAGTCTAGGGGAGGTTCGATAATGCTATTTAATTTTTTTGAGCTTTATTTACTATATACATATATATATATATATATATATATATAAGTTTTTCAAAAAGTTTTAATGAGTCAAGAAGGTGACTATGATCAAGATTTATTATTGACTAACCACACTTTTGCACTAGGTTGTTTACAAGGATTACTAGATATATGAAAGGGGATCATCCTGCCACTATATCACACTTTCTAGAAAGTTAGAAGAAACCGAATATGATTTCCAACACTAATCTTGACATTATTTGCTTGCTTTAGAACTTGGTATACACTCGATCGGATTCCTTTCTGCAAGTCTGTAGGTACAAGTCATTGCCCCTTTGGTTCCCTTCTCTCTTCTCTTCAGCATCTACCTAATCGCTTAAAAGATTGAGATGACTTCCCGAGATGCAGAGGGGTAGGTACATTACCGATGACCCCACTATTCGCCTACAACTTTGCCTAAAAAGCAAAAGAAAAAAAAAAGAAGAAGAAAATCGAAAATGAGATGGCAACATGGATTGTATTAGCATCATTGTCCATTAAGTTTGAGATCTAAAAATATTCAGAGAGAAAAGGGAGAAGAAAGGAATCAGATAAGACTTTGTTGCTAGTTTTTCAGATACTTGCAGAGGTAAGAGTCCATGTGTCCTTTGATCGATACTCCCAAGTTAAAGCCTACACTTTTATTTTATGCAAAGAAATGAAATCAGTAGAGGGGTGAGTCAAACTAGTATTTGCTAATTTGTTGGTAGAATGGATTTGGTTGTTATACTAGGATAGGGTGTATAAAGTTTCTCTGTGATTGACTTGATACGATGTGGTTGCAACAAAGTACGGTGACAGTTATCCTTAGACATTATGTGAGTCTCCGCTTTTCAAAACCTCTTTCACAAGCTTAGTTTGCTTGAGGACAAACAAAAGGTTAAGTCTTGGGGAGTTGATATAGCCTATATATTACCAGCTTTAGGCCATGTTTAAGGCTCTATTTAGGGTCTATTATGTGTGTCTAGGCTATGTTTTGGAGTATTAACAGGTCCAGAAACGTTTTGGAGATATATGAAGATACTTGGAGCTTTTGGAGCATTTAGAGGAGATGAATGCGTAGCTGACATTTTGAGGAGTCAAAGTACAAGGCCGTCGTCAATCGACAACACAATCTTGGAGTCAACCGATGTCAAAAGACCAAGGTCGATCGATGCCGCACACTTGCCATTGATAGACGTCCAATTCGCAGACAGCCGATTTAAAAGCCCAAGTTAGAGACAAATGACGAAGATGCCATGGATGAGTTTTGACTAGGGTTTTATATTTATGCTTTATGTATTGAGAGAATGTAGAGTGTGTGTAAAAAGAGAGGCTAGAGTACACACTTACAAAGCTTTATTACAGCTCTAGGTGCTTGAATTCTAGAGTAGCTAACTAGGATCTCGAAAGTAGGACATGGACGACTACAAGAGTAGGTTTTGTGCCAGAAAATACTCCATTTAACTAGGCTGTTAGGCGCATGCGAGAGCTGGTCTAATAAATCTTGTGGACTTATCAAATCTCGTTCACACTTTCTTATGATTTCACCATTGATAGACATTAGGCCTTAGCTGTCGGTCGATGGTCTTTCCATTTGCTCGCATACGAGAGTTGGAGTTAAAAGTGTCAAAATAGTTAATTTTGAGTTCTAGAATATTTGAATATCCGTGCTTCATATTTCCTATAATCCATTTGGCTTGAAACCCTAGATCTAGCATATTTATATTTTTTCATCTAGTTAGTTTATTATAATATTACCATATTTGCATTATTAGAATGTTTCCATATTACATCTCTACTTCTTGATGAAGAATGTTTCGTTAATTGATTCTTTGCCACTAATATATATATATTCACATAGCTTAATCTTTAGAGATAAAAAATCTATTGTGTGCCATTGTTCTTTGCGGATTCGATCCCTAGGTACTACACCTAATCTATTTTGGCAAGAGTATTATTTGTGTGTGAAGACTAGGGTTAATTTGATAGTTAATTGTTTAGGATATTTATACCCTGCTAGAACAATAAAATCATGCATGTCAAAAGTAGAGAAGAGAGAAAAGAGGTTTTAAAGAGAGAGAAAAGGGAGAAAAAAGAAATCAGAGAAGACTTTTGCTTGGTTGTTCAGATACTTGGAGAGGTAAGAGTCCATGTTTCCTTTGATCGATACTCCTAAAGTAAAGCATACACTTTTATTTTATGCAAAGAAATGAAATCAATAGAGGGGTGAATCAGACTTGTATTTGCTAAGTTGTTGGTAGACTAGATCTGGTTGCTATACTAGGATAGGGTATATAAAGTTTCTCTGTGATTGACTTGATAGGATGTGGTCCCCAAAAAGTAGGCTGATAGTTATACTTAGACATTATGTGAGTCTCCGCCTTTCGAAACCTCTTTCACAGGCTTTGTTTGCTTGAGAACAAGCAAAAGGTTAAGTCTGGGGGAGTTGATAGAGCCTAATATTTACTCCTATTGTGCCATGATATCAGCCTTATTTACCGTATATTATATGTGTTTGGAGTATGTTTTAGAGTATTTTCAGGTTCATGTATGTTCTGGAGAACTTTGGGGATTCCAGAGCTTTTAGAGATGGAGAACTGCGCAGATGCATCAAATATTTGGCTATGGATGGACACCTTCCCACAGTGGGGTTGATCTGATATTTTGACACAATTTGAGTTAGCTTTCCAATGCCGCCGGTTTGAGGTCAATCGGACCCTACACCCAAAGTTATGGTCGTCTTACTGGAGAGTGGTTTGTCTGCCTCGCAAGAGAAAGGTGTTGAGAGATGAATGAGTGTCGATCGACGGCGCAGCCTTAGTGTCGATCGACGGTGATCCAAGAAGACAGGGACGACTTGTTTTATGGCCGACTTAAGCCCAGAAGGTATCACAAGTTACCAAAATACCCATGGACGATCTAAAACCCAATTTATATGTTTTATGCCATTGTTTAGGCCCCAAGCTTTATTTTATTCATTCTTCTAGGGTTAGGAGAGAAGGGAGGAACTCTTTCAAAGTTCTATTGGAAATCCTTTGGTTTTTTATTATATCTATTCTATTCATTTATGATTTCTGGGACAACGATCATGTCTGAGTAGATTTCTTGTTATGTTTAGGGTTTATTAATGATATTGATGGATTAGCAAAACAATAGAATTGCTAGGGTGATTATTACATCTATCAACAAAATTGTGTTTATTTCTTGTGCTCTAGAGTAGCTAAATAGAACCATGATCATAGGAAAGTTAGGCGAAAGCGAGAGCATGGTCTACTACCAGAATTAATCATGTTGAGCTAGGTTGTTAGAAACAAACAAGAGTTGATTTAGTTAATTTAGTGAACTTATCGAATTAGGTCAGAAAACTTGACTCAAGAGACCATTGATAGACGCAGGATCATTGCCATCGATCGACGGTCATTCCGTGTCAAAAAGCGAGAGCTGAGACATAGGACTTAGTCAATAGATTAGACTCGCAGCGAGAGCTGGTCATCTTTTGCATTAGATATCGAGTTCTATGATTAATACCCTTGGTTTCTATCCTCTATAATCCACTTGCCTGAAATCCTAGATCTAGCTATTTATTATTTTTCACTTACCAATCAATCAATTATCTGCTATAGTTTGTTTACGGCTTATTAATCTATTTGCCTAGCTTAATCGCGACTGTATGGGTTTATTTTGGGCCTACTCTCCCTGTGGATTCGATCCCTAAATACTATAATTTGACATCTCTTGCCAAGAGTAACCGTAGGGTTAATTTGATAGAGTTTGCATTGAAATACATAAAAACTCTCCTATCAGATTTGGCGCCGTTTCCGGAGAATCAGAAACTTGATGACGATCAACACACTTGAAGAATAGATATGCAAACTTCACAAAAAACTGGAATCGAACGACACCCACCAAAGAGAATCGATCGACATTCACCCAACTTCATCGATCGACACCCATTTGATGATATCGATCAACACCCATGGCTAGACGAACCATAGTACGTGATTGAACCAGAACCAGAACCAGTTGGGAAGAGTTTGCGCGAGTCTGAAACCTCACACCTTGTTGTCCTAGAACATCTACGACCACCTATCTGCACAGAAGCTTCTGGTTTTTGCAAAAGAGTGAAGAGGGTACAAGACCCTGTGAACTTTGTGGTTTCCTGCGCTGTTTTAGAGGTCGAATTTTCTATTCCACCAGATAAAAGTGTGCATCCCGGTTCCTACAGTGTGGAGTTGATGATCAAATGTATGCGGTAGCTTCTCGGATAGGGTTGAGATACAGAAGTGACGTCGACAAAGGCCCAGCAGAAGCAGTATCAATCGACCCCAAAACTGCAGTATCGAACGACACCACCATTGGAGCATCGATCGACCACAACACTAGAACGTCGATCGACACCCGTCGCGTATCATAGCAATAAAATTTTGAAATGTCCTGAAATGTTTTTGATGGAGGCACCACGAGATCAGACAAGTCTGGGAAAGAGAAGGAGATGAATTAGAAGAAAAGAAAAAGGATCAAGGACGGTCCTCAGTTATCATTGATTCCCCACTTCTCAGATGGTGTCTAGAGTACATAGTGCGCAGCAGATGCTTCTTGCAGCCATTTGCAAAGCTTCAAGCACTCCTTATTGCTGAGATGATAGATAAAGGAGAAGAGTCTAGGGAGGCTTTCACAAAAAGGGTGATGAATCTGAAGACATTGGACATTGGGAATTGTTTTGGAGCAGGCCAATCTCATCAGAACTGGATCAGAACTCCAAAACGTCAAGCTAAAGACTATAAACAAGCGTTGAGTGGGAGGCAACCCATTGTTTAGTAAGTTTTCAATTATTTTTTAATTATATTAGTTTAATTTTGGATTTTATTTTATTATTACAGGTTTTCAAAAAAAGATCCAAAGAAGATAGTCTGCATAGAGCATCGACCGACACTTGATCACTGTCAATCGACGGTGTAACCCTCGTATCGATCGATCGCCACTTAACTGTGTCGATCGATGGTCACCATCAGCGAGCAGGTATATCGTTTTTCCTTGTTAAATTTTTCCTTATGATTTATTTGCTTCACCAATCTTAGATTGTATAACCCTGGTGATAGTGTTATTTAAGTCTGTGGGAAGTTTACTGATATTGTGTTCTATTTTAAATTTTATTTTCTATACTTATTCTAAAAATGGAGTAGAAACTTACAGTTGTACCATCGATCGATTTTGAAGAATCAACATCGATCGACCATGGAACATGACCATTGGTCGACATCAACATCGTGACATCGATAGATACTCTTTTAAATAGTTTGTTATCAAGTTTCTCTCTTAAGCTATTTACTTATGAATTGATTTTCCTAACCAATTCGGAATGGATTACACTGGGGACAGTTTAATTTAAGTTTTGGGGAGGTTCGCTAATGCTATTTAATTTGTTTTGAGCTTTATTTACTATACACATATGAGTTTCTTAAAAAACATTATTGAGTCAAGAAGGGGATTATGATCAAGATTTATTATTGACTAACAAACACTTTAGCAAAATTCTTAGAAGGTTGTATGTAGACATTTTTATACGCTAAGGAAGCCTAAAGTCGTGCTTGCTTTAAAACTTTAAGTGTACTCTTATCCAATGCTTTTTTGAATTATTATTAAGGCTTCTCGTATATGTTAACCTCACCCTCAACTAAGCAAAACAATAAGCCGTCACACTGATTGACTATCCGTAAATTGAGAGGAATATGTAGTTTAGCTTATTAGGGAGAAATATCCCACACCGAAAGTTGGGAGAGATCCTAAGTAATATATAAGATAGATGGAAAAATCCCCTTATCACCAACTAGTTTTAGGTTGGAAGTCCATATAACTTAATATGGTATCCGAACCTGATCCAAATAATCCAACTCAATTCATTATGGATCCAGCCCAAACTCGGCCCATCGATCGTTGCCTAGACATTCTGAGATTGACGGTCAAAGAGCCATCATCTTGAGGGGGTGTATCAGGGACAAGTGTTGGGGTTAAAATCGGTTACGATGGAATCAACGTCAGAAACCTACCGGGAAATATGCTCTTTGTGAAAGAAGAGATAATATCTCGAAAAAGGGAACGGGAAAATCAAAGTCAAGTTTCGGCTAACCACTAAGGAATTGTCTACTTCGTGACCAACCAAGAGAGTTTGTCCTAGACCTTGGGTCTATGTGTCCCCGAGCTTCAAGACGACGAAACAACTGAAGGAATCGATCATCCAACTCACCAAATGGAGAAGTTGGCCAAGCAAGACGTCCAACTCGTTGAATGGACGAGTCGAACCACAAGAACCGACCAACTTTCCCGTTTGGCGAGTTGGACCACTCCAACTTGCTGAACGGGCGAGTTGGGCAATGCAAGCTGACTAACTCGCCCGTTTGGTGAGTTCGACCAATCCAACTCGCAAAACGGGCGAGTTTGAGCAATCCAGCTTGCAAAACGGGGGAGTTCGAGCAATCCAACTCGCCAAACGGGCGAGTTGGAAAGTACAAGGCAACCAACTCGCCCGTTTGGCGAGTTGGACTTGTCAAAATTGCCAAACGGGCGAGTTGGATTGAAAAAAATAACCAACTCGCCCGTTAAGCTAGTTGGACAAGCCCGACTTGCATGTTCGGTGAGTTGGATCAATCAATCTATTTTCATCTCATCCTCGTAAGTCCCTCCTTTGAAACATGATCGAACTCATCTTCGTTTTGTCTCGATCGAGATCGACGTTGGAAATTTACCGTACGAACTCGTTCTCTCGTATAAAGATCGGATTGATCGTGTAAAACGATAACAGTTAACTAAACACCTAGAGTTTCCTGCACTAAACAAAAGATCCTAACTCTCGTCAGGTAAGACGTCATCTAAGGAATTCTCTTTCGATAAAATCGCAAAAACGCTTAAGTGAAGAACGGCCCAAAAGGTCTAAAACTTGGCTAAAAACTCACTCGCGATTTTATCCAAAATCGAGCCCAATCTTTATGACGGTCTATCTTTTATTTTGCAGGAAGTGATAATATTAAATTTGGAAGATAAATGTAAAGATCAGACGATAAATGTTAAGGTTCCAAAGATAATCATGAAGATCAGGGGGGGGGAAGGAATATTTCCGCGAAGCGATAAATTTGACCGAGGGCAGAAGGGGAAAGAGAAAACCACCTCCGTGAGGAGTATATAAGGACTTCGAGGTTGAGGATGCAAAGGGACACACAAAAGTTCTTACTCAGAGCAAACATAGCACTTGGAGAAATTAGGCATATTTCCGTTTTACTGTTATCGAGCTCCGACTCAACTAGGTTATTCAGGTCTTACAAGGTTACAACTAGGAACTTGCCGACGACTACGTTGAATACTCAAGCGACGAACGTCACTGTGGTCAACGCCGATGCAGACACCGCAACGTTTGATGAGGTAAAAAAGATGTTCTCGACATTCAAAAAAGAAGTCGGCAGGACAGGATAAGGTCATGAATTCTCCCGCTAAAAAGTTTGAAACCCTTACAGAGAGGAACATGGCCATTTTCCGTGTGGAACAACCCGAATCCGCAAAAGAAAACTCGACTTTGCAACACCTTTCGACTGGCCCGGCAACGCGCAGGGTAAGCCATCTGGACAAAATCCCGACGAAGTGACCCCCGCGCCAGCACGGAAGAACCCGGGAGATCTTCCTCCTAACGAAGAAGATAAAGAAGGAGGAGAAGTCGACCGCTCGACATGGAGTCTAGCAGCCATATGACCGAAGAAGAAGAAGACGCTTACATATATCCACGCCGCACAAGGAGCCGAGCGGCTCAGGACGAATCCTAGTTCGACAACCCTATGACCGAAGAAGAAGAAACTATCTTCTGGAATGAACATGAGGATTTGGCCGAGGAGCAAACTCGGAACACTTGCAGCAAACAACGACAAAGCCGGAAATCTGCTAGCAAAAGTTCTGAAATTCGCGATCTCCGCGATGATCTCATGAAAACGGCGGCTGAAATTAGAGCGGTGAAGTCCCAAATCCACCATGGTACTAGCACCGCACTAGAGATTGATCTGATGCTCGAAGAGGCTCGTAAAACACCTTTCACCACTCGTATCACCGAAACTAGGGTTTCGGATCCTGGGAAGATCAAAGTGATGCCATATGATGGAACTAGAGATCCTAAGGCACACCTATAGTATTTTTAGGTCGCGATGGGCAGAGCCAGATTCAGAGATAACGAGAGAGACGCCTGCGAATGCCGCCTATTCGTAGAAAACCTCCGCGGAGCAGCACTAGAATGGTTCTCTTGCCTCAGGCAGAACTCCATCGGAAGCTTCAGCCAGCTTGCCTCTGAGTTCCTCAAGAAAAACTTGATGTTCATAGATTGAGAAAACTCGGACGTGGACCTCTGGAGCTTATCCCAGGGAGAGGACGAGACTCTCCACGACTTCATAAAACAGTTCAAACCGTCGTTGCTAGAGTCAACAAGATAAGCGACAAAGTCGCAATAGATGCATTTCGAAAAACGCTCTGGTACAAGTTGAAGTTCAGGAAGTGGATAACTTTGGATTACATCATCATCAAAGAAGAGACGAAGGTCTTGTCCCAGAAGTGGAAGCCGACGAAGAATTCGTCAAAGGATCCAGGGTCTGATCAGAAATTAAAGAAGAAAAACCCTCGCAACGACAAAAGCGTCCATCGCGGAGACAAAGAAACACAGGGAGCGCATAACTACGCTATTAAATTAGGATCAGAGCAAGGCCGGACGACGGGTAACACATGGACCAGGAATCCAAATTAAAACGAAAATGCCTTCTGCGACTTTCACCAAGCCCGCGGACACTGGACCATTAACTGCAAAGTTCTTGGTGCGAGGTTGGCCGCAAAGCTGCTCTCCGGAGAACTTTTGGGAGTCTCCAGCGTGAAACATCTCATCCGCGACTCGGACCTTCCACCGAAAAACAATGGACCCCTAAAACAGAGAACCCTTCCCAAGGGAACCAATTGAGAGAAAAGCGCAGAAGAAGGTAGGACGAGAAGGGCAACGACAACAACCGTCGCAGGGTAAACATGATCATCGGTGGATCGCAATATTGCAGCGATACCATCTCGCCATAAAAGCCTATCAGCGCAAGTCCGAGACAAGGGAAAATTAGCCTATCTGGGGACCAATGACACTCCAAAAGGAGCAATCCCTTTCGATGAAGAAAAGGCTAGAGGGATCGATCAGCCACATAGCAATCTACTCGTAATTGATCTCGTGATAAGAGATCTCGAGCTCCCTAGGGTTATCATCGACATGGGAAGCACGGTCAACATCATCTTTCGCGATACTATCAAAAGGATGAACGTCAAGTTAAGCAAAGTTGTACCATCTCCAAAGCCTCTGACCGTTTTCTCTGGTACGACGTCAATGACCCTAGGGTCAATCAAATTACCCGTTTCGGCAAAAGAAGTCACCAAGATCGCCGATTTTGTGGTCGTCAACCACCCGGCCATCTACAATGTCATCATGAACACGCCTTGGCTAAACTCCATGAAGGCAGTCGAGACGCTTCTTCCTGGCCGAGCACAAGCTAAGACAAATCACGAACACCGCGATGGCAAAGACCAAATGCCCGAAGATAGCTCAGTCAACAGCCAAAAATACTTCAGACAAAGACAACCCAAAGCTTTCAGCTCAAGAAACAGCCAGTGAACAACTAGTTCCAGTGTCCGACGCGTCAAGCCCACCGGAGAAGACAAGTCCAATGGAAGACGTCAACCCAACAACTGACGCTATCGACAAAAACACGACGGCCGAGTAAACAGACTCGTCCAAACAAGCAGAACTACGAGATGGCTTGATACTCGAAAGAAGTACGTAGGCAGCTCGACGAAATACGAGTTCAGCTATCCCCCTCTCTAAAAAGGGGGAGTTGGTACATATACGAATACTTGTATATTCCCGCATTCAAAAATAATTTTTTTACGTTGTACTCAATATTTTAAAAACAAAAATTCGGCAATAAAGACTTCATTATAATTTTGTAAATTTTCTATCATTTCGCAAAGAAACATTATGTTATCATTTCGGAAAACATCCATATACGAGCAAAACGATTATCGTACCATCCCAGAAACAAAAACTCGCAAAAAATCATTCTACCTCAAAACGGATAACTCCACACTATCTTATCTCGGCCGAATCATCAATTCTGATTCTCAACCAAAGCACGAGACCGTGGTCTCATATGCTCAAACCATTATTCACACAAAGTAGGGTTTGGAAAAAATAGGCGAGACGTCGCCTGAATTTTTGAGAACACACCCCCAGTCCATTCGCGACTATAAACCATAAAATGCTCGGCAATTGGCCAGGCCAAGCAATTGGCCAGGCCGAGCAATTTAGTCGTCTTAAACAAACGCACCCAGATCCATCCTAAGGAAATATCCTCTCACATCCGACTAGGATAAATAAAGCTCTAAAAGAAATCCGAAATTTTGGTCAGAAATTTCTGGAGACTTAAAAACTGTCCTCAAAGAGATGCACCACTCCGACCAGACAAGCTGTACAAGCCGAGAACCTATCGCGAACTTTAAATCGGAATGGAGTCAGGTTAAAATCAAACACAGGCAAAACGAATCCGACTAATCATCGCAAAGCCATAAACCAAAAGTAAAACTAGGTATTGCCCTAAACCCAGCACACTGGTCTCTAACGTCTCAAGGCATGATATCAAAAAGATACGAGATCCTGAAAGCATGTCTATTCATCTGTATCTAAACATTCTCGAAACTTTGAAAACTCTTAGAAGATCTCGGACGAACAACAAATAGGATGATCCGCAAAAGAGGGAGGAAGTCGAGATGACAGCTCGAAATTTTTCCTACACTTAACGAATTCCAAACATCTTTTTAAACACCCTCTTATCATAAAAAGCACGATTCAAATGAAAACTGATGAAAGGTAAGGATTCAAAGCCACACTCGGCCAGTCCCGCTACATATGACCATAGTCGGCCGACGAAAAAAAATAAAACGAAAACATACTATAATACAAGAGAGCGCATTCCCGAACAAGTCGTGACCTCACAATCACTCGTCAAAACCAAAGTACCCGGTCATCGATCTATCGAGCGAATAGTCATTGACGTCTAGAGGAGCCGTCGGCTGTTTCACCTCACCCGTCTCATCAGCAGCCCCCGTCTCTGCCTCCACCGTATCGGGAGAAACAAGAACCAGGATCCACTATTCCCAAATCCTCTCCTCGATCTGAGGAATAGCAAATTCCCTATCCCTCTCGTTCATCCGCCCGGTCTGCCTTGAATATTCGACGCTGAACGAATAATCAGGGGCATGCATGAGGTATAATCTGCCCACAGCGCCGCGACACTCACGATAATCCCCGAAATCCTTATAACCCCTCGTAAGGTCCTCGAATTCATGTGAGAAATTTTCCTGACGGGTCTTCATGACTTCGGCCATCTCTCTCTTTTGTTGCCTATAAGCACAACAAACCTCTGTTGCAACCGACTCCCTCTCACGACGACGAGAACTTTCCAACTCATCTCTCAGACGGGCAATCTCTTTGTTAGCTGTCTCAGCCCTGAACTGAGCCATGCGTGCCTCTTGGCAGCTCACATCAAGGGTTCGGTTCATCATAAGGAGACCTTGTGAAGTATCTCAAAGCCAAGAAAAAGCTCGTCCCTAAAGAGAATAATAACACTCAAGAAATAAAACTTACCCGTTAACCATCCTCAACGCCTGGGTAAACTTCGGGGACTCGCTGGACCCACCTACGTCCAGAGGAAAGTCGAAAAAACAGCTCATAAAAATCGTCCCCTTCGCCACTACTCCCACCTACTTGACTATTTAGATAGTCTCTAAGTATGTTATCAGGGGAGCACCGCTCGTCAGCCGCATCATCCTCGACGACGACGTGTTTGTCATTGCATTTTTTGATCTTTCCTCTCTCGTGCGAACCTCGTACGGGACGAATCCATCCATGGTCGACTCCGGCCCTTTCTCTACCAGCTGGTCCGGCTGATACCGAGAAAGATGGAGAGCAACAGCACGGCGAACCCGTTTCGGGGTAAACATTGCCCAAAAACACGGACAACCACGAAGCAAGTCTTGAATGGTGTTCAGACCCTCCGGGCTCAGAGGAAAAAGATTGGTCTCTCAAAAAAAAGAATGTATATATTAGAGATCGAACTTCACCAAACCAGAAATAAAAAGGGCACTTGGTCAAGGATACCTTTCCGACCATCTGGTCCTAAAGATGGAGTTGCCATATGCTTATACAGATGCATCGTTAACACGGACGAAAAAGAAGTGCTCCCACCAATCATGGTAGTTCGACATAACTCCTTTATGATCGTCATCCCCGGCCGAGGCCTCAACTGAACTTTGGATGATTTCCCCCAGGGTTTAGGCATAGCGTCAAGATGATTGCCATCGTGGGTCATACCTAATTCTTAACTCACCACAAGAATCCCGACAATATGCTGCAACCCACACGGGTTTATCTGACCAATCGATGTCCTGAAACGGTTGAAAAGGCGCACCATGATTTCAGGACTAGGAAACCACAAATGGCACTGCATCAGGTACACCTCATAGCACGTGAAGTAACCCTCGGACGGAGACTCAGGAACTTAAAATAGCTCCGGATGGCAGCAAGCCCATTCAGGCAGCTTCTGCATGGACAACCCTCCACGGGGTTGGCATGAAACGGAGGTGGGGCCCACGTACCAGTTCTGGGAGGTTTTTCTTCTCCCCTGGCCGTCCAGTATGCATTGGCTTCCTAAGGATTAACCGAGTGTGCCGAGAATTCCACCTTTGGCCCAGCATCAATGTGTTGCAAGTTGGAGTCATCAGGGACAGAACGATCGTGGTGAGACTTTGTGGAAGCCTTTCTTCTCGAAGAGATAACTTTTTTATTACCAAAGGGAGGAAAGAGAAGAAAAATTCTTTTAATCCTTGAAAAGAGTTTGTGGAAATATGCAGGTGAAGAATTTGAAAACCCACTCAACATACTTATAGAAGAGATGATTCACTATTTCACCCACAGGCTTTCAACCGTCGAATTACGCATAATTTATCCAATATGCCTAAAATGCTCGCAAGAACATCACAATTCTAACGAGCTCGGGGCTAACAGTTGGGGTCAAAATCAGTTAAGACGGAATCAACGTCAGAAACATACCGGTAATTGTGCTCATTGTGAAAGAAGAGATAATATCTCGAAAAGGGGACTGAGGAAATCAACGTCAAGTTTCGGCTAACCACGAAGGAATGGTCTGCATGGTGAGCCATCAAGAAGAGTTTGTCCTAGACCTTGGGTCGACGTGTCCCCGAGTGTCAGGACGACGAAACGACTGAAGGACTTGGTCATCTAACTCACCGAATGGAGAAGTTGGCCGAGCAAAACGTCCAACTTGTCGAACGGATGAGTCGAACCACAAGAACCGACCAACTCGCCCGTTCGGCGAGTTTGACCGGTTAAACTCACCGAACGGGCGATTTGGTCAATGCAGGCTGACCAACTGGCCCATTAGGTGAGTTTGGCAGCATTGGCCGACCAACTCGCCCGTTCGGAGAGTTGGGCAGCTTGGGCCGACCAATTCGCGTGTTGGGCGAGTTGGACCAGTTAAACTCGCCGAACAGGCGATTTGGGTAGCATAGGCCGACCAACTCGCTCGTTTGGCGATTTGGGCAGCGTGGGCCGACCAACTCGCCCGTTCGGCGAGTTGTGAAGTACAGGCCAGCCAACTCACCCGCTCGGCGAGTTGGACCAAACAAGACAACCACTCGCCCAATCTCTAAACCGTACTCCTCTAGCTTCCACCTTCAATCTCTGGAACATAAGGACTCGGCCTGAGCTTCGTTGGGACATAAACAAAGATGCCGGTTCTGCTTCTATTTGTAACCTGTTGTACTCTGTGTGCTCTCTCATTAACACAAGTTACAAAAGCTTTTACCTCTCTTGCTCCAGTTCAACAATGAAACTTTTGACTTGGTTATTTATTAAGGTGCTGTTAATACTGTAATGAAGCCCGAAGCCTATGCAAAGCTAGGAATCAATACTTAGCAAAGCTGCGTGTTTGTTCTTCTTACAGGTTTGAAGTACACTTGGATGATTGTAGGATTAAGTCTCACGTCTGAGGTACTTACTAGTTCCAACGACATATGACCATTCATGGTTATGGTTTTGTTCATTGTATATTAAAAGTCTTGGTATTTCTGCATCATTGCTTTTTTCAAGATTTCGCTTTGGTTGGAAGATGAGTCTTCATTCAATTTCTCAAAAAGGATCCAACCTTAAGACATTAATTGTGGTATATGTACTCTTCACGTTAACAATGGCTATAATTCATTATTATTTCACCATTCACTTGACATATTGACCTCTAAAAAACTTTGAGGTGTTCTCTTCTCCAATGTGGTTTTGAGTTACTATTTTAAGCTTCTGGTATGTGTAAAATGTGGCCTCCTCGAGAGTGAGAACAAGATATGTAGGCTGCGACGAGAATACTTTTTTTTGGAATAATTTGTTTTTGAAATGCATCATTCCATATGATTCAAAGATATTTTTTTTTAGTTGCAATAAAAACATTTAAAATCAATTCCATATATTCCATTTTTAGAATGGAACAGAAAAATAAAACTTTTGTAAAATATATTCTTTTCATTCATGATAATAAACCCTCGTGAATGTGTGGAATGTTTGGAACTCATTAGTCCATTAATAATTTCAGTTTGTATTGTATTTCATCCACAATTCCATTATTATATTCCAAAATTAATCATTCGGTTTATTCCTAATATTCCTTTTAGGGTTAACCAGTGACATTCGTGGAGACTGCAACACTCTTTTGTAACTAGAACAAATAAAAGATTATTTAATATATACTAAAGTCATATATATATAGAGGTGTATCACCAATGGTGCTACTGTGGACTAAATAAAATGGAATGCTTACACGATCAATTCCAACAGCAATTAAATAAAGAAAACTAGTCCACAATAATTTTGTTCATGAATAAATGGAATAGATTTATTCCATTTTTTTATATTCCATTCTTTTTATTATATTCCTTTTATCTCACTAATTCCATTATACATTGACCAGTTACAGCCTTATGCATTTCAATCCACGTAAGCTTTATCATATATTTATATAAATATTAACACTGAGCCTTAAAATTAGGATTTTGTGTGTTTTATATATCTCTAAATTGGGTGTGTGTGTCAAGGGAAAAAATGACGAATGAGCGGCTGTCACTTCCCAGTGATTTTCTCCTTGATATCTTAGCACATGTACCAAGATGCGACTATCCAATTCTCTCCCTTTTTTCTAAGCACATCTGATCACTCGTTTTGTTCCCTTAGATATACTTGAGAAGATCTTTGTTGAGGTGCACCGAAAACGGGTTATACATTGTAGTCGACAACAGGATCCCTAGTCACTGTTTGTATATTCTTCTCCGAAAAGCCTTGATCCATATATATTCCCTTTCGGATATGCCTATCTATGAAACCTTTGTGGGGGTGGGTTCGAGGATATATATGTTTGGTGATTACATTGGCGACGTATCATCGATTGCTTTTAGCATTGATTGTAGATTTCACACGGTGCAACGCCTCCCCAAAATCCATATACCCATGCAACTTACAGTTGCTGAATTTATGGACGGTAAATTTACCTGTTTGGATAGTGCAGCATGAAGTCAACCGTGATAGTGCTTTTCGATACAAAAACACATATGTGGGAGCCTGGATTTATAAAAAAGACATTTCTCCAGAGGCCTGGGAGATTGGTTGTACAGTGGTGATGATGGATAATAAGATTTACATTAGGTGAATAGCTTTATATACGTCCCAAAGGAAAGTAAATGGGAAACATATGAGATGTTGGATTCTAAGGACTGGGATGGTGGTAATCAGTGTGTCGTGGATGAGATTTGTACTACTACGATGATCATGAGGACTGTTTAAGAGTGTAAGATCCAAAGCAGATGTGCTGGTGGGTGGTGAAAGGTTTGAAAGATTTTTTGGCTGAGATAAGACGTTCATATTGGTCAAAAACTGTTTGTTTTGGTCGGAAACTAGCTTCGTATTTTCGGAAAAGAGAAGAAGAACCAAGTAAGAAGATCTGGTGTACAGAGATTTCGCTGGAAAGACGTCAAGGAGGAGAAATTTGGGGTAAAGTTGAGTAGTGCGATCAGGTTATAGATACTGCAGGGTCATTTGATTTTAGAGCATATATATCTGTTATGGTCTAATTATGCATGAACTCTCCTTTTTTTTCTTATCAACTGCATGAACTCTCTTTAATAAATTGTGTTTTTTTTAGTTGTTATGTTTTGTTTCAACCGGATGTCTACATGAGTTTCTTATCTTTTCATTCACAAATTGTTTCTTGTTCTTTATACATTCCCATCCAGGAAAATATATTTAGAAAATTTGATTCTTTCTCTTTAGTAGGATACCCGTTAAATTGTGTTGATGTTTGTGATAGTATCCAAAAAAGGTCTAGTGCTCAAGGAAAGCTCCAGTTTCCTAGTAGTATTGTATAGGATACATCATGTTCATTATTGTGGGTTTGGTTTGGATTTTCAGTTAGCAGTAGAGATAAGACAAAGCCATTACTACCTTCTCATACCCCCCCCCCAAAGTTGTGGGACTCTGCGGATTCGTAGCCAGAGGACTTGATATAAGTGAAACTGTCCGAAACACTTCTTGTATATAATTAATTTTTATGTTTAGTGAAGAAATGAGGATTATAATGTATAAGTTTTTCTTCCAAGAAAAAGGTTAGTAAGATGAATTCATTCAATTAGAGGGATAGCATCTCTGAATCATTTCATAACAAGTAACTTTTACTTCTCATTTGTTTCTAGTTTTTCATTGTGCTCTCTCATTAAAACAAAGCTTTTATTTAGTTCTCTTGCAGCCAATGATTCTTTTGACTTGGTTCTTGAATAAGCTGCTCTTGATATTGTAAGGAAGCCTGAAGTCGGTAGCTGGGAAGCAATACGTAGCAGTTGTGTGTGCTTGCTTAAAAACTCTAAGTGTACACCTAGAAACTTTAATTGTACTCCTTTCTATTAAATCCTTTAAATAAATTTTTTGAATAAATTATTTTTGCAATTTTGTAAGAAACAACTGTTAAAAACTATTTACTCTTGGTTATGCTCAAAGTTATTAGTTAAATAGAAGGAAATTGTTTTCAATGTTTGTTCTAATTATTGTTAACACAATACAATTTTATGCTAGTTTAGATAAGAATAATTACTTTTTTTTTTAATTTTCTCTCCTTTAATTTTTCTTCTCTTTTCGAAATTTCAATTGAAACCTTTATTTATCATACATTTTTCAGGTTCTAATGTTATTTACAATTAAAAAATTTTGTTTATTTTAAAATATTTCTTCGAATATATTCATTCTATTTCAAAAATATATATGTTTGGAGTTTTATACGTATTAAGAAAATATATCAAATTTAATTAGAAATGTATGTTTTTGAATAGACATTCTTTTGAAATAATAAATCTAATAGCCTAATTAATTATATTTTGTTATATTAAGACACAAGAGAAATGACATATTTTAGTCATCTTCCCAAGAGATACATTCAATTTATATATAGCAAAACCTTAAAATCACTCAATTTAATATTTGGCGTTCATGTAAGAAGTGGCTGATTAAAAAAAGCTATAGAATTGAAAATTTAATTCAATTAATGTCAAAAACTTAATACGTTAATTATGATACTAGGTAGAGATCCGCACCTCGCACATAGTGAAATATCTAATTAAAATAGTATAAATTAATTCACATTTTTATGTATATTTTTAATTATCAAGTACTAAAACCATTTGTATCATATCATATGCTACACATTACGCATATCAAAATGATGCAAATGTTATAATCCAACACATTATGCATATAAATATGGCCATATTAACAAAAGGACTTCGCATAGTTTACTCCCTGAAATGTATAATTACACAAAATATTTCATCATGTGTATATCTCAGTAGTAACAGGCTTAGAAACCTTTTTGATCATGTTAGTGGGTGAAAGTTACAAAACATTTTTTTGATTCGTTTGTGTAATTTAATGCCACACAGAAAACCCGTGGGTGGCTCATATTTCCTTGTAGAGCAACCGATGACAATGGTTGTACATGGGAATTTCAACAATGGACCCATTTACATAAAATATAAATTCCAATGCTTTTAGGTAAAGCAATCGGTTAAGATCTTATATTACTGATTGAAATTCCAATTAAGTTTTGGCATGGTTGATACGAATACACTTTGAGATCTTATAGATTTTATATGAAATTCTGTCTGACTCAAACAGTTGTTAATGTTCCATATCTATGCTACCACTTTACAATGATTAAACAAATAGAGGAAAATTTACCCTCCGTACATAGATGTATTTTGATCATATATCGTTTGGTGAATTATTTCGTCAAAATGTATTTTTCGTTACTGTAGTTTTCATCAGTTATTTTGATCAGCAAGCGTAATTAAAATACTATGAGAACATCAAACAAAATGGGTTAATGTTCCATTAAGACCATCTCTCAACTGATTTCTCTCTCCTAAGTTTCTCTCTGGCTTCTGTCTAAAGCTTTCAACTTTTCTCACCGACTCACTGGCCGAAGGGGTGGGCTCCCATAGCCACCGTCGGCCCGGTCTTAATTTTCGTTTGTATATCTTTCGGCTCAGTTCAAATTTTTTCTGTGTAGATCTAGATCTAGAGTATCAGATCCCTTTTTCGGAGATAGATTGAACAGTGGAGGCTTTCTCGGTGTCTCTTAGTTGGTTGCTTGTTATGTTCTTTATTTATCTCTTGGCTCTCTCCAGTGGTCCCCAGCGTCCTTTGTGTCTTGTTCGAAAGGATTTGATTTCTATTGTGAGATATGCCTTTTCGATCTGTTTGTATGTTGATGAATGTTCCTTCTAATGGATCAATTGAGGTTTGTAAGGTTGTGCTTATCCTTGATTATGTTTGCGACGGGTCAGATTTGGGTGTGGAATCTTCAAGGATCCGGCTTGTCTTCAAGGATATGGGGCTTTGGCCTTTCTGCATCTTGACGTTTGGAATGTTAAAAGGTGGCCTTTCTTCTCTAGGGATTTTTTTCCTTCGCTTGCTTGTGGCTCGTTAAGTGGTATCGGAGCAGTATATTGAGAAGCAGGGTTCCCTTAATAGTTATCGTCCACGGATGTGTGCTTACGTCTTCCTTCTTCCCTTGGTGATCCATTTTGCTTGGATGCTTTTGCTATTATGATCTAGGTTTAGCTTCAGTTTATGCTTTGAACTTTGTTAATTATGTCTAGTTTAGTTTCTAGAGATTCAGTTAAGTTTGCCGGCTAATGTCTCCAGAGGATGATCTTGTATCATGCTAGCTTAGCTTCTAGGGGTTGTGTACTCGCTAGCTTTAGTATCCTACATGTGTGTATCACCTTGGTTTTTATTCAGTGAAAATGTTCAGAGGTTAGTGTTCCGTTTTTTGATAGATGCTATGTTTCTATTCTCTTATGTACGTGTTGATGTTATTTCGGAAAAAAGTAAGTTAGTCCAATAAGAATATAAAGGTGGGTTGAATAGCAATGATATTTTGTGTAATTACTCTACTAAATGAAGGACAAATTATTATGTAAGCTGAGAATTATTGTGAGAGTGAAACCTCAGAAAATAACATGACTGGAAATATATTACAATTTAGAAGTTATTCTTTAAAATTGCATCTCTTTTAATAATTAAAGGATTTATCTCACAGATACAAATTTTGAGAGAAAATATAAACCCCATTGTTAAATTTCATTGTTGTTCTAGGGAGGCTATTTCCCTTCACCAAACTCTAGCCCAATTGTTTGTGTTGCTTATCGGTTCGGTTTGGTGCACTTTGATTTTTTCGGTTTAATTTGGCTACTAACTGACTCCCCTAGCTTCCACCTTCAAGCTCAAGTCAATGTGGTCAGTTAGAATTGTTATCTTCGATATGATTGCCGGAAAATAAGGAACCGGCCTGAGCTTCGTTGGGACATAAACAAAGATGATGTTTCTGCTTCCATTTGTAACCTCTTGTGCTATGTGTGCTCTATCATTAACACAAGTTAAAGAAGCTTTTACTTCTCTTGCTCCAGTTGTACAATGACATTTTTGACTTGGTTCTTGATTAAGGTGCTATTGATACTGTAAAGAAGTCCAAAGGCTGTGCGAAGCTGGAAATCAATACTTAGCAAAATTGTGCGTTTGTTCTTCTAGTTTGAGGTCCACTTGGATGATTGTAGGATTAAGTCTCCTGTCTTTGGTACTTACTTGTTCCAACGCTTATGACCATTTCATGGTTATGGTTTTGTTCATTGTATATTAGAAGTCTTGGTATTTCTGCACCATTGCTTTTTTCAAGATTTTGTTTTGGTTGGAAGATGAATGGTCATTTAATCTCTCAAAAACGATCCAACCTTAAGACATTTATTGTGGTGTGTGTACTCTTCACGTAAACAGTGACTACATTTCATTTTACTTCACTGTTCACTTTACATTTTGACCTCTAAAACACTTTGAAGTGTACTCTTCTCCAATGTAGTTTTGGATTATTATTTTAGTCTTCTGGTATGTGTGAAATGTGAACCCCTCGAGAGAGAGAGAAAGATATGTAGGGTGCAACGGGAATTTTGTTTTTTGGAATAATTTTTTTTGAATGCATCATTCCGTATGATTCTAAAATATTTTTTTTCCAGTTGCAATGAAAACTTTTTAAAATCAATTCCATATATTCTATTTTGGAATGGATCAGAGAAAAACATAGTAAAATCTATTCCTTTTGTTCATGATTATATACCCTCGTGAATGTGTGAAATGTTTGAAATTCATTATTCCATTAATAATTTAATTTTTTTTATTCTATTTCATCCACTATTCCATTTTTCTATTCCAAAATAGATCAAATAAAAAAAATATATATATACTCAAGTCATATATATATGCATCACCATGGGTGCTAGTATGGACTAAATGAAATGAAATGCTTATTCCATCAATTCCAAAAGGAATTAAAAAAAGAAAACTATTCCACAATAATTTTTATCACGAATGAATAAAATAGATTTATTTTATTTTTGTTCATATTCCATTCCTTTTATTCCATTCCTTTTTACCCCACTAATTCCATTTTACATTGACCAGTTACAACCTAATACATTTCAATCCACGTAACCTTTATCATATATTTATGTAAAATTTACATTAAGCCTTAAAATTAGGGTTTTGTGTGTTTCATATATCTCTAAATTGGGGGTGTGTATCAAGAGCAGATAATGACGAATGAGCAGCCATCACTTCCCGACGATGCGACTATCCAACTATCTCCCTAGTTTCTAAGCACATCACTCGTTGTGTCCCCTGAGATATACTCGAGAAGATCATTGTTTAGGTGCACCAAAAATGGGTTATACGTTTTAGCCAACAGCGGGATCCTTAGTGACCGTTTTTATATTCTTCACCACAAAGCCTTGGTCCATATCTCTTCCCTTTCGGATGTGCCTATCTGTGAAAGCTTTGTGGGGGTGTGTTTGAGGATATAGATGTTTGGGGATTACACTGGCGACGTCTCATCAATTGTGTGTAACATTAATTGTAGATCTCACATGGTGCAATGCCTCCCCAAAACCCCTATACCCATGAAACTTACAGTTGCTGACTTTATGGACTGTATTATCTGTTTGGACAATGCAGCATGAAGTCAACCATGATGGTGGTTTTCGATACAAAAACACATATGTGGGAGCCTGGATTTTCAAAGGCAGACATTTTTCCATAGGCCTGGGAGATTGCTTGTACGGTGGTGATGATGGCTGATAATATTAACATTAGGTGTAATCTGAATAACTTTATCTATGTCCAAAGGTAAGTAATTGGGAAACTGATGAGATGCTGGATTCTAAGGACTGGGATGGTGGTAATCAGTGCGTCGTTGGTGACGTATTGTACTACTACAATGATCATGAGGACTGTTTAAGAGTGTATTATCCAAAGCAGATGTGTTGGGGGTGGTGAAAGGTTTGGAAGAGTTGTTGGCTAAAATGAGACGTCCATATTGGTCAAAAACTGGGTGTTTCGGTCGGAAACTAGCTTTGTATTTTCAGAAAAGAGAAGAAGAACCAAGTAAGAAGATTTGGTGCGCAGATATTTCGCTGGAAAGACGTCAAGGAGGAGAGATATTGGGTAAAGTTGAGTGGCGCGATCAGATTATAGATGATGCATGGCCATTTCATTTTACAGTGAGAACACGTTACTCAGAGACTGCAACAATGGCTCAGGCTTATTGTACTCTCATGAATATTTAAAGCTTGGTATTAAAGAAGATTAATAAAAGAGTTTACTGGAGCTCGTGGTATAAAATTTTCTTTGGGTTGCCACGAAAGCAGTTTCAGTTATAAGGCCGTGCTTCTTTATGCTCAGAAGCAGACTAAAGAGTACGTGTATCATTGCAAACCAGAAACAACTTAGCTAGGGGGATGTGAATACAATCAGAACAATGACAAACTAAGGTGTATATGTATCATACATTTAATATACATCCCTGTTCAAAGAACCATACACACTCCGATTTGGGTTGATGACTATGATACCGTATGAAAAAAAAGTGAATGTTACGAGGATAGTTTTTTTGTGTTTCAACTGTAACACATACTGCGAATCAAAACACTAACAACACAAAATTTTGTATTCTATCAAGAAATATATGTAACTTGACAGATATCAAAGCTTCTGCATGTTTAGATGTAATCTTGTGCATGAGTAAGGATTATTCCTAAATATAATCTAGTATAGTTTCAGACCAGCCAAACATGTTAAACTGGATAGGAGCAATTGACCAGTTTTTTCCCAAAACAATAATCTATTACTTAAATAAAAAGAGGTCATGCAAGAAACAAACAAGCTTTTGTCTAATAATCTCTTCCTTTTCTTTTACCTAATGAAGGTAACCTTGATATAGGATCTTCACCATACTTGGAACATAAGAGAACACATCTTGTTGCCCCTTTAATTTATTTAAGCTGAACCAAACTTGAAACATAAGTGAACACAATATCTTGCATATCAGTTATTTCTTGGTAGCATCCATCCTCTCCTACCACATAACTTTTATCCTTGTAGTCGTAATCACCACAAACCACAGCTACTTTCTTTTCCTTTTCAATGAACGACAAATTAAAGGTTTCATATCAACTTTAAGGAAATTGCTACACGACACTGCATCTGGCTCAATCTTACTTGTAATACATATTACCAATTCATATAGGCTCCTTCTAAATAGCACCTAAAATTGAATCCCATCATCCTATAAATTCATCACTACTGTTAAATGGTAGATCCATTCATGGTCCAAATTTCTCTCTACTAAAATCGAAACCTAATAATTTTCCATCAAAACAAAGAAATTATTTCCCTTCAATGACACACTTATCTTCCGTCTTCGCTTAGGATTGATGATATCTATAACCCTCCATGAATGCAACTTAAAATCGTCGATTTCATGCTTTAAATGATTATCAAAAAGCCCCAAGACTTTATGGTTCTTTCTGTTGTTATATCCAATAGCATACTGATCTTTTTCGATCCTATTATTTTAAACTTCAATCCATCTGGCTTAAGTCAAATAAGGTTTCCATACCACTAGACTGTCGTCCTCACCCTCAACTAAGCATAACAATAAGCCGTCACACACTGATTGACTATCCGTAAATCGAGATGAATATGTAGTGTAGCTTATTAGGGACAAATATTCCACATAGAAAGTTGGAAAAGATCCTAAGTAATATATAAGATAGATGGAAAATCCCTTTATCACCAATTGGTTTTAGGTTGGAAGCACATCTAGCTTAATCTAGTATCAGAGCTTAATTTAAAAAATCCAGCCTAAATCATTAACGATCGAGCCCAAAGTCGGCCCATCAATCTTTGCCAAACATTCTGATATTGATGCTCAAAGAGCCATCATCTTGATGGGGCGTATTAGGGACAAAAGTCCTACAACGAAAGTTGTAAGGGGTCCTAAGTAATATATAAGATAGATAGGCAAATGCCCTTATCACCAATTGGTTTTAGGTTGAAAATTCATCTAGCTTAATATAGCTGTCTCCTTAATATAGCTGTCTCCTAAATACATGTCAAGTCTCTGATGTTATGAATTCTGTGGAGATTGAATCTTTTTCTAAAACGATAACCATAAAAATTCAAGAACCTGGGAAACTCTTTGGCTGAGTGTTTCTTTGTAAAGCTCTCATCTTTGGACAGAATGTTCCTGTGAGACCCGCATTTTCGAATTAACTTAATAAATAATAAACTCCTGAAATTCCACTTTATTACTTCTCAAAAGTCGTCTCAACACCAAAAATCGAATAAATAGAAAATGTCTGAAATCGATAAGCATAAATCCAGAAGTATGAAATAGAAAGGAAACAAAACGCCTAAAAGCACCGATCCGAAAAGATCACTCTTGATCGTCGACCTCACTTGAAATGGGAACAAGGAGGGGTGAGCAACAGGGGAGTCACTCAATGAGGTATGGGATGCTAGACACGCAAACCTCTCACTAAATAAATAGAACTCCCACTATGGAAGTGTAGCTCTAACATGAACAAACACGATGCCTAAAGCATCACACAAAACAGACAATGCAATGATAGCATAAGGCTAGTCCCTACACCCTGCATTTTCCTCATAAGGATATAGATTTTATGCGTCGATAGTACAAAAGTCCGTCTTTGTACCCCCGCAGTCATACTCTGGCGTCGATAGCTCAGACGTCTCTAGCCCCCGCAATCTCTCACATAGTCCTTATATTCATAACTATTATATATATATATATATATATATATATATATATATATATCAACATTTAACATCAAATAATCCAATCAAAGGTTGAATCCTCTGGACCCCTAATTTCCGGTTTGCAATAAATATCCTAACTATCAAGCAAGACGCATTTCAAGCAGACGGAACATGTTTCGAAATCTAAACTACGATAGGAAGAATTCTATTTTAGTATGGATTACGGAATAGACCCTCACCTTAGCAATGTGGAAAACCAAAAGAAGATCGGAAAATGATTAGATGACTTGATCACCAAGGAGCTCTAGGGTTTCACACCCGGTCTCGGTTCTCACCATCATCATGTGAGGAACAATAAAAAGAATGTGCATGCATGCAAACCTAAAACCTAGACATAACTTCACGGTTGACAACAAAAATGGCAAACAATTAATCAAATGAAAGAGAGGAACCTTGGTGCACAAGAAAGAGGTGAGTCTTAACCTAGATCTCACGCTCTCCTTGGTTAACGACACGACACCATCTCCGACAACACGGCAACGTCTCCGGTGAAAAGAGTTACACCACCGGTGGCCTCGGCTTCACCTTCTCTCCGCGTCTCGGTCACGTTCTCCATCACACGGATCTGCTACCTGCACCACCATTAAGGACGTGACGGCATAGAAAGAGGTGTGTAATTGCAGAGACTTCTCCTCGGGTGATCCATAGCTGGTGGTGGCTGGTGTTAACGACGGTGCTCCTCCTTTGATGACCATCAAAGCCGAAAGAAAAAGAGATGGGGGGGAAGAGGAGAGGAGAGGAAGCAAACAAGAGATAGGAAGAGTGATGGCGAAGGAGTAGAGAAGATGGGGATGGTGAAACTCATTCTCTTCCACGATCTAAAATAAATGGCGGCTGAGCTTTGAGGAAACAAATATATATGTATATGAATACACGGTTAGGGTTAGAAAATAAATGGTTTAATAAAAATTAATGAAAAGAAAATATAAACCGGTTTAGGAATATCAGGGTCGTTACAATTCTCCCCCACTTAATCGGAATTCGTCCCGAATTATAGGTGGAACCCAACAAAAACATCAACGGATACGAAGGAGAAAAGAACACGGGATGAGAAACAAATAAGGTCTTCTCATGCAATAAAAAAATAGAAATGTTAATGACTAACTCAATAAGACTAAAAGTGTCGCTTTTTTTTTTGAAAATTCTCAATCCCATAAAACATTTAAAAGTTATTGAAAACTGTTAAAACCGAATCTCCACGGATCGCCATCCCGGGTCAGAACCGAGACGGAATCCGCTCTGATACCAAAATTGTGAGACCCGCATTTTTCGAATTGACTTAATAAATAATAAACTCCTGAAACTCCACCTTATTACTTCTCAAAAGTCGTTTCAACACCAAAAATCGAATAAATAGAAAATGTCTAAAATCGATAAGCATAAATCCAGAAGTCTGAAATAGAAAGGAAACAAAACGCCTAAAAGCACCGATCCGAAAAGATCACTCCTGATCGTCGACCTCACCTGAAATGGGAACAAGGAGGGGTGAGCAACAGGGGAGTCACTCAATGAGGTAAGAGATGCTAGACACGCAAACCTATCACTAATTAAATAGAACTCCCACTATGGAAGTTTAGCTCTAACATGAACAAACACGATGCCTAAAGCATCCCACAAAACAGACAATGCAATGATAGCATAAGGCTAGTCCATACACCCTGCATTTTCCTCATAAGGATATAGATTTTATGCGTCGATAGTACAGAAGTCCGTCTCTGTACCCCCATAGTCATACTCTGGCGTCGATATGCAAACGTCTCTGCACCCCGCAATCTCTCAAACATCGGCATCGATAGCTCAGACGTCTCTAGCCCCCGCAATCTCTCACATAGTCCTTATATTCATAACTATTATATATATATATATATATATATATATATATCAACATTTAACATCAAACAATCCAATCAAAGGTTGAATCCTCTAGACCCCTAATTTCCGGTTTGCAATCAATATCCTAACTATCAAGCAAGACGCATTTCAAGCAGACGGAACATGTTTCGAAATCTAAACTACGATAGGAAGAATTCTATTTTAGTATGGATTACGGAATAGACCCTCACCTTAGCAATGTGGAAAACCAAAAGAAGATCGGAAAATGATTAGATGACTTGATCACCAAGGAGCCCTAGGGTTTCACACCCGGTCTCCGTTCTCACCATCATCACGTGAGGAACAATAAAAAGAATGTGCATGCATGCAAACCTAAAACCAAGACATAACTTCACGGTTGACAACAAAAATGGCAAACAATTAATCAAATGAAAGAGAGGAACCTTGGTGCACAAGAAAGAGGTGAGTTAACGACACGACACCATCTCCGACAACACGGCAACGTCTCCGGTGAAAAGAGTTACACCACCGGTGGCCTCGGCTTCACCTTATCTCCGCGTCTCGGTCACCTTCTCCATCACACGGATCTTCTACCTGCACCACCATTAAGGACGTGACGGCATAGAACGAGGTGTGTAATTGCAGAGACTTCTCCTCCGGTGATCCATAGCTGGTGGTGGCTGGTGTTAACAACGGTGCTCCTCCTTTGATGACCATCAAAGCCGAAAGAGAAAGAGATGGGGGGAAGAGGAGAGGAGAGGAAGCAAACAAGAGATAAGAAGAGTGATGGCGAAGGAGTAGAGAAGATGGGGATGGTGAAACTCATTCTCTTCCACGATCTAAAATAAATGGCGGCTGAGCTTTGAGGAAACAAATATATATGTATATGAATACACGGTTAGGGTTAGAAAATAAATGGTTTAATAAAAATTAATGAAAAGAAAATATAAACCTGTTTAGGAAAATTCGGGTCTTTACAGTTCCATCCTTTGCAAGTGCATTTTACTGCTTTGAGGAAAACTTGGGTTTCTTGTTTTTTTTTTTTTTTCCTTTTTTTAAAGTGAACCAATCGCGAGTCGCCACGTGTCAATGGGACCTGTGAATAGTGTAAGAAACCCATAAAAACCGGTTCTTAATTTATAGTTTTTGTAACCGTTTCTTACACTGTTCATGGGCCCCATGCCTTAAGAAACCCACTTAAGAAACCGCAATAATCATGCTCTTAGAGAATATCTCCTCTACCAAATACAGTGACAGATCAGTAATCATCATTGTTTCCGTATATAAATTAATTAGGGTTTCTATCTCTTTGGGTTTCCCTGTCTATTTTCTTTTATAGATAACTATTTTCGATTAAAAACTATTTTCCTTTTCCAATTTTATTTTCTAAAGTTTTAGAGGCAGATTAGTTGTTTTTATTGAAATATTACGAAGATAATTACACTGTTACTATTTACTTTGCTTTTACATATATACTAAAAAGGAAATATGTTTGGTACTACAACAGTAAAAGAATTCTTTTCTATAATAATCACTATGATTTGACCCCTGTAGTTTTTTGGGGAAAACAATATGTAATTTTAAATAACAACAATTTATATAAGTATTTAAAATGAAAATATTGGTAAATAAAGTGAAGCTTATAATTTATAATTAATATGTTGAATTTAATATAAAATTAATAACATAGAATACATATCTTGAAATAAGACTTCTTTTTGTAGTGCAATGTTTGAGAGGAACCATTTATTAGTTTTTAATAAATTTGGTCACTAAAGTTATAATACTTATTTTTCTCAAATTTGGTCAATAAAATTTTTCAAATATAAATTCCATATTTTAGTGGAATTGTAACTTTGTAATGAACTAATATCACAGAAAAATATTTTACACAGTTGATAAGGTGTATTCGATAATAATCGTGAAATAAAACTGACCCATGTATATATGCATTTTTAAAAGAACAATGAATTTTACCATCAACTGTAAAAATATTTGCTTATAATTCTTAAGGAATTTTACATACTAATTAACATTTAAAATTTGTATAACATACGATAAACATGTTAATTTAATGAGTAGTCAAGACAATTATAAAGTATAATCATAGATAGTGACTAAATCATGTATGATTGTATTTTTATAAAGAATTTTTTTACATTTGTCAATTTTAGGTTACATGAAATCTCTTTAGAAAATGAGACAGTGAATTTGTTTTATATTATTAGAGATCAAGCTAATATATAATAATACAAAATATATTAATCAATTTTACGTATTTTAGCTAAGATATTTTATAATCATTTGGAGTGATGAATTCCTTTTCACCTATTACTTCTTTTTATTTGTTACAATAATTTTATGTTAGATTTTGAAAATGTGTCCAACACTTCAGATAGAGCCAAAAACTACGACGAAAAGTTGAAATGGTTAAATTTTAAAGTTTGTGATGGTTAATTGGGTTGCAATGATTCAACTAAATTCTAACAAACATTATCTACTGTCAAAATGGAATTATTAATCATTCATTTTCCAAATATGTTAATTTTGTTAAAAATAGAATGTAAATCCCTTCTGGTTCAATTTTTTAGACATCCCTTCTGTTTTAATTTACTAGGTATTTTAAGATTTTTATTTTGTTTCATAATAAGTGATATTCTCTTTATTCTAGACAAATATTTAATGTTTTTGAGATTTGTGACAAACTATAATATACCATATTTTTTATTGGTTGAATTAGTTTTATTTAATTATGTTTTATTCAACCACGATAAATATTATAAATTTTATATATTTTTTTAAATTTATGTGCATTAACCTTAAACACCAAGTATAATAAAACAAAAAGAGTACCATTTATTTGTATGTAATCACTAACAATCCAGTAAATAAGCTTTTTCTGTGAATCAATTTATATTAAACATATGATGGAACACAAGTTGCGATACAAGAGCTGGCGGAACACGTTGATATATCCGGGAAACAACAACCCAAAGAGGGACAATAAAAGCCATACAAGGGCACCAAAGACCAAACTAAAACATAACTTTAGACAAAAGCGAATTCCTACAAATAGACCCTCCTCATTACAATCCTTTAACAAAATCATAGATACCATGGTCAAGGCCTAAAACAACCGGAGTTCTAGCAATAGACCACAATCAACCGAGTGGACAAGCGCCGAAAAGACTTAGCATAACCGAAAATCAGTTGAACCTCCTGTCCAAAGTGAAGAGCCAGACCAAGCCTAATAACACCACACACACACTGACCCCAAACATGGATCCAAGAATCCAAACACCAACCCCTTACAAAACAACAACTTCATCCGATTGAACCAAAACCTCAACCTCATTATATTGCTTCAAATATCCAAGAAGAAGCCACCGAGGAATTAGGATATCAGCAAACAAACCAGAAATGGGACGAACTCTTATTAAAAGCTGCAGCAAGGACTCCTTCACGACTAGGAATGGATAGGTGACACCAACCAACTTCTTCACAAGAAAGATGATAGACACCATAACACCACCAGCATACTGATGCTGAGAAGATACTAGTGCGAGAAATCTCTAAGTCAAACAAGGATTCATAGGATACATCCTCTTTGTTGAGTGAAACATGTAGTCAAAATAGAGGAGAGGAGCCAAGATGGAGAGAGAACAACCTAACTCCATAACTTCCAAAGAAACGCAGGTCTAAAAGTCAGCAAAGAAACCCATTCAACGACGGCCGAATACTTACAAAGCACATCTGAACCTTTGAAACCCAACGATTCAACATACAACACAATAGAGATGCTCTCCACACGCATCTACTCGCCCAAGGAAATTGCTTTTGTCTAAAGTTATGTTTTAGTTTTGTCTTTGGTGCCCTCTTATTGGTTTTATTGTCCCTCTTTTGGGTTCTTGTTTCCAGGGATATCAATGTGTTCCGCGGGCTCTTGTATCACAATTTTTGTTCTATCTAATGTTTAATATAAATCAATTGAATGAAAAAAGCTTATTTACTGGATTGTTAGTGATTAAATACAAATAAATATTACTATTTTTGTTTTAATATACTTGGTTTTAAGGTTAATGCACATGAATTAAAAAATACTGAATTTATGAAATTTATCTTGGTTGCATAAAACATCATTAAATAAAGGGAATTCAACAAATAAAAAAATATGGTATTTTATAGTTGGTCACAAATCTTAAGAAAATAAATATTTGTCTAGAATAATGAGAACATCACTTATTATGAAGCAAAATAAAAATCTTAAAATATCAAGTAAATTGAAAGAGAAGGGATGACTAAAATATTGAAATAGAAGGAGTAGTAAGATGTACAAGATCTGATTTACATTCTATTTTTAACAAATTTGTTTGAAACAAAATTAACATATATGGGAAAATGGAAGATTGATAATTCTACTTTTAAAGTAGATAATGTTTGTTAGAATTTAATTGAATCATTTCAACCTAACTAACCACCGCAAACTTTAAAATTTAACCATTAAATTTTTTTGTCTCAGTTTTTGTCTCTAAGAGTTTTGAACATTGGCAAAATCTAACATAAAAACATTGAAACCAATAAAAAGAAGTAAACGGACAAAAGGATTCATCACTTCAAATTCTTATAAAATATATTTGGTAAAATACATAAAATTGATTACTATTTTTTTGTATTATTGTATATTTGTGTGATCTCTAATAATATTAGACAATAAAAATATGTTGATTCTTTTCTTTCACGGTCTTCATTTTAATTGTATTATATTTGATTCTTTCCATTTTATTTGTGGTTTTGAAATATTTCTTATTTTAAAATTTCCTTCAACAAAATTTTTATTAAATATTTTAAATTAAGTTTTTGTATAAATTATTTTGACAATTTTGTCAATAACAACAGTTAAAATGTTTTTACTCTCGATTATGCTCAAAGTTATTCGTTCAATAGAAGGAGATTGTTTTCATTGTTTTTTTTTCTAATTATTTGTTACTCAATATATTTTTATGTTAGTTTAGATAAGAATAATCTCTTTTTGACCTTTCTCGCCTTTTATTTTTTATTTTATTTTCAAAATTCCAATTGAAACCTTAGTTTATCGCACATTTTCCAGGGCCTAATGTTTACGCTATATATTATTATTATTTAGTTTTATAATTGTTTAGATGAAAACATGTGGTATTTAAATTGGGAACATGACATTTTATTTAAATTCACAATTTTTTTGTTTATTTTAAATAGGTCTTCATATATAGATTTGTTCCATTTCATATATATATATATATATATATATATATATATATATATGTGTGTGTGTGTGTGTCTGTGTGTGTGTGTGTTTTGGAGTTTCTATACATATTAAAATAATATATTAACTTTTAATTATAAATGTATTTTTTGAAAAGAAATTCTTTTGAAATAATAACTCTAATAGCCTAATTAATTATATGTTGTCGTTTTTTGCTACATCAAAAGGCTGTTTCATCACTCAAACTAGAGGTGGTCTGAGAATCGAAACTGGTATAGCACAACCAACGAAAACAAGACTCTTATGAAAAGCTTGGGCAGTCTTGGCGAGTGCAGCTGCTGTGTGGTTGTGATTCCACGGAATATGATTGATCTTGAAATCTCGAAACCAATCTTAAATGTATGCGAAATTTGTTAACTCCGTCGAAAAAACTTGGCTACGCTGTTAGGTCTTGATTATTTAAATCACATCTTTGCAATCTGTACCAAAATGCTGGCAATTAATATGTTGTGCATATTCTCCATTGGGCAAATGAATTCCCCTAGTTCATAATGTAACAAAGACAATCGTCTCTCATTGTTTCTCAACCCCATGAGTTGTTCCTTTCCAGTTCCATCAAGGTATACCCATCCACACCCACTATAGTGTGAAATTTTTGTCCATGATCCATCAACCAGGCAAATACTTCGTAAGCATAATAAGGCTTGTGTATCCTGAGGCCCATATGGTAGTGTGTCACTTGATGTTGAATTTTTTTGTCAAACCAAGCATTGCATTCATTATGGGCATATCTAACAAGTTTAAAGGGATCCCTTGTTATTTCTCTAAACAGCTTATCATTTGTGTTCTTCCAATGATACTTGATAATCCAAGGAAATGGATCTCTTTCTAATTCTATGTTTTTTATATTAAGACACGAGAGAAATGAAACATTTTTGTCATCTTCCCAAGAGACACACTCAAATTATATATAATGGTTGATGTCATCGCTTATGCAACCAAGTAAACCACAAGAAAAACCTTAAAATCACTCAATTTAATATTTGTTTTTCATGTAAGAACTGACTGATTAAAAAACGCTGGAGAATTGAAACTTTAATTCGATTAATGTCAAAATAAAATACACTAATTATGATACTAGGTAGAGATCCGTGCTTTGCGCATAGTGAAATACCTAATTAAGTTAGTATCATTTCAGACCAGCCAAACATGTTAAACTGGATAGGAGCAATTGACCAGTTTTGTTCTTTTCCAAAAACAATAATCTATTAATTAAATAAAAAGAGCTGAAGCAAGAAACAAACAAGCTACTGACTAATAATCTCTTCCTTTTCTTTTGCCTCATGAAGGTAACCTTTATTATTGGATCTGCACTATAATTGGAACATAAGATAACACATCTTGTTGGACCTTTAATTTATTTATGCTGGGCCAAACTTGGAACAAGAGTGAACACAATATCTTGCATATCAGTTTTTTGGTAGCATCCATTCTCTCCTACCACTTAAAATTTATCCTTGTAGTCGTAATCACCACAAACCACGGCTACTTTCTTCTCCTTTTCAATAAACAAATGGACAAAAGTTTCATACCAACTTTAAGGAAATTGCTCCACGACACTGCATCTAGCTCAATCTTACTTGTAATCCATAACACCAATTCATATAGACTCCTTTGAAATAGCACCGCAAGCTGTGCTCCTCTTACACAATAAAAGTGAATCCCATCATCTTCAAATTCATCACTACTGTCAAATGGTAGATCCATTCATGGTCCAAATTTCTCTCCACGAATAACAACAAAGTAAATATTTCCTTCAATGAAACACTTATCTTCCGTCTTCATTAAGGATTGCTAGGATTGTTGATACCTCCATGAACGTGACTTAAAATAGTCGACTTCATGATATAAATGATTATCAAAAAGCGCCAAGACTTTATGGTTCTTGCTGATGTCATATCAAATAGCATACTGATCTGTTTTGATCCTATTATTTTAGAATTCAATCCACCTGGTTTTCGCCAAATACGGTTCCACACCACTAAACTGTCGTCCTCACCCTCAACTAAGCATAACAATAAGCCGTCACACTGATTGACAATCCCCAAATCGAGAGGAATATGTAGCTTAGCTTATTAGGGACAAATATCCCACATCGGAAGTTGGAAGAAATCCTAAGTCAGATACAAGATAGATGGGAAATCCCCTTATCAACGATAGTTTTTAGATTGGAAGCCCATCTACCTTAATATGGTATAAGACCCTGATCCAAATAATCCAACCTGATTCATTATGGATCCAGCCTAAAGTCGGCCCATCGATCCTTGCCTAGACATTCTAAGATTGACGCTCAAAGAGGCATCATCTTGATGGGGCGTATTAGGGACAAAGGTCCTACATCAGAAGTTGGAAGGGTCCTAAGTAATATATAAGATAGATAAGCAAATGCCCTTATCACCAATTGGTTTTAGGTTGGAAATTCATCTAGCTTAATATAGATGTCTCCTTAATACATGTCAAGTCTCTGATGTTATGAATTCTGTGGAGATTGAATCTTTTTCTAAAATGATACCCATGAAAATTCAAGAACATGGGAAAATCTTTGGCTGATTGTTTCTTTGTAAAGCTCTCATCTTTGGATAGAATGTTCCATCCTTTGCAAGTGGATTTTACTGCTTTGAGAGATGTTATCGAGACCTTAGAGAGTATCTCCTCTACCAAATACAGTGAAAGATCAGTAATCATCGTCAATGTTTCCGTATAGAAAGTAATTAGGGTTTCTATCTCTTAGGGTTGCGCTATCTATTTTCTTTTATAGATAAATATTTCCGATTAAAAATTATTTTTCTTTTCCAATTTGGATTTCTAAAGTTTTAGAGTCAGTTTAGCTATTTTTATTGAAATATTAGGAAGATAATTACACTATACTACTTATTTTACTTTTACATATATACTAAAAAGGAAATATATTTGGTACTAAATCAGTAAAAGCATTCTTTTCTATGATAATCACTTGGATTTGACCCCCGTAGTTCGTTGGGAAAAACAATATGTAATTTTAAATAGCAGCAATATATAAAAGTATTTAAAATTAAAATGATGATAAATAAAGTGAATCTTAAAGTTTATAATTAATAATTTAGATAAAATTAATATTATAGAATACATATTGTGAAATAAGACTAATTTTTAATACAATGTTCGAATGGAACCATTATTTTTTTTTAATAAATTTGGTCACTAAAGTTATAATACTATTTTTCTAAAATTTGGTGCCTTTAATAAAAAATTTCCAATATAAATTCCACATTTTAGTGGAATTTTAACTTCGTAATAAACTAATATTACAGAAAAATATTTTACACTGTTGATAAGGTGTATCCTATAATAACCGTGAAATAAAACTGACCCATGTATATATGCATTTTTAAAAGAAAAATGAATTTTACCATCAACTGTAAAAATATTCTCTTATAATTCTTAAGGAATTTTACATACTAATTAACATTTAAAGTTTATATAACATACGATAAACATGTTAATTTAATGAGTTGTCAAGTCAGTTTTAAAGTATAAACATAGATAACGATTGAACTATGTATGATTGTACTTATATAAAGAAAAATTATACATTTTTCAATTTTAGGTTAGATGAAATCTCTTTGTAGAATGAGACAGTGATTTGTTTTTATATTATTAGAGATCATGCTAATATACAACAATACATAAATAGTAATTATCTTAATGTATTTTACCTAATATATTTTATAATCATTTGGAAAGATGGATTCCTTTTGACTTTTGACTTCTTTTTATTTGTTTCAATGTTTTTATGTTAGATTTTGACAATATGTTCAACTCTTCAGACGGAGACAAAAACTGAGATGAAAAGTTGTAATGGCTAAATTTTAAGTTTGGGATGGTTAATTGGGTTGCAATGAATCAATTAAATTCTAACTAACATTATCTACTGTCAAAATGGAATTATCAACATTCCATTTTTCCAAATATGTAAATTGTTTCAAACAAATTTGTTAAAAACAGAATCTAAATCCTTTCTTTTTCAATTTTTAGTGAATACATATCGTGGAATAACACTAATTTTTAATGATTGTTTGAATGGAACCATTAATTTGGTTTTATTAGATTTGGTCACTAAAGTTATAACACTTATTTTACTCAAATTTTGTGCCTTTAATAAATATTTTCCAATAGAAATTCCATATTTTAGTGGACTTGTAACTTCCTAATGAACTAATATCACAGGAATATATTTTACACAGTTGATAAGGTGTATTCTATATTAATCGTGAAATAAAACTGACCCATGCATATATGTATGTTTAAAAGAACAATGAATTTTACCATCAACTGTAAAAATATTCTCTTATAATTCTTAAGGAATTTTACATATTAATTAACATTTAAAGTTTGTATAATATACGATTATTATAATAAATTTTATGTATTTTACCTAATATATTTTATAATTATTTGGAGTGATGAATTCCTTTTCACCTTTTACTTCTTTTTATTTGTTCCAGTGTTTTTATGTTAGATTTTGACAATGTGTCCAACCCTTCAGATAGAGCCAAAAAACTGAGACAAAAATTTGAAATGGTTAAATTTAAAGTTTGCGATGGTTAATTGGGTTGCAATGATTCAATTAAATTCTAGCAAACATTATCTACTGTCAAAATGGAATTATCAATCTCCATTTTTCCAAATATGTTAATTTTGTCTAAAAAACTTTGTTAAAAATAGAATGTAAATCCCTTCTGTTTCAATTTTACTAGTGATCCATTCTTTTTCAATTTACTTGGTATTATAATATTTTTATTTTGTTTCATAATAAGTGATGTTCTCTTTATTTTGGACAAATATTTAATCTTTTTGAGATTTGTGACCAACTATAATATACCATATTTTTATGTGCTGAATTAGGTTTTGATTTAATGATGGTTTATGCACCCAAGATAAATTTTATAAATTCTGTATTTAAATTTTTTTTATGTGAAATAACCTTAACACCAGTTATAATAATAAAAAAAAGAGTAATATTTGTTGTATGTAATCACTAACAATCCAGTAAATAAGTTTTTTTCTGTGAATCAATTATATTAAACATTGGATGGGACACAAGTTGCGATACAAGAGCCGGTGGAACACGTTGATATATTCGGAAAACAACAACCCAAAGAGGGACAATAAAACCCATACGTGGGCACCAAAGACCAAACTAAACCATAACTTTAGACAAAAGCAAATTCTTACAACTAGACCCACCTGGCTACAATCCTTTAAAAAGATCATAGATACCATAGTCAAGGCCTCAAACAACTTGAGTTCTAGCAACAGACCACAGTCAACCGAGTGGACAAGCGCCGAAAAGACTTAGCATAACCAAAAATCAGTTGAACCTCCTGTCCACAGTGAAGATCCAGACCACGCCCAATATCACCACACACACACTGACCCCAAAACATGGATCCAAGAACCCAAACACCAACCCCTTACAAAACCACAACTTCATCCGATTGAACCAAAACCTCAACCTCATTATATTGCTTCAAATATCCAAGAAGAAGCCACCGAAGAATTAGGATATCAGCAAACAAATCAGAAACGGGGAAAACTCTTATTAAAAGCTGCAGCGAGGACTCCTTCACGACTGGGAATGGAGAGGTGACACCAACCAACTTCTTCACTACAAAGATGATAGACACCATAATGCCACCGTCATACTGATGCTGAGAAGAAACTAGTGCGTGAAATCTCAAAGTCAGACAAGGATTCATAGAATACATCCTCTCCGTTGAGTGGATAGGTAGTCAAAGCCGAGGACAGGAGCCAAGAAGGTGAGAGTAGAACCTAACACAATAACTTCCAAAGAAACACATGTCTAAAAGTCAGCAAATAAATCCATTCAACGACGGCCGAATACTATCCAAAGCACATCTGAACCTTTGAAACCCAACGATTCAACACACAACACAATATAGTTGCTCTCCACACGCATCCACTCGCCCAAGGCCAATGAACTAATCCACCCCGGAACAATGAGGATATAAAATGCTGGAGGGAGAAATTGACAGATAAGCTAAGCCAAAGACAAAGAGTCGTCACCTCTGGTGCCCCCGATCATCATAAACCATTCTCCCAAGGACCCGGTAATAAACCGAAATTTAGCTAATTTATATTTAAGTTTTTTTCCGGTTATGTTAAGTCTTTTCGGCGCTTTTCCGCTCGATTGACTGTGGTCTTTTGCTAGATCTCCAGTTGTTTTAGGCCTTCACTATGGTATCTATGGTTTTGTTTGAGGATCATAGCCAGGAGGGCCTAGTTGTAGGAATTTTCTTTTGTCTAAAGTTATGTTTTAGTTTGGTCTTTGGTGCCCTCTTATTGGTTTTATTGTCCCTCTTTTGGGTTGTTGTTTCCGGGAATATCAATGTGTTCTGTCGGCTCTTGTATCACAACTTGTGCTCCATCCAATGGTTAATATAAATCAATTGAAAGAAAAATCTTATTTATTTGATTGTTAGTGTTTACATACAAATAAATATTACTCTTTTTTATTATACTTGGTTTTTAAGGTCAATGCACATAAATTTAAAATAATACAGAATTTTAAAATTTATCTTGGTTGCATAAAACCATCATTAAATAAAAATAATTCAATAAATAAAAAATCTGGTATTTTATAGTTGGTCACAAATCTCAAAACATTAAATATTTGTGTAGAATAAAGATAACTTCATTTATTATAAAAATTTAAATACTAAGTAAATTGAAACATAATTATGATTAAGATAATTGAAACAGAATGACTAACAGAATTAACATATTAGAAAAAATGGAAGATTGATAATTTAATTTTGACAATAGGTAATGTTTGTTAGAACTTAAGTGAATCATTGCAACCAAATTAACCGTTACAACTTTCGTCTCAGTTTTTGTCTCTTTCAAAAGAGTTGTGCACATTGGTAAAATCTAACATAAAAGTTGAAACAAATAAAAAGAAGTAAACGGAGAAAAGGGATTCATCACTCCGAATGATTATAAAATATATTTTGTAAAAATATATAAAATTGATAACTATTTTTATTTTGTATTATTGTATATTAGCCTGATTTCTAATAGTATTAGACAACAAAAAATATTGATTATTTTCTTTTACGGTCTTATTTTCAATTTTTAATATCTGATCTTTTTTTCATTTATTTGTGGTTTTGAAATAATTCTTATTTATAAATTTCCTTCCACAGATTTTCTATTAAATATTTTAAATAAAATTTTGAATAGATTAATTTTGAAAATTTGGAAGTAAAAACTGTTAAAAATATTTACTCTTGGTATGCTCAAAGTTATTAGTTAAAAAGAAGGAAATTGTTTTTCATTGTTTGTTCTAATTATTGTTTACACAAAACAATTTTATGCTAATTTAGGTAATAATAATTACATTTTAACTTTTCTCACCTTTTATTTTTTCTTCTCTTTTCGAAATTACAATTGAAACCTTAATTTATCGCAGATTTTTCAGGTCCTAATATTTATGCCATATAGTCTTATTTTTTAGTTGCATAAATGTTCAGATGAAAAGATGTGATGTTTAAATTGGGAACATGAGTTTTATTTACATTTACAAAATTTTATTTATTTTAGAATAGTTCTTCGTATATAGTCGTTCCATTTCAAAATATATGTGTTTTAGAGTTTTTATGCCTAGAAATATTAAATTTTAATTATAAATGTATTTCTTTGAATAGAAATTCTTTTGAAATAATAACTCCAATAGCCTAATTAACTCTATGTTGTTTATATTAAGACACGAGATACATGAAATATTTTTTTATCTTCCCAAGAGATACACTCAAATTATATATAGTGGTTGATATCATTTCTTATGCAACCAAGTAAACCAAAAGCAAAAGCTTAAAATCACTCAAATGAATATTTTATGTTCATGTAACAAGTGGCTGATTAAAAATGCAAGAGAATTGAAATTAAATTCAATTAATGTCAAAAACATAATATATTACTTATGATACTAGGTAGAGATCCGCGCCTTGCGCATAGTGAGATATCTAATTAATTTAGTATAATTTTAATTCACATTTTATGAATATTTTGCATTATCGAACACTAAAAACATTTTTATCATATCATATGGTACACATTACGCATATAAAAATGATTCATATGTTATGATCATACACATTATGCATAAAAAATGGCCATATTAGCAAATGACTTAGCACGGTTTACTCCCTGAAACATATAATTACACAAAATATTTGATCATGTGTATATCTCAGTGGTCACAGGCTTTGAAACTTTTTTTTGATCATGTTAGTTGGTGAAAGTTACAAAACATTTTTTCGATTTGGTTGTGTAATTTAATGCCACAGTGAAAAACCGTTGGTATCTCATGTTTCCTTACAGAGCAACCAGTGACAATGGTTGTGTATGGGAATTCCAACAATGGACCCGTTTACACTAAGATATAAAGTCCAATGCTTTTAAGTAAAAGAATCGGTTAAAAGTTGGTCTTTCTTCTCTAGGGATTGTCGTTCCTTCGCTTGCTCGTGGCTCATCAAGTGGTATCGTTGCAGTATATTGAGAAGTAGGGTTCCCTAAATCATTATGGTCTATGGATGTGCGCTTACTTCTTCCTTCTTCCCTTGGTGATCCATTTTGCTTGGATGTTTTTGCTATTATGATCTAGATTTAGCTTCAGGTAATTATTTGAACTTTGTTAATTATGTTTAGTCTTGCTTCCAGAGATTCAGTTAAGTCTGCCAACTAATGTTTCTAGAAGATGATCTTGTATCCTGCTAGCTTATCTTCTAGAGGTTGTGTAACTCGCTAGCTTTAGTGTCCTACCTGTGTATTACCTTGGTTTTTCTTCAGTGAATATTTTAAAAGGCTAATCTTCTGTTTTGTGATAGATGCTATGTTTCTATTCAATTTAAGTTTTGGCATGGTTGATACGCATACATTTCGAGATTATAACCCTACAGATTTTTTATATGAAATCTTATAAGTTTTATATGAAGTTTCTGTCTGACTCAAACAGTTGTTAATGTTTCATGTCTATGCTACCACTTTACTATGATTAAACAAATAGAGGAAATTTGACCCTCCGTACATATATGTATTTTTATCGTATAACGTTTGGTAAACTATTTTCGTCAAAATGTATTTTTCGTTTCTGTAGTTTTCGTCAGTTATTTTGATCATCAAGCGTAATTAATATACTATGAGAACATCAAACAAAATGGGTTAATGTTCCGTGAAAATCTTCTCTCAACTGATTTTTCTTTGGCTTCTACCTGTGTATCACCTTGGTTTTTCTTCAGTGAATGTTTTCAGTGGTTAATGTTCTGTTTTGTGATAGATGCTATGTTTCTATTCCCTTATGTACGTGTTGATTTAATTGCTGAAAAGTGTAAGTTAGTCAGTTAAGAATATAAATGTGGGTTGAATAGCAATGATATTTTGTGTAATTACTCTACTAAATGAAGGACACTTTATTATGCAAACTGAGAATTATTGTGAGAGTGACACCTCAGCAAATGACATGACTATAAATATATTACAATTTAAAAGTTATCCTTTCAAATTGCCTCTCTTTTAATAATAAAGGGATTTAGCTGACTGATACAAATTTTTAAAGACAATTAAAAACCCCATTTATATTTCATGTCGGTCTAGTGAGGCTATTTTCCTTTACCAAACTCTTGCCCAATTGTTTTTGTTGCTAATCGGTTTGGTTTGGTGCACTTTGATTTGATTTGGTTTAATTTGTCTACTGATTATAGGACCGAATTAAACCGTACTCCCCTAGTTTCCACCTTCAAGCTCAAGTAAGTGAGGTCAGCTAGAATGATTATCTTCGCTATGCTTTTCCGAAACATAAGGACTCGGCCTGAGCTTTGTTGGGACATAAAGAAAGATGCAGGTTTTGCTTCCATTTGTAACCTCTTGTACTCTGTGTGCTCTCTCATTAACACAAGTTAGAGAATCTTTTAATTCTCTTGCTCCAGTTAAACAATGAAACTTTTGACTTGGTTCTTGATTAAGGTGCTATTAATATGGTAATGAAGCTCGAAGCCTATATGCGAAGCTGGGAATCAATACTTAGCAAAGTTGCGTGTATGTTCTTCTTACAGATTTGAAGTCCACTTGGATGATTGTAGGATTAAGTCTCATGTCTTAGGTACGTACTAGTTCCAACGACTTATGACCATTTCATGGTTGTGGTTTTGTTCATTGTATATCAAATGTCTTGTTATTTCTGCATCATTGCTTTTTTATTTCAAGATTTCATTTTGGTTGGAAGAGGAGTGTTCATTCAATTTCTCAAAAACGATCCAACCTTAAGACATTAATGGTGGTATATGTACTCTTCACGTTAACAATGACTATAATTCATATTTTACTTCACCGTTTACTTCACATATTGTCCTCTAAAAAACTTTGAGGTGTACTCTTCTCCAATGTAGTTTTGAATTATTATTTAAAGCTTCTGGTATGTGTAAAATGTGAATCCCTCGAGAGTGATAACAAGATATGTAGGCTGCACCAGAATATTGTTTTTTTGGAATATATTTGTTTGGAATGCATCATTCTGTATGATTCTAAAATACGTTTCCAGTTACAATGAAAACCTTTTATAATCAATTCCATATATTCCATTTTTGGAATGGAACAGAAATATAAAACCTTTGTAAATATATATTCTTTCCGTGATTATAAACCCTGGTGAATGTGTGGAATGTTTGGAGTTCATTATTCCATTAATAATTTCAGTTTGTATTATATTTTCATCCACAATTCCATTTTTCTATTGCTAAACTAATCATTCCTTTTATTCCTAATATTCCATTTAGGATTAACCAGTTACATCAGTTGATACTGCAACATTCTTTTGTGACTAGATCAAATAAAAAATTATTTAATATATACTCAAGTCATATATAATATATATATACATATATAGAAGTGCATCACCAATGGTGCCAGTGTTGACTAAATGAAATAGAATGTTTATTCCATCTATTCCAAAAGGAATTAAACAAAGAAAACTATTCAACTATAATTTGATCATGAATGAATTGAATAGATTTATTCCATTTTTGTTCATATTCCATTCCTTTTATTCTATTCATTTTATTCCATTCCTTTTTATCCCACTAATTCCAGTATATATAGCCAGTTACAGCCTTATACATTTCAATCCACATAAGCTTTATCATATATTTATAAAAAATTCACATTGAGCCTAAAACATTAGAGTTTTGTGTGTTTTATATATCTCTAAACTGGGTGTGTGTGTCAAGGGCATAAAATGACGAATGAGCGGCTGTCACTTCCCGACGATGTTCTCCTTAACATCTTAGCACGTGTACCAAGATGCGACTATCCAATTCTCTCCCTAGTTTCTAAGCACATCCGATCACTCGTTGTGTCCCCTGAGATATACTCAAGAAGATTTTTGTTGAGGTGCACCGAAAACGGGTTATACGTTGTAGTGGACAGCGGGATTCCTAATGACCATTTGTATATTCTCCACCAGAAGTCCTTGCTCCATATCTCTTCCGTTTCGGATATGCCTATCTGTGAAAGCTTTGTGGGGGTGGGTTCGAGGATATATATGTTTGGTGATTACAGTGGCGACGTCTCATCGATTGCGTTTAGCATTGATTGTAGATCTCACACGATGCAACGCCTCCCCAAAATACCTATACCCATGCAACTTACAGTTGCTGACTTTATGGATGGTAAAATTTACCTGTTTGGGCAGTGCAGCATGAAGTCAACGGTGATGGTGGTTTTCGATATAAAAACACAGATGTGGGAGCCTGGATTTATAAAGACAGACATTTCGCCAGAGGCCTGGGAGATAGCTTGTACGGTGGTGATGATGGCTAATAAGATTTACCTTAGGTGTAATCTGAATAGCTTTATCTATGTACCCAAGGAAAGTAAATGGGAGACAGATGAGATGCTGGATTCTAAGGACTGGGATTGTGGTAATCAGTGCGTCGTTGATGACGTATTGTACTACTACGATGATCAAGAAGACTGTTTAAGAGCGTATGATCCAAAGAAGATGGGCTGGGGGGTGGTGAACGGTTTGGAAGAGTTGTTGGCTGAGATGAGTCGTCCATATTGGTCAAAAGCTGCGTGTTTTGGTCAGAACTTAGCTTTGTATTTTCGGAAAAGAGAAGAAGAACCAAGTAAGAAGATCTGGTGTGCAGAGATTTCGCTAGAAAAACGTCAAGGAGGAGAGATTTGGGGTAAAGTTGAGTGGTGCGACCAAGTTATAGATGCTGAAGGGCCATTTGATTTTAGAGTATCTGTATCTGTTATTTTCTAATAATGTGTGACCTCTCTTTCCTTTTTCTTATCAATTTCATGAACTCTCTTTCATAAATTGTGTTTTTTTCCTTATTTAATTGTTATCTTTTGTTTCACCCGGATGTCTTGATGAGTTTTCTTTTTTTTTCATTCACAAATTGTTTCTTGTTCTTCATACATTCCTATCCAGGAAAAATATATTTACAAAATTGATTCTTTTTCTTTAGTAGGATCCCCGTTAAAATGTGTTGATGTTTGTGATAGTATCCAAAAAAGGTCTAGTGCTCAAGGAAAGCTCCAGTCTCCTAGAAGTATTGTATAGGATACGTGTTCAATATTGTGGTTTTGGTTTGGATTTTCAGCTAGCATTACAGATAAGACAAAGCCATTACTACCTTCTCATACCCCCAAGAAATGTGGGACTCTGCGGATTCTTAGCCAGAGGACTTGATATAAGCGAAACTGCCCGAATCACTTCTTGTATATAATTAATTTTTATGTTTAGTGAAGAAATGAGGATTATAATGTATAAGTTTTTCCTCCAAGGAAAAGGTTAGTCAGTTTAATCCATTCGATTGGAAGGGATATCATCTCTGAAGAATTTCATAACAAGTAACTTTTACTTCTCATTTGTTTCTAGCTTCTCATTGTGCTCTCTCATTAACACAAAGCGTTTATTTACTTCTCTTGCAGCCAATGATTCTTTTGACTTGGTATTTAATTAAGCTGCTCTTGTTATTGTAAGGAAGCCTGAAGTCGGTACAAAGCTGGGAATCAATACTTAGCAGTGGTGGTTGCTTGCTTAGAAACTTTAAGTGTACACCAAAAAACTTTAAATGTACTCCTTCAAAAAAATTTCTATTAAATCTTTTAAATAAATCTTTTGAATAAGTTATTTTTGGCAATTTTGTAAATAACAACTGTTAAAAACTATTTACTCTTGGTTATGCTCAAAGTTATTAGTTAAAGAGAAGGAAATTATTTTCATTGTTTTTTCTAATTATTGTTTACACAATACAATTTTTTGCTAGTTTAGATAAGATTAATTACATTTCTCAATTTTCTCTCTTTTTATTTTTTCTTCTCTTTTCAAAATTTTAATCGAACCTTAATTTTTCGCACATTTTTCACGTCCTAATATGTTTAGCTGAAAACATGTGATATTTAAATTGAGAACATGACAATTTATTTACATTTACAAATTTTGTTTATTTTAAAATAGTTCTTCTTATATAGTTGTTATGTTTCAAAAATATATATGTTTGGAGTTTTTATACATATTGAGAAAATATAATAAATTTTAATTATAAATTTATTTATTTTAATAGATTTTTTTCAAAATAATAACTCTAATAGCCTAATTAGTTTTATGTTGTTTATATTAAGACACGAGAGAAATGACTTATCGTTGGTGTTCATGTAAGAAGTGCTGAATACAAAATGCTATAGAATTGAAAATTTAATTTGATTGATGTCAAAAACATAATACGTTAATTATGATACTAGGTTGAGATTTATGCCTTGCGCATAGTGAAATATCTAATTAAGATAATACTAGATTCTGACCCGCGCTTAAAAAGCGCGGGTATATTTTTTGTTGTTTTTATGATATAAAGCTTTCTAATTAGATGTAGTTCTAAGGGTTTTGTGTTTTTTTCTTTGTGTATTGTAATGATATTAAGCTTTCTATATCATCAAAGCGAGGGATTGTATCTATTAATATATCTCACTTTATTACATATCTATATTTATTACATATGTATATTTTTATCAATTTTTTTAATTTTTTATGTGTTGTTGTTGAAACTATTAATTTTGTATATATGTTATTTTAAATGATGTGGTATGTCTCTCCTTTCATCTTATTGAACTTCTAGTATTGTTAGATGTTATTACACTTTAATCAAATTTTTATCAACTTTTTTTGGTTTTATTTTTCAATATATTTAAACGTATTTTATAATAGACTAATTAGTAATATACAATTTAAAAAATAAATATATATGACAGTATAACTAATTTTATAATTTATAATGCTAACTTTAAGTTTATATTGAATTTTATCTATACTATTAAGCTTATTAAGCTCAAATCTATACTATTATATATTTTAGGTTTAGATAGCTTTACCTTTTGCCCACGTTAATTATTAAGGTAAGTAGAAAATATAGTTGTTACCATAACAATTTGATATTGCACTTATCGTGGGATTTGTGAGTATTTTCTTTTGGAACAATATCTAGGTAAATTATTTGCTGGTACACAAATATTATTGAGTATATTCTCTTGCTTAATCGGATTGCTTAGCAATTAGCCGATTGAAGTTAATCACATGGATAATAATTGCATTGATTAAGAATTATCATTATCAAAATTGTTTAAGCCCAAAGAAAATTAGTTATTTAAGCCCAAAAAAATTTACCGATTTGCCATTAATGAATTTTAAATTGTCATACAAATAGTAATGACATAATTGGAAAAATTAAGTATTTCATTAAGTCTATAATTTTGGAATGATCCTGTTTTAATGGTATTGATAAATTATATCACATTTTTATCAATATTTTCATTATCGAATACTAAAACCATTTTTATCATATCATATGATACACATTACGCATATCAAGATGAGGCATATGTTATAATCTTTCACATTATGCATATAAAAATCGGCAATATTAGCGAAATGACTTAGCATAGTTTACTCCCTGACACGTATAATTACACAAAATATTTGATCATGTGTATATCTCAGTGATCACAGGTTTAGAAACTTTTTTGATTATGTTAGTTGGTGAAAGTTACAAAACATTCTTTTGATTCGTTTGTGTAATTTAATGCCACATAGAAAAACCGTGGGAGGCTCATGTTTCCTTCCAGAGGAACATGTGAAAATGGTTGTATATGTGAATTTCAACGGTGGACCCATTTACACAAAAATATAAAGTATGATGCTTTTAGGAGAAACAATCGGTTAAGATCTTATATTACTGATTCTAATTCCAATTAAATTTTGGCATGGTTGATACGCATACATTTTGAGATCTTATAATTTTACAGATTTTTGATATGAAATCTTATAGATTTTATATGAAGTTTCTGTCTGACTCAATGAAAGACAAGTTATTATGTAAGCTGAGATTTATTGCGAGAGTGACATCTCTTCGAATGACATGACTGTAAATATATTACAATTTAAAAGTTATTCTTTCAAATTACTTCTCTTTTAATAATAAAGGGATTTAGCTCACGGATACAATTTTTGAAAGACAATAAAAACCCCATTGTTAAATTTCAGGATCGATCTAGTGAGGTTGTTTCCCTTCACCAAACTCTACCCCAATTGTTTTTGTTGCTTATCAGTTCGGTTTGGGGCTCTTTAATTTGTTTCTTTTTAATTTGGCTACTGATTCTCGAACCAAATTAAGCCGTACTCCCCTAGCTTCCACCTTCAAACTCAAGTAAGTGCGGCCAGCTAAAATGGTTATCTTTGATATGCTTTGCCGAAACATAAGAATTCGGCCTGAGCTTTGTTGGGACATAAACAAAGATGCAGGTTCTGCTTCCATTTGTAACCTCTTGTACTCTGTGTGCTCTCTCATTAACACAAGTTAGAGAAGCTTTTACTTCTCTTGCTCCAGTTAAATTACGAAACTTTTGACTTGGTTCTTGATTAAGGTGCTATTGATATTGTAATGAAGCCCGAATCCTATATGCAAAGCTGGGAATCAATACTTAGCAAAGTTGCGTTTTTGTTCTTCTTATGTCTTAGGTACTTACTAGTTCCAACGACTTATGACCATTTCATGATTATGATTTTGTTCATTGTATGATAAAAGTCTTGGTATTTCTGCATCATTGTTTTTTTTTCAAGATTTCGCTTTGGTTGGAAGATGAGTGTTCATTAAATCTCTTAAAAAGGATCTAATATTAACACATTTATCGTGGAATATGTACTCTTCACATTAACAATGACTATAGTTCGTTATTACTTCACTGTTCACTTCACATATTGACCTCTAAAAAACTTTGACTTGTACTCTTCTCCAACGTAGTTTTGAATTATTATTTGAAGCTTCTAGATGTGTGAAATGTGAACTCCTCAAGAGTGGGAACAAGATATGTAGGTTTTAAGGGGAACGTTGTTTTTTGGAATAAAATTTTTTGGAATGCATTATTCTGTATGATAATAAAATAATTTTTCCAGTTGCAATGAAAACTTTTTTGAAACCAATTCCATATATTCCATTTTTGGAATGCAACAGAAAAAAAACTTTGTAAAACCTATTCCTTTTGTTCATGATTATAAACCCTTGTTAATGTGTGCAATGTTTGAAATTTCTTATTCCATTAATAATTTATTTATTTTATTCTATTCCATCCACAATTCCATTTTTATATTCCAAAATTAATCATTCAATTTGTTCCTAATATTCTTTTTAGGATTAACCAGTTACATCCGTAAAAGACTGCAACACTTTTTGTGTCTAGATAAAATAAAAAATTATTTAATATATACTCAATATATATATATAAAGAGAGAGAGAGAGAGGTGCATCACCAGTGGTGCTAGTGTGGACTAAATGAAATGGAATGCTTATTCCATCAATTCCAAAAGGAATTAAACAAAGAAAACTATTCCGCTATGATTTTGATAATGAATGAATGAAATATATTTATTCCATTTTTGTTCATATTCCATTCCTATTATTCCATTTTCTTTTATCCCACCAATTCCATTATACATTGTCAAGTTACAACCTTATACATTTCAATCCACGTATGCTTTATCATATATTTATCACATATTTATATAAAATTTACATTGAGCTTTAAAATTAGGTTTTTGTGTGTTTCATATATCTCTAAACAAGAGGTGTGTGTCAAGGGCACAAAATGACGAATGAGCGGCCCTCACTTCCCGACGACGTACTTCTTGACATCTTAGCATGTGTACCAAGATGCAATTATCCAACTCTCTCCCAATTTTCTAAGCACATCCGATCACTCATTGTGTCCCTTGAGATATACTAGAGAAGATCTTTGTTGAGGTGCACCAAAAACGGGTTATATGTTTTAGTCAACAGCGGGATCTCTAGTGACTGTTTGTATATTCTTCACTAGAAAGCCTCGGTCTATATCTCTTCCCTTTTCGGATGTTCCTATCTGTGAAAGCTTTGTGGAGGTTGGTTGAGGATATATATTTTTGGTGATTACAGTGGCGACGTCTCATCAATTGCGTTTTGAATTGATTGTAGATCTCACATGGTGCAATGCCTCACCAAAATTCCTATACCCATGAAACTTACAGTTTCTGACTTTATGGACGGTAAAATTTACCTGTTTGGACAGTGCAGCATGAAGTCAACGGTGATGGTGGTTTTCGATACAAAACATATGTGGGAGCCTGGATTTATAAAGACATACATTTCGCCAGAGGCCTGGGAGTTTGCTTGTACGGTGGTGATTATGGCTGATAAGATTTACATTAGGTGTAATCTGAATAGCTTTATCTACGTGCCAAAAGAAGGTAAATGGGAAACAGATGAGATGCTGGATTCAAAGGACTGGGATGGTGGTAATCAGTGCCTCGTTTTTGACGTATTGTACTACTATGATGATCATGAGGACTGTTTAAGAGTGTATGATCCAAAGTAGATGTGTTGGGGGTGGTGAAAGGTTTGGAGGAGTTCTTGGCTGAGACTGGATATCCAAATTGGTCAAAAACTCTGTGTTTTTGTTGGAAACTAGCTTTGTATTTTCGAAAAAGAGAAGAAGAACCAAGTAAGAGATCTGGTGCGGAGATTTCTCTGGAAAGACGTCAAGGGGGAGAGATTTGGGGTAAAGTTGAGTGGTGCAATCAGGTTATAGATTATGCATGGCCATTTGATTTTAGAGTATATATATCTGTTATTTCTAACAATGCATGAACTCTCTTTCCTTTTCTTATCAACTGCATGAACACTCTTTCATAAATTGTGTTTTTTCTTTGTTTTTTTATTTAATTGTTATGTTCTGTTTCACCCGAATGTCTAGATGGGTTTTCTTTTCTTTTCATTCACAAATCGTATCTCGTTCTTCATTCATCTTTTATCCGGAAAAAAATATTTAGAGAATTTGATTCTTTCTCTTTAGTAGGATACCCGTTAAATGTGTTGTTGTTTGTGATAGTATCCAAAAAAGTTTTACTGCTCAAGGAAAGCTCCAGTCTCCTAGAAGTATTGCATAGGATACAGGTTCATAATTGTGGTTTTGGTAAGGGTTTTCAGTTAGCATTAGAGATAAGACAAAGCCATTACTACCTTTTCATACCACCAAGAGTTGTGGGACTCTGCGGATTCGTAGCCTGAGGACTTGATATAAGCGAAACTGCCCGAATCACTTCTTGTAGAGAATTAATATTTATGTTTAGTGAGGAAATGAGAATTATAATGTATAAGTTGTTCATCAAAGGAAAAGGTTTGTCGGATGAATCCATTTGATTGGAAGGGATAGCAAACATTTATTTACTTCTCTTGCATCCAATGATTCTTTTGACTTGGTTCTTGATTAAGGTGCTCTGGATACTGTAAGGAAGCCTTAAGTCGGTACGAAGCTGGTAATCAATACTTATCAGTGGTGCGTTCTTGCTTAAAACCCTTAAGTGTACTCTTATCCAATGCAGTTTTGGACTATTATTGTAGGCTTCTCGTATGTGTGAACTGCCCCCCCCCCTAGAGTGAGAACAAGTTACGTAGATACTGCAACAATAGCTCAGACTTATTGTACTCTCATGAAGATTTAAAACTTGGTATTAAAGAAGATTTATAAAAGAGTATACTGGAGGTCGTGGTATAAAATTTACTTTGAGTTGCCACGAAAGCAGTTTCAGTTATAGGGCCATGCTTCTTGATGCTCAGAAGCAGCCCAAACAGTACGTGTATCATTGCAAACCAGAAACAGCTAGCGTAGCTACGGATGTGAATAAAATCAGAACACTGACAAACTATGGTGTATATATGTATAATACAATTCATATACATCTCTGTTCGAAGAACTATACACACTCCGATTTGGGTCGATGACTATTATACCGTATGGAACAAAAGTGAATGTTACAAGGATATTGATAATCAAAACACTAACAACACAAAATTTTTGTATTCTATCAAGAAATATATGAAGCTTGACAGATATCAAAGCTTTTTCATGTTTAGATGTAATCTTGTCCATGAGTAAGGGTCATTCGTAAAAAAATCTAGTATAGTTTCAGACCAGTCAAGCATGTTAAACTGGATTGGAGCAATTGATCAGTTTTTCTTTTCCAAAACAATAGTCTATTAATTAAATAAAAGGAGCTGATGCAATAAACAAACAAGCTACTGACTAATAATCTCTTCCTTTTCTTTTGCCTCATGAAGGTAACCTTGACTATTGGATCTGCACCGTACTTGGAACATAAGAGAACACATCTTGTTGGAGCTTTAATTTATTTAAGCTGGACCAAACTTTGAACATAAGTGAACACAATATCTTGCATATCAGTTTTTTCTTGGTAGCTTCCATCCTCTCCTACCACATAACATTTATCCTTGTAGTCGTAGTCAACATAAACCACGGCTACTTTCTTCTGCTTTTCAATGAACGAATGAACGAACAAAAGGTTTCATATCAACTTTAAGGAAATTTCTCCACAACACTGCATCTGGCTCAATCTTACTTGTAATCCATAGCACCAATTCATATCGGCTCCTCTGAAATAGCACAGCAAGCTGCTCTCCTCTTGCACAAGAAATTTGAATCTCATCATCCTCAAATTCATCACTACTGTCAAATGGTAGATCCATTCATGGTCCAAATTTCTCTCTACGAATAACAACAAAGTAACTATTTTCCTTCAATGACACACTTATTTTTTGTCTTCATTTAGGATTGCTAGGATTGATGATATCAATAACCCTCCATGAATGCGACTTAAAATCGTCAATATCATGCTTTAATGATTATCAAAAAGCACCAAGACTTTATGGTTCTTGCTGTTTTCATATCCAGTAGCATATTGGAGATAATGAATCGGGTTGGATTGTTTGGATCATGCTCTTATACCATATTAAGCTAGATGAGCTTCCAACTTAAAACCAATTCGTGATCAGGCTCTTGCCCATACATTCTGAGATTGACGCTCAAAGCGCCATCATCTTGAGGGGGCGTATTAGGGAGAAAGGTCCTACATCGGAAGTTGGAAGGGGTCCAAAGTAATATATAAGATAGATAAGAAAATGCTTTTACACCAATTGATATTAGGTTGTAAGCCCATCTAGCTTAATATAGCTATCTCCTTTATACATGCCAAGTCTCTAATGTTATGAATTCTGTGGAAATTGAATCTTTCTCTAAAACAATAACCATCAAAACTCAAGAACATGGGAAACTCTTTGGCTGAGTGTTTCTTTGTAAAGCTCTCATCTTTGGATAATATAGAATGTTTCATCCTCTGCAAGTGTATTTTACTGCTTTGAGAGATGCTATTGAGACCTTAGAGAGTATCTCCTCTACCAAATAGATTGAAAGATCAGTAATAGTCGCCACTATTTCTGTATAGAAAGTAATTAGGGTTCCTATCTCTTAGGGGTTCCCTATCTATTTTCTTTTATAGATAAATGTTTCCGATTAAAAACAATTTTCCTTTCTCAATTAGGTTTTCTAAAATTATAAAGTAAGTATGATTATTTTTATTGAAATATTACGAAGATAATAACACTATTACTACTTATTTAATTTTACATATATACTAAAAAGGAAATATGTTTGGTACTGAATCAGTAAAAGCATTCTTTCTATAATAATCAGTAGGATTTGACCCCCATAGTTCGTTGGGAAAAACGATATGTAATTTTAAAAACATCAATATATAGAAGTATTAAAATGAAAATGATGATAAATAAAGTGAAACTTAAATTTTACAATTAATATGTGTAATTTAAGATAAAATTAATATTATAGAATATATATCGTGAAATAAGACTAATTTTTTAATGCAATGTTTGAATGGAACTACTAATTTGTTTTTAATAAATTTGGGCACTAAAGCTATAATAATTATTTTTCTCAAATTTGGTTCCTTTAATAACACTTTTCCAATATAAATTCCATATTTTAATGGAATTATAACTTCGTAATGAACTAATATCACAGAAAAAATATTTTATACAGTTGATAAGGTGTATTCTATAATAATCGTGAAATAAAACTGATCCATGTATATATGCATTTTTATTAGAAAAATGAAATTTACCATAAGTTGTAAAAATATTATCTTATAATTCTTAAGGAATTTACATACTAATTAACATTTAAATTTTGTATAACATACGATAAACATGCTAATTTAATGATTAGTCAAGCCAGTTTTAAAGTATAAACATAGATAATGATTGAACTGTGTATGATTGTACTTTTACCAAAGATATTTTATAATCATTTGGAGTGATGAATCCCTTTTCACCTTTTACTTCTTTTTATTTGTTTCATTTTTTTGTTACATTTGGACAATGGGTCCAACTCTTCAGATATAGACAATAACTGAGACGAAAAGTTGTAATGGTTAAATTTTAGTTTGCGATGGTTAATTGGATTGCGGTGATTCAATTAAATTCTAATGAACATTATTTACTGTCAAAATTGAATTGTAAATCTTCCATCTTCCAAATATGTTAATTTTGTTTCAAAAAATTTGTTAAAAATAGAATGTAAATCCCTTCTGTTTCAGTTTTTTTAGTCATCCCTTATGTTTTAATTTACTTCATATTTTAAGATTTTTATTTTGTTTTATAATAAGTGATGTTCTCTTTATTCTAGACAAATATTTAATGTTTTGGAGATTTGTGACCAAGTATAATATACCATATTTTTATTGTTTGAATTAGGTTTTGATTTAATGATGTTTTATGCAACCAAGATAAATTTTATAAATTCTATATTTTTTCTTTTTATGTGTATTAACCTTAAACACCAAGTATAACAAAACAAAAAGAGTAATATTTATTTGTATGTAATCACTAACAATCCAGTACAAAAGATTTTTCTATGAATTGATTTATATTAAACATTGGAGGAAACACAAGTTGCGATACAAGAGCCGACGGAACACGTTGATATATCCGGGAAACAACAACCCAAAGAGGGACAATAAAACCCAAAGAGAGACAATAAAACCCATACGAGGGCACCAAAGACCAAACTAAAACATTACTTTAGACAAAAGCAAATTCCTACAACTGGACCCACCTGGCTACAAATTTTTAACAAAAGGGAAAATTCCATAAAAATACCCCAACTAAATTTCATTAAGCTTTTAAATACCCAAATTTTTTTGTTAAGCGATTTAATACCCCAACTAATTATTTTGCACATTATAATATACAAACTTTTAAAAGTGTGCCCATTTTAATACCCAAACTTTGTTTATTTTATTTAAAATACTAATAAATTTCAAATGAAACTTAAAAATCTCTAAAATTTACAAAAGATTTCTCAAAAATTCTAATTTTATTGTAGGTTTGAAAATAAAAGTATCAATTTTTTTTTCTAATCTTAAAATTTGTAATAAATTTTTCAATTATTTAATATAGAACTTAGTTTGTTTTTTGAATACAAATTTTTTTTTACATTCAAAATTAGAATTTTTTCATATTTTCTCTTATATTTTAGAGATTTTTTAATTTTTGTTTGAAATTTATTAATACTTTTAATTAAAATTAATAAATTTTGGGTATTAAAATGGGTAGATTTTTAAAAGTTTGTATATTATAATGAACAAAATAATTAGTTGGGATATTAAACCGGGTAGCGAAAAAGTTTGGGTATTAAAAAGCTTAATGAAATTTAGTTGGAGTATTTTTATGAAATTTTCCCTTAACAAAATCAAAGATACCATAGTCAAGGCCTCAAACAACTGGAGTTGTAGCAACATAGCACAGTCAACCGAGTGGACAAGCACCAAAAATACTTAATATAACCAAAAATGAATTGAACCTCCTGGCCACATTGAAAAGCCAAACCACGTCTAATATCAACACACACACACACACACTGACCCCAAAACATGGATCTAAGAACCAAAACACCAACCCCTTACAAAACCAAAACTTTATCCAATTGAACAAAATCCTCAACCTCAACCTCATTATACTGCTTCAAATATCCAAGAAGAAGCCACCGAGGAATTAGGATATCAGCAAACAAACCAGGAATGGGACGAACTCTTATTAAAAGCTGCAGCGAGGAATCCTTCACGACTGGGAATGGAGAGGTGACACCAACCAACTTCTTCACAACAAAGATGATAGACACCATAACGCCACCGTCATACTGATGCTGAGAAGATACTAGTGCGAGTAATCTCTACTTCATACAAGTATTCATAGGATACATACTCTTCTTTGACTGGATAAGTAGTCAAAACAGAGAAGAGGTGCCAAGATCTAGTGAGGAGCACCTAACACAATAACTTCCAAAGAAACACAATTCTAAAAGTCAGCAAGGAAATCCATTCAACGACGGCCGAATACTATCCAAAGCACATCTGAACCTTTGAAACCAAACGATTCAACACACAACACAATAGAGTTTTTCTCCACACGCATCCACTCGCCCAAGTCCAAAGACTAATCCACACCGGAACAAGGATCTAAAACGTTGGAGAGAGCAAGTGACAGATAATCTAAGCCGAAGACAAGGAGCCATCACCTCTAGTGCCCCCGATCATCATAAACCAATCTCCCAAGTACCCGGTAATAAACAGAATCTTAGCTAATTTATTTTTAAGTGGTTTTCGGTTTTATTAAGTCTTTTTCGCTCTTGTCTGCTCGGTTGGCTGTGGTCTTTTTCTGGACCTCCAGTTGTCTTAGGCCTTGACTATGGTATCTATGGTTTTGTTAAAGGATTGTAGCCAGGAGGGCTTAGTTGTAGGAATTTGGTTTTGTCTAAAGTTATGTTTTAGCTTGGTCTTTGGTGCCCTCTTATGGGGTTTATTGTCCCTCTTTTGGATTGTTGTTTCCGGGGATATCAACGTGTTCCATCGGCTCTTGTATCACAACTTGTGTCCCATCCAATGTTTAATATAAATCAATTGAAAGAAAAACCTATTTACTGAATTATTAGTGATTACATACAAATAAATATTACTCTTTGTTTTAGTATACTTGGTTTTTAAGGTTAATGCAGATAAATTAAAAAAATACAGAATTTATAAAATATATCTTGGTTGCATAAAACCATCATTAAAATAGAACTAATTAATAAATAAAAAAATATGGTATTTTATAGTTGGTTACAAATCTCAAAACATTAAATATATGTGTAGAATAAAGATAACATCACTTATTAGAAAAAATAAATTTGAAATACCAAGTAAAATGAAACAGAATTATGACTAAATTAATTGAAACAGAATGAGTAATAAGATGTACAAGATCTGATTACATTTTATTTCAAAAAAAAATCTGTTCAAAACAAAATTAACATACTAGAAAATGGAAGACTTATAATTTAATTTTGACAATAGATAATGTTCGCTGGAATTTAATTGAATCATTGCAACTAAATTAACCATTGCAAACTTTAAATTTTTAACCAGTACAACTTTTCCTCTCAGTTTTTGTCTCTTTCTGAAGAGTTTTGCACATTGGTAAAAATCTTACATAAAAGTTGAAACAGATAAAAGGAAATAAACGGAGAAAAGGGATACATCACTCCAAATGATTATATAATATATTTGGTAAAATATATATTTTTGTATTATTGTATATTAGCATGATCTCTATTAGTATGACAAAAATATATATGTTGATTCTTTTCATTTTATTTGTAATTTTGAAATATTTTTTATTTTAAAATTTCCTTCCACAAATTTTCTTTTTAAATTAAAATTTTGAATAAATCATTTGACAATTTTTTAAATAACGGCTGTTAAAAGCTAATTACTCTTGATTATGCTCAAAGTTATTAGTTACATTTTCACTTTTATTTTTTTAATTCTCTTTTTGAAATTACAATTGAAACCTTAATTTATCGCATATTTCAGGTCCTAATGTTTATCCCATATAGTCTTATTGTTTAGTTGTATAAATTTTTAGCTGAAAACATGTGATATTTAAATTGAAACAAGACAGTTTATTTACGTTTACAATTTTTTTTATTTTAGAATAATTCTTCGTATATAGTCGTTCCATTTCAAAAATATATATGTTTTGGAGTTTTTATACATATCAAGAAGATATATTAAATTTTAATTACTAATTTATTTTTTTGAATCAAAATTCTTTTGAAATAATAACTCTAATAGCCTAATTATTTCTATGTTGTTTACATATTAGCAAAAGTATTTAGCATGGTTTATCCCATGAAACATATAATCATCATGTGTATATCACAGTGGTAACAGGCTTTGAAACTTTTTTTGATCATGTTAGTTGGTGAAAGTTACAAAACATATTTTAGTTGTATAATTTAATTCCACACTGAAAAACCGTGGGTGGCTCATGTTTCCTTGCAGAGAAACCGGTGACAATGGTTGTATATGGGAATTCCAACAATGGACCCATTTACACTAAGATATAATGTCCAATGCTTTTAGGTAAAACAGTCGGTTAAGATCTTATATTATTGATTCAAATTCCAATTAAATTTTGGCTTGGTTGATACACAACATTTTGATTTCTTATAATTCTACATATCTTTTTATATGAAATCTTATAATTTTAATATGAAGTTTCTGTCTGACTCAAACAGTTGTTAATGTTTCATGTCTATGCTAACACTTTACAATAATTAAACAAATAGAGGAAATTTGACCCACCATGCATACATGCCTTTTGATAATATATCAGTTGGTGAATTATTTAAGTTAAATTTATTTTACGTTACTGTATTTTTCATCATTTATTATGATCATCAAGCGAAATTAAAATACTATGAAAACGCTAAAGGAAATGGGTTAATGTTCCGTTAAAACCTTCTCTCCTAAGTTTCTCTCTGTCTTCTATCTAACGCTTTTTACTTTTCTCACCGATTCACTGGCAAACGGGGTGGGCTCCCATAGCCACCATCGGTCTGGTCTTGATTTTTGTTTGTATATCTTGCGGCTCGGTTCAAAATTTTTCTTAGTAGATCTAGATCTAGAGTATTAGATCCCTTCTCTTTCTCGTGGCTCGTCAAATTGTACCGGGCAGTATATTGAGTAGCAGGGTTCCCTAAATAATTATGGTATATGGATGTGTTCTTACTTCTTCCTTATTCCCTTGGTGGTCCATTTTGCTTGAATGTTTTTGCTATTATGATCTTGTTTTAGATTCAGTTTATTATTTTAACTTTGTTAATTATGTTTAGTTTAGCTTCCGGAGATTCAGTTAAGTCTGCCAGCTAATGTATCTAGAGGATGATCATGTATCCTGCTAGCTTAGCTACTAGGGGTTGTGTAACTCGCTAGCATTAGTGGTCTACCTGTGTATCACCTTGGTTTTTCTTCAGTAAAATGTTCAGAGGTTAATGTTCCGTTTTTTTATAGATGCTATGTTTCTATTCTCTTATGTAGGTGTTGATTTAATTGCGAAAAAGAGTACGTTAGTCCAATAAGATTATAAAGGTTGCCTGAATAACAATGATATTTTGTGTAATTACTCTAGTAAATGAAGAACACTTTATTATGTAAGATGAAAATTATTGTGAGAGTGACATCTCATCAAATGACACGACTGTAAATATATTACAATTTAAAAGCTATTTTTCAAATTGCCTCTCTTTTATTAATAAAAGGATTTTGCTCACGGATACAAAATTTGAAAGACATTAAAAACCCCATTGTTAAATTTCATGGTCGGTCTAGTGAGGCTATTTCCCTTCACCAAAGTCTAGCCCAATTGTTTTTGTTGCTTATCGGTTCGGTTTGGTGCACTTTGATTTGTTACGGTTTAATTTGGCTACTGATTCTAGGACCAAAAAACCGTACTTCCCTAGATTCCATCTTCAAGCTCAAGTCAGTGCGGTCATCTAGAATGGTTATCTTCGATATGCTTTGCCGGAACATAAGGACTCGGCCTGAGCTTCTTTGGGACATAAACAAAGATGCAGGTTCTGCTTCTATTTGTAACCTCTTGTACTCTATGTGCTCTCTCATTAACACAAGTTACAGAAGCATTTAATTCTCTTGCTCAAGGTGAACAATGAAACTTTTGAATTGATTCTTGATTAAGGTGCTATTGATAGTGTAATGAATCCAGAAGCCTATGCGAAGCTGGGAATCAATACTTAGCAAAGTTGCGTGTTTGTTCTTCTTACAGGTTTGAAGTCCACTTGAATGATTGTAGGATTAAGTCTCATGTCTTAGGTACTTACTAGTTCCAACGACTTATGACCATTTCATGGTTATGGTTTTGTTCATTGTAAATTAAAAGTCTTGGTATTTCTGCATTATTGCTTTTTTTCTTTTTCAAGATTTCGTATTGGTTGGAAGATGAGTGTTCATTCAATCTCTCAAAAACAGTTAACCTTAAGACATTTATCATGGTATGTGTGAAATGTAGTCTTTAATTATTATATTAAGCTTTTGGTATGTGTGAAATGTGAACCCTTCGAGAGAGAGAACAAGATATGTAGGCTGAAACGGGAACTTTTTTTTTTTGGAATAAATTTGTCTGGAATGCATCATTCCGTATGATTCTAAAATATTTTTTTTTCCAGTTGCAATGAAAACTCTTTAAAATGAATTCCATATATTCCATTTTTTAAATGGAAAATAAAAATAAAACCTTTGTAAAATATATTCCTTTCTCATGATTATAAACCCTCGTGAATGTGTGGAATTTTTGGAATTCATTATTCCATTAATAATTTTAGTTTGTAATCCATTTCATCCACAATTCCATTTTCTATTCCAAAATTAATCGGTCATTTTATTCGTAATATTCCTTTTAGGATTAACCATTTATATCTGTAGAGACTACAACACTCTTTTGTGACTAGATCAAATAATAAAATTATTTAATATATACTCAAGTCATATATATATATATATATATATAGGTGTATCACCAATGGTGCTAGTGTGGACTAAATGAAATGGAATGGTTATTCCATCAATTCCAAACGGAATGAACCAAAGAAAACTATTCCACTATAATTTTGATCAAGAATGAACGGACTAGATTTATTCCATTTTCTTTTCATATTCCATTCCTTTTATTCAATTTATTTAATCCATTCCTCTTTATCCCACTAATTCCATTATACATTGACAAGTTATAGCTTTATACATTTCAATCCGCGTAAGATTTATCATATATTTATATAAAATTCACATTGAGCCTTAAATTTCGGGTTTTGTGTTTTATATCTCTAAATTGGGTGTGTGTGTCAAGCGCACGAAATGACGAATGAGCGGCCGTTACTTCCCAACGACGTCCTCCTTGACATCTTATCACATGTACCAAGATGCGACTATCCAACTATGTCCCTAGTTTCTAAGCACATCCGATCACTCGTTGTGTCCCTTAATTGCGTTTAGCATTGATTGTAGATCTCACACAGTGCAACGCCTCCCCAAAATCCCTATACCCATGCAACTTACAATTGCTGACTTTATGGACGGTAAAATATACCTGTTTGGACAGTGCAGCAGGAAGTCAACGGTGATGGTGGTTTCCGATACAAAAACACATATCTGGGAACCTGGGTTTACAAAGACAGACATTTCGACAGAGGCCTG
>CAJHQP010000345.1:0-208231 GCA_905132765.1 Moricandia arvensis
CTCAAGGTCGTAGCTGAAGTTCTCGCTTTCTATCATCACTTCTTGTTTCTCTTGCCTGCTAGGCAAGTCTTCAGATTTATGTTCTAGGGTTTGAAACTGTTTGTGATAGTGGAGAAGAATAAGCCGAGATCATAGGGTAGTTAACTTTCTTACAGTTACCTATGCTTTGGTTTAGTTACCTGTAATGATGTTTCTTGTATCTGCTGAGAGCTTTTTCTAAAGAACCTTTTATGTTTTTCAAACTTGCAGAATTTAGAAACTTAGATGGAATTGATACTACTTCAACGGATGGAGAAGCTGCTCACTTCATTTCAAGGCTTGTTCCCAGAATCTCTATGTTTTTTATGCCTTAAAGTTGTTATTGTAATAACATGTTTGGTGTTGCTCTGCTTCAGAATGCACTCTTCCATGTGCTTAGAATTGAAAGAACTTAATTGATAGAGTTATGAAATCTTTCCTGAAATAGAAGCTGCTAGACCTGGATCTACCACCAGGGATACAGACCTTATGTTTGCTCAACAAAGCTTTGGAGAAAGCTAAGCTGCTTCTTCATACTGCAGTGAATCCAGTAAACTCTAACATGGTTGTTCAACTTCCTCTCACATTTTATACTTTTATCTCACTCTCTGCTGGCCTAATGTGATTAGTATGTTGCTTTAATCTTCAGCGCAGTAAACAGGGGATGCTATAGTCTCAAGAGGTTGTAGAGCCAAAAAGTTTATTAGAGCAAAGCTTAGCTGACATCAGAACCATGGTGCCTACTGCTTGGCTATCAAGGTTTGTTACCTAATGTTAGTGAATGTTCTATGGAAAAACTGCTGAATCATTGTTGCTTGCAGATACCTTGAGGTACCCCAAGATCTTTAAGTCAACTGAGTTGTCTCTAGAATCTTGTGAAGAAGAAGTGGGAAAGGCTATAGGAAACTGATGAGACAGAAGCACATCTCTTCTGTTTCTTCTGATGGAGATTAGAGATTTCCATTTTGCTGCATTAAAGCTTCAGATTCAACACCTGAAGCCATTGTTTATTGAGAGAAGATCACTGAAGTCGCTTTATGAAAAGCTAAGGAGAGTGTGAAAGGGAACAAGAGACAGATTCTGAAGTATCTTCTCTGTCTCCTGAAAAAAGCATGAGAAGATCATTTGGAGTGATCACAAAGAGAACTCTCTCAGACATCACCACTCTGTCAATGATTCTGTGTCTGCTAGTTGTTGCAGAAGCCGGGTGTTCTGAGAACAACAATGCTACACTTCCTGACAGTTCAAAATGCCCTCTTTCTCTTACCGTCTTGTATGATTCCTGTCATCATTTTCCTCAGGCCACACCTTTGAGAGGATGTTGATTCAGAGATGGTTTGATGAGGAAATGATACATTGTCCTGTATCAAAAAGGAGTACTAGATGAATTTCACATGTGCAGTCCAAACGTAGCTATGAAGGATCAGATATCAAAAATGGTGCAAGAAGCCACCGTTCTTGATGGTTCAAGATCCAGCAATGAAGCACACAAACTCTTCACATGATCTTTGACTTCTCCATTGCTAGTTTTGGAAGTTCTCTGTACAATATCCTTGACCTCAGCTGCTTCACGAGTAGAGACTTCAGCTCTAGCTTCTCCACTGATTCCACACATCCTACTCTAAGATGTCAAAGGGTGGTTACTTCATGCCAATGCAGACGATAGTTTCTGAATCAGGAACTGGAAGTCACAGATTCTACTCGCAGTGAGGGTGGAGATAGAGCCTTTTATGTGAACTCACTAAAGGCTTCCATGGATGATCAGATTCAAGGGTGTTCAAGAAGTAAGAAGTCTTTTTGAGAAAGATTCTAGGGCCTTCGGTCTATGTCACCTAGTAAGTTCTTGAGCCACTTATCACATTCCTGAAGAATGCTCATGAAAGAAATGGCACTGAGGGAGACATAGTAAATTGTGGTTTGGATCTGTTGTTGACTTTCCTCAGTGGAAAATAGGAAGGCTATAGAAAGCTTGAAAAGAAGAAGTGTGAAATGTTGTGTGGGTTCTTTCTCGGGTCAGAGTTAGTTAGCTGAAGAAGCTCTGACGTACTCGAGGTTCTCTCTAACCCACCCACACAGTCCTTTCAAAGAAACTTCAACAAGCTCCCTCTCTTCTCTTTGAAGACCGCTGAGTCTGGAGCAGAACATCTTCAAGAACAAGCTATGATCACACTCAAGAACAGTGTCTTCAAGCATGAGATTTGTCTGGAAATGGGTCTCTCTCGGTTTCGTCATGAATCTCACATCTTTCTTGCAACAAGGCATCTCAGCAAACACTCCATCATCATTCTGAATAATCTCTGCAACACTGAGAGAAGGTGTCGGGGTTTGTGTAACCGAAACTCCTGATTGTTTAGCTTCAATATCTGAATTACTGGACTCAAAATGTTCCTGAGGAGGTAGAGAATGCAATCTCCCATCCTCCTCCAGCTCTGTGGTGGAGAAGATTAGAGTATTGCAATCTGTGGTGAGAGAAGGCCTTAATATTTACTCATCTCTTCTCTTGATATCCAACAATGGACACCGAGGAAGCTAAGGTGCGGTGCATCTGAACTGCTCTTAGAGCTCTAGAAAGAAGTAGAAGTAGAAAGAAGAAGGAATCCTCCACACCAAAAGAAGAAGCAAACTGCCTGGCAACTACTTCACAGGTTGTTGTTGCTCCAGTTACGTATCAGGAACCTGTAATAACAGCACCACCTCCAAAAGAAGTCTGTGTCTTTTTGGACCTCAGTTTTCTCCATTCTCAAGAAGAAGAAGATTAAAGCATAAGTTTTGTTAGCGTTGTTTTTTTAACTTACCTTTTAAGAAGCTATCATTGTGACTTAGGTTTGTATATGTTGATACTAGTCTAAGGGCTTCCATTAGTAAGTGTCAGTTGTGATTTGACAGGGGGAGTGTATTGTGAGGAAAATAGTTTGCAATTTGTAAATCATTAAATAATAAAAAGTGAGAATGTATTTTGGAGATACATGTGTATACTACAATGTACAACAAGAAAAAATTGTTATGACCACAAGAAGATTGAAAGATCTTTGGATTGGTTTTCTGTCTGTCTTTCTGGTTCAAAATTTAAGATAACATGATAAGACAGAAAAATGCCATCAATGAGCCTTAACCCTAATTTGTTTACTTTGAGGCTGAAGAAACTGGAAACTGAATCGGTTTCTCAAGTTGTTGTTAAAGACATTGTGAGTGAATTTCCCAAGCTTGAAGATGTCTGATCTTTCTGCAGGAAAAGAAAAATATGTTTGCTTCAGGGAACAAGAAACAAGAATTTAGTACTAAATAATGAACAATTTGTCCTAGGAAAAGATTATTATTAATTATTATATTTTTTAAAAAAAATTTTGCTAAGAGACGGCTCTTTGAGATAGGATTATTACAGAGCCGAGAGATGTGGGTTGGTTTGAGTTGATGAACTGAGTAATCTAGAGATCCTTGCTGGTGTAATGGAAAAGAACTTGCATCCACCATCATTGACTGCTTTGAGATAGCTTCTGGAAGATCTGTGCAAGCAGGCCTGAGACTATATTCAATTTAAAACCAGTCCAATAAATGAGAAAAATCAGATAATTCTTGGAGAAGGGATTGTTTTCACCTGTTTCCTGGATAATTCACTGATATGAAACTCAAGTTCTGGATTCAAGACAGAGAGTTTCATAGACAAGAACTCGACTGTGTGTTGCAAAGATTGGACATAGTTGATGATCTCATCAAGCATTACCGGCTTTTACCAGTACTTTGTTGCATCCAGGAACAATGTCTTTGAAGACATTTCATCTTCTTGCTTAACTTTTCTCTCCTTGCCTGCCATAATATCACTCAGATTAAAAACACTACAATGTACTTTCTCTGAGTTCAATCTTGTAACAACTCTTTAGTTAATTTAATTACCCTTTTCTGGCTAAGCTATGCCTGTCTGTGGCTTCACCTCTTCTAGCTCTCACATGGATGTATCTGGCTTCTCAATCTCTTGAGGATGTCTCTTTGTTGCTCATGTTTTGATTTTCCTTCATGCTTTGACCTCTGTTTCATCCTCTGTTTTGATTCTTCTTCTTCCCTCTCTTTTCTGTCTTACCCTAAAACCAAAGTTATTCAAAAAAAAAATCAATGTTTCAAATTAAAGCCCCCAAAATCAATGATTTTCTTGAGCAAAAAACCGCTCTTTTTTCTCTTGTGCTGCCAGGGCCAATGACTCTGTCTTCATTGTTCTTCACTTGTTCCATTTGGAAAGCTACTTGGTCCTGGAGATGCAGCCATCAAATAGTTTCATAATGGTCTGAAACTCTGCAAACTCATCATTATTGTTTCCCAAATAACTCTCAAACCCTTTTGAGCTCTTCTCCTCCCATCTGAGCCAACTATCTCAAAAAAATTTCAGGTGAGACCATTTGTTGCTGCTGCAGCCATTTAGCTCTCTTCAAAGTACAGACAAGTCCATGGAGAGAAGGTAAAGAAAGCTTAAAGCTCTTATCTTTTCCTTTAAGAGAGAAAGATAGACTTAAGTTTATATGTGTGGGGGAGAAAAGTAAATCCATTTGGTATAATTATTCTTAGCTTTAAATAGAAAGCAACATTGACCCACACACATGAGATTCGAAATCTAGTAAGAGAGGGACAAATTTGATAAAGTGGTGGAGGTTGGGGACAAAGAAAGTGAGATGAGAAGTTGTGGGGTCTAAATGACATAACCTACCATGTGGCCATGTCCTTGTGAACATGACATGAGGAGTCCTCTTAAGTTAGTCTTTTCTGTGTCTTTCTCTGTTTTTTTTTCCTTTGCTTTTCAAGTTTTTGAAAGGATCTTTTGTTGTACCAAATCATCTAAATTTATGTTTTTTTCTAAAGAAATTTACTTGAAGAAAGAGTGTTTCTTAAGGTTATATATGGTGGATAATGTGGGGAATGTGAATTTATGAAACTTAACTTGCAAATGAATAGAAACAATGGTTTGAATCATGAACCTGAGTGATATCATTTTCATGTCTTGTTGTGAATCTCTACGAGATCCTTGTAACATAACATTAGTACCATTTATCAACCTATAAATTAGACCAACGTTTTATTTCATTTCGTTATTAAAGAGATCATTAACAAAAAAATTATATCTGAGAGAAAATCTCTATGAGTATATTTGAAACATTTACATGTTTATTTAATAGAAAATTCAGTGACAGGGATACAAACAAACAAAATTATTTAAAGAAGAAAATGGGTTTAAAGATAAGTGATAGGAAGGTGGGCGACACCATTGCTTTTGATCTAAGTGTTTGGTCCCTATACCTTTCTTTTATCATACTACATTATCTATAATCGGTGAGATGATTCAAGAGCATCAGTCTACTTTGAAAATCATTCATCCGGTAGATGATTGGAGACTTTTTTTCTTCCAATCACTGCACTAAGTTTTTTGGACTTTCAACTTAAAAATCAATTGGCTATAACTAAATCACTCAAATCATTTATATATCACTTAAGTCTCTTTTTTATTTTTAATGTATTAGTTTCTTACCAACATCTTCCTTCAAGATAGTGGTAGTATAAATATTAATTTCGATATAATTCAATCATATTCTCTCAGGCCATCAATTAATGGGCTGGTGAGCCATTTTCGAAACCGGATTAATAGGTTAGAGTATAGATATGCTTTGCTACCATGTTATTTTTTTTTCAATTTAAAATCAATTGACTATAACTGAATTGATCCAAATCACTTAAATCTTTTCATATTTTAAATTTGGGAAGTTTCTCCCCAACATTCATATTTTTAATTTGGGATTTTCTCTCCAACAAATTGTAGTTTTCTTAAATGTAAGGTAACAATTTCAGAGAGTTGGTGTAAGAGTGGGATATTATAATGTAAGATGTAATACAATTGGAATAGACGTTGAATTTACAAATTGGAAATCTCCTATACATTATTTGAGAAGTGATTTGCCAAGTGTCATCACTACATTAACTTTAAAAGAAAAATGATGACATGACTTAATATAAAATGTGACATGACATTTATGAAATTTTACATTTTTGGTAATGTCATTTATTAATTTTCATTTTTGGTAAAATTATTAAATATAAGAATAATTTATGTGTATTATCATTATAAAATTTTTAATTAATAACATAACTATAAATATAAAAGAGTTTCACATCAACTTTAGAATTTTAAAATTAAAAAAAATTTGTAGATAATTATACTTCTATTATAAATAATTAAATTTTTGAGTTGTATTTTAACTCTATGTAAAAACAACTAATCATGTTTCCAAATTCTTAATTTTTTGCATAATCAATATAAAATATGTTCATTCAAAGATTTTGTTCAATTCACTGAATTAAGTAGTAAAATTAGTTGTAATAAACTTAAACTAAATTTGAAAATATAAATTAAATTTTTAAATTAAATTTAAAAATATTTAAAAATAATTATTTTTTTATAATGATAAAAATAAAATCTAAAAATATTATTTTTACATAAAAATATAAAATTCAATATATATATATCTATAAATTTTTAAAAAACAATTATTAAACCTCTAGTCTTATATACTTTCTAAGTAATTAAAGTTGTGGAACTTATATATAGCAGTCTATGGAGATTCAGTTGCTTTGTACCATGTTATTACTTAAATAATAGCAACAACCACAGTTTATTGAAAATATTCTTACCACATTGCTAGCGCTTTTATGATATAGCTGGCTTGCAATCTAGTTTAGTATCAACGTATGCCTTTACCTTTTATCTGGTCTCATTTACCTAGTGGCTTTTTCTGGCATACCAGAGTCACAATTTGTTACATTCAGTTTATGGAAAGTTGGAAAACCATTGCCGGATTGAATGTAAGTTTTTACACCACATTTGTAGAAGATTATTCTCTTCTGCTTATTAAACTAGTGATGAAGTTTCCTCAAATCACTACAAGAAAACATCAATATAACTGAAGGAAATTCCGAAGGGAAAATGAGTTCCTCGAATATTCCGAGGAAATTTTGAGGAAATTCCGAGTCTCCAAAAATTTCGTGGTTCCTCGGAATTTCTCGGAATATACCGACGAAATTCCGAGGAGTGTAGATCCGTCGGAAAATTCTGAGACATTCCGAGGAACGTGTGTCCTCGGACCGAGGAAATTTCGAGATATATTATAGCCGTTAGATAGCCGTTGGGATTTGACTAAATTCCGAGAAAATTCCGAGGAACTAGCCGTTGCCGTCGGAATTTCCGTCGGAATGTCCTCAGAAAATTCCTCAGAATTTCCTCGGAAAATTCAATGTAATAATCGAATTTCAGGGATTTGATATTAGGGTTTCATTTCCTCGGAATTTCCTCGAAAATTCTGAGAAAATTCCGAGGAAAACAAGCGTTTTGTCGGAAATTCCGACGATTAGGTGTTTCGGGAAACTGAAAACACGATTTACAGATTGAATAAGACTTGTATAAAACCTTGTTATGTTTTGAATTGATTATGAATTCAAAAAATGGTGTGGTACCAAAATTATAGACACTTTTTCGATTGTATAACGAAATCCTTAAACTACAACATAAACACTTATACACTTTAATGAAACAGAAACGACAATACGTGTACTCGTTTTAATAATTCTTTAATTTTCATGGTTTTATAGGCATCTATTGTCATGCTATCCATTGACAATCTATCAAATTGTTTCAATTGAATGATTTACCGTATCAAAAGTTTAGGTTTTGAAACCTCAAACAATGTTTCTCGGAATTTCCTCAAGTAATTTCCGAGGAATTCGCGAGGAACATATGTCCGTCGGAATTTCCGTCGGAATTTCCTCAGAATTTTTAGTACCCGGGAACTCAAAACCGCCAAAAATTTTCCGCGAAAATTAAATTATAAATTCCGACGATTCTAAGGACCCCTTTCCGTCGGAATTTTTGGTTTTATTAACCCTAGGAAGTTCTTCTTCCTCATTTCTTCTTCTCTTCTCTTCTCTTCCTATCGGCCGCCGCGAAAACTCTCTCTCTCTCGATTTCTCAGCCGCGAAACCTCCTCAAATCTCCTCTATTTCATTCCAAATCATGTAAGTCTTAATCCCCATCATCCTTAGTTGTTATGGATTAGGGATTTTGACTTAGTTAAAGGATTTTAGATGTTTTAGATTGTGATTTTGTTAGGGTGATTGGTAAATAGGGGAATTAGTTGGTTTTTGTTGATTGTGTTGTTGTTGTTGTAGTTGTTGATTTATAAATTTTTAATTTTCGGAAATTATCAATTTTATTTTCTGAAATTTTAATTTTCGGAAATTATAATTTTTTTGTGATTTAAAACTATTTTTATAATAAGTATTTCCTATTTATTAAAAGGTTTTTATATTCTGAAATTTTTGTTGTGATTTAAAACTATTTTTTAAATTAATAAAGTATTTTCCTATTTAGTAAAAGGTTTTTGTGATTTAAAACCATATTTTAAATTAATAAAGTTTTTTCCTATTATTAAAGTTTTTTATATTACTGGAATTTTTTTGTGATTTAAAACTATTTTTTAAATTAAATAAAGTATTTTTCCAATTTATTAAAAGGTTTTTGTGATTAAAACCATATTTTTATAATTAATAAGTTTTTCCTATTTATTAAAATGTTTTATATATTACTGAAATTTTTTGGTGATTTAACTATTTTTTTAAATTAATAAAGTATTTTTCCTATTTATTAAAGTTATATTACTGAAACCTTTTTTGTGGCTTAAATAAAATTAATAAAGTTATTTTTTAATATTTTTATGAATTTTTTGTGATGATTATGGAGCAGCTGCAGGATAAGGATAACTGCATAGCTGCGTTGGAGGCGAAATGGCGGAACAAGAAAGGGATGGGAGAAACGAGAAGGGTTAACGAGCGCATGATGGAGATGGATGAGGAGGATGTACCCGAACGAGGCAGTTCCCGAAGTTTTTTTTGAAACTCTAATGTTCTTTTTTTATTTGTACACTCTAACTATTATCTAATATATTTTCAATTTAAAATTTTATTTTTATGATTTCGATTTTTAATTAAAAATAAAATATTTATAATTTTAACTATCATATTTTAAGGAATTCCGAGAATTTCCGAGGACCACGTTTCGTCAAAAAATTTCCGAGGACCACGTTTCGTCAGAGTTGATCCGTCGGAAATTCCGAGGAAGTGTAGATCCGTCGGAAAATTCTGAGGACATTCCGAGGAACGTGTGTTCCTCGGAAAAAAACCGAGAAATTCGAGGATATATTATAGCCGTTAGATAGCCGTTGGGTGATTTGTGACTAAATTCCGAGGAAATTCCGAGGAACTAGCCGTTGCCGTCGGGAATTTCCTCGGAATGTCCTCAGAAAATTCCTCAGAATTTCCTCGGAAAAATTCAATGTAATAATCGAATTTCAGGGATTTGATATAGGGTTTTCATTTTCCTCGGAAATTCCTCGGAAAAGTTCTGAGGAATTCCGAGGAAAACAAGCGGTTTGTCGGAAATTCCGACGAAATTAGGGTTTCGGAACTGAAAACAGCGATTTACAGATTGAATAAGACTTGTATAAACCTTGTTAGTGTTTTGAATTGATTATGAATTCAAAAAATGGTGTGTACCCAAATTATAGACACTTTTTCGATTGTATAAACGAAATCCTTAAACTACAACATAAACACTTATACACTTTAATGAACAGAAACGGACAATACGTGTACTCGTTTTAATAATTCTTTAATTTCATGGTTTTATAGGCATCTATTGTCATGCTATCCATTGACAATCTATCAAATTGTTCAATGAATGATTTACCGTATCAAAAGTTTAGGTTTGAAACCTCAAACAATGTTTCCTCGGAATTTCCTCAGTAATTTCCGAGGAAATTCCGAGGAAACATATGTCCGTCGGAATTTCCGTCGGAATTTCCTCAGAATTTTTAGTACCCGGGAACTCAAACCGCCAAAAATTTTCGCGAAAATTAAATTAATAAATTCGACGGAATTCTAAGGACCCCTTTTCCGTCGGAATTTTTGGTTTTATTAACCCTAAGGAGTTCTCTTCCTCATTTCTCTTCTCTTCTCTTCTCTTCCTATCGGCCGCCGCGAAAACTCCCCCCCCCTCTCTCTCGATTCTCAGCCGCGAAACCTCCTCAAATCTCCTCTATTTCATTCCAAATCATGTAAGTCCTTAATCCCCATCATCCTTAGTTGTTATGATTAGGATTTGAACTTAGTTTTAAGGATTTTAGATGTTTTAGATTGTGATTTTGTTAGGGTGATTGGTTAAATAGGGGGAATTAGTTGGTTTTTGTGTTGATTGTGTTGTTGTTGTTGTAGTTGTTGATTTATAAATTTTAATTTTCGGAAATTATCAATTTTAATTTTCTGAAATTTTAATTTTCGGAAATTATAATTTTTTTGTGATTTAAAACTATTTTTAAATTAATAAAGTATTTTCCTATTTATTAAAAGGTTTTTTATATTTCTGAAATTTTTGTTGTGATTTAAAACTATTTTTTAAATTAATAAAGTATTTTCCTATTTAGTAAAAGGTTTTTTGTGATTTAAAACCATATTTTTTAAATTAATAAAGTTTTTTCCTATTTATTAAAAGGTTTTTTATATTACTGAATTTTTTTTGTGATTTAAAACTATTTTTTAAATTAATAAAGTATTTTCCAATTTATTAAAAGGTTTTTTGTGATTTAAAACCATATTTTTTAAATTAATAAAGTTTTCCTATTTATTAAAATGTTTTATATATTACTGAAATTTTTTTGGTGATTTAAAACTATTTTTTAAATTAATAAAGTATTTTCCTATTTATTAAAAGGTTTTTATATTACTGAAACCTTTTTTGTGGCTTAAATTTTTTTTAAATTAATAAAGTTATTTTAATATTTTATGAATTTTTTTGTGATGATTATGGAGCAGCTGCAGGATAAGGATAACCGCATAGCTGCGTTGGAGGCGAAATGGCGGAACAAGAAAAGGGATGGGAGGAAACTAGAAGGGTTAACGAGCACATGATGGAGATGATGAGGAGGATGTACCCGAACGAGCAGTTCCCGAAGTTTTTTTTGAAAAACTCTGAATGTCTTTTTTTATTTGTACAACTCTAACTATTATCTAATATATTTTCAATTTAAAATTTTATTTTATATTTTCGAATTTTAATTAAAAATAAAATAATTTATAATTTTACTAAAAAATCATATTTTAGGAAATTCCGAGGAATTTCCGAGGACCACGTTTCGTCAAAAAATTTCCGAGGACCACGTTTCGTCAAAAATTTCCGAGGAACACTACTTTCCTCGGAAATTTCCGACGAAACCGGTTCCTCGGAAATTTCCGACGAAACCGGTTCCTCGGAAATTTCCGACGGAATATTCGTTCTTCGGAATTTCCTCGGAAAATTTCCGAGAAAATTCCGAGGAAATGTGAAATTCTGAGGAGATATTTCCGACGCGACCGTTGACGTCGGTATATCCACGGAATTCTTTAATTCCGACGACATTACCGACGAATTTTTCCCTCAGAATCACGATGTTTTTCTTTGTAGTGAATCTACTGCTGGGGATCTTGTAAAAACTGAGTGGTTGGATATACACTTTTCTGAATGGAATTGATCAAAGGTTAGTTACTACACTATTCTTGTTTCAGTCTAACACTGATCATTTCCATTTCCATGGTTCTTTGGAATCATCATCAAGAAAGCTGGTAATGAAATTACATGAGAAAAGCATTTACGAGATTTTTTAGAAAGTTATGTAATCCACTTAAGCAGTGTCTCTGCTTGGTTCTCTCCAAAAATTTCGTGGTTCCTCGGAATTTCCTCGGAATATACCGACGAAATTCCGAGGAAGTGTAGATCCGTCGGAAAATTCTGAGGACATTCCGAGGAACGTGTGTTCCTCGGAAAAAACCGAGGAAATTTCGAGGATATATTATAGCCGTTAGATAGCCGTTGGGGATTTGACTAAAATTCCGAGGAAATTCCGAGGAACTAGCCGTTGCCGTCGGAATTTCCCTCGGAATGTCCTCAGAAAATTCCTCAGAATTTCCTCGGAAAAATTCAATGTAATAATCGAATTTCAGGGATTTGATATTAGGGTTTCATTTCCTCGGAATTTCCTCGGAAAATTCTGAGGAAATTCCGAGGAAAACAAGCGTTTGTCGGAAATTCCGACGAAATAGGGTTTTCGGAACCGAAAACAGCGCATTTACAGATTGAATAAGACTTGTATAAACCTTGTTAGTGTTTTGAATTGATTATGAATTCAAAAAATGGTGTGTACCCAAATTATAGACACTTTTTCGATTGTATAAACGAAATCCTTAAACTACAACATAACACTTATACACTTTAATGAACAGAAACGACAATACGTGTACTCGTGTTTAATAATTCTTTAATTTCATGGTTTATAGGCATCTATTGTCATGCTATCCATTGACAATCTATCAAATTGTTCAATGAATGATTTTACCGTATCAAAAGTTTTAGGTTTTTGAAACCTCAAACAATGTTTCCTCGGAATTTCCTCAGTAATTTCCGAGGAAATTCCGAGGAACATATGTCCGTCGGAATTTCCGTCGGAATTTCCTCAGAATTTTTAGTACCCGGGGAACTCAAACCGCCAAAAATTTTCGCGAAAATTAAATTAATAATTCCGACGGAATTCTGAGGACCCCTTTTCCGTCGGAATTTTTGGTTTTATTACCCTAGGGAGTTCTTCTTCCTCATTTCTCTTCTCTTCTCTTCTCTTCCTATCGGCCACCGCGAAAACTCCCCCCCCCTCTCTCTCGATTCTCAGCCGCGAAACCTCCTCAAATCTCCTCTATTTCATTCCAAATTCATGTAAGTCTTAATCCCCATCATCCTTAGTTGTTATGATTAGGATTTGAACTTAGTTTTTAAGGATTTTAGATGTTTTAGATTGTGATTTTGTTAGGGTGATTGGTAAATAGGGGAATTAGTTGGTTTTTTGTGTTGATTGTGTTGTTGTTGTTGTAGTTGTTGATTTATAAATTTTAATTTTCGGAAATTATCAATTTAATTTTCTGAAATTTTAATTTTCCGGAAATTATAATTTTTTGTGATTTAAAACTATTTTTAAATTAATAAAGTATTTTCCTATTTATTAAAAACGGTTTTTTATATTACTGAAATTTTTGTTTGTGATTTAAAACTATTTTTTAAATTAATAAAGTATTTTCCTATTTAGTAAAAGGTTTTTTGTGATTTAAAACCATATTTTTTAAATTAATAAAAGTTTTTTCCTATTTATTAAAAGGTTTTTTATATATACTGAATTTTTTGTGATTTAAAACTATTTTTTAAATTAATAAAGTATTTTCCAATTTATTAAAAAGGTTTTTTGTGATTTAAAACCATATTTTTTAAATTAATAAAGTTTTTTTCCTATTTATTAAAATGTTTTATATATTACTGAAATTTTTTTGGGTGATTTAAAACTATTTTTAAATTATAAAGTATTTTCCTATTTATTAAAGGTTTTTATATTACTGAAACCTTTTTTGTGGCTTAAATTTTTTTTTAAATTAATAAAGTTATTTTTAATATTTTATGAATTTTTTTGTGATGATTATGGAGCAGCTGCAGGATAAGGATAACCGCATAGCTGCGTTAGAGGCGAAAATGGCGGAACAAGAAAAGGGATGGGAGGAAACGAGAAGGGTTAACGAGCGCATGATGGAGATGATGAGGAGGTTGTACCCGAACGAGCAGTTTCCCGAAGTTTTTTTTGAAAACTCTGAATGTCTTTTTTATTTGTACAACTCTAACTATTATCTAATATATTTTCAATTTAAAATTTTATTTTATATTTTCGAATTTAATTAAAAATAAAATAATTTATAATTTTACTAAAAAATCATATTTTAGGGAAATTCCGAGGAATTTCCGAGGACCACGTTTCGTCAAAAATTTCCGAGGACCACGTTTCGTCAAAATTTCCGAGGAACACTACTTTCCTCGGAAATTTCCGACGAAAACCGGTTCCTCGGAAATTTCCCGACGAAACCGGTTCCTCGGAAATTTCCGACGAATATTCGTTCTTCGGAATTTCCTCGGAAATTTCCGAGAAAATTCCGAGGAAATGTGAAATTCCGAGGAGATATTTCCGACGACCGTTGACGTCGGTATATCCACGGATTCCTTAATTCCGACGACATACCGACGAATTTTTCCCTCAGAATCACGATGTTTTCTTGTAGTTAATCTACTGCTGGGGATCTTGTAAAACTGAGTGGTTGGATATACACTTTTCTGAATGGAATTGATCCAAAGGTTAGTTACTACACTATTCTTGTTTCAGTCTAACACTGATCATTTCCATTTCCATGGTTCTTTGGAATCATCATCAAGAAGCTGTAATGAAATTACATGAGAAAAGCATTTACGAGATTTTTTAGAAAGTTATGTAATCCACTAAGCAGTTGTCTCTGCTTGGTTCTCTCAACTAGAACTGAACCTCCTGGTTCAGCTACTACTTCGAGAAAACCAGGTTTTATTGTATAACCACAAAATAGCAAAATTTTTCAGGAAGAAACACTATGCTTCTTCGAGCAGGTTCGACTTTGTCTGGCTCAGGCGAGTTTCATTGGTGGTACCTTTTTATGAAATTGCTACATTTACAAAGATTTTCACATATAATGCATCATGTTTTATAACAATTCAGAACACACTCTGAAGAGGAACATCTTAATGTTTCTAAATTTCCAGGAAGCTTGGAACAAGATTTAACTCAGAAGAAAGGTAAGAGCCTTTGGTTTATTGACTTTGACCTTGCTATATGGATCTTTTTTCTTTTTGAAATAGTAAAGTCGTGTTTCTTAGTTAAGACTTAAAGAGTGAATATGTTCTCTATATCCAATCAGTTGTCCCTTAGGTTTATTTCTATGATTGCCCTAGATGATAAATGTATTCATTCTTAACAAAACGTTATTCATTTATTGGAGGTCTCTCAACTTTTTGAAAAGAACTCTTTTATTTAAAACCTATTGTTTTGGTGAAAGATTCTCTTAAGAAAAACTTCAAATCCGAATGGCTTAAGTGCTGATTCAAATAACTTAATATAAACGAGTCTCGTGAAAGTTCGTTGATGATAATGAAGTCAAGGATTGCGTTAGGATAGATTTGAATACTCAAAGAAGCTCGTCGATCGCATCACTTAATTTCTATTATGTTATAGAACTAAACAGCACAAAAGTTATAATTGGACTCTTTGAACTGGTAGCCCAAACTTTGACCAGTTCTAGTAATTCTACTTTAATCAAATAAGATACAACCATACATCCCCATATATAACAACACATTCTTTACATATACTTCATATATATTACAGTTAAGAAAATCACAAGATGCAAATGATAAGAAGCTTTAGCACTAGGACAAGAAGCCGTCCTGGAGGGCTAAGAGCGAGTAAGTGATGATTCAACTTTCAGCTTACTCGAAGCCAAGCTAAGAGATCAACGAGGTGTTCCGTAAATGGATTTGCCTTGATCAGTTTCCTTGATATTCTGGTTTTATTATCATATATATATAATAGTATTTGGTACACATATCTATATATGTTTTATCTCAGTGTTTCCTTCTCAGGACAACAACAAGTGTGATGGGTCTTATGTTTTTCCTTATCCATCTCCTCCGTCAACCATTCTACCAAATGTATCAAAAAGCTTGTCCAAATCTCTTCTCCGAAGTGTGGAGCGAGCATTGACTCTTGTACCGCTCTTATCGTCTTTGCAGCCACCTTACCGGAACTCATACCATCCTCCATCGCCTTTCTTGTCCGCTTCCATCATCTCTAACTTCTCTAATTCAAATGACCCTTCTTTGTTCACTTCTTCTTCTATCTCAGCAGCACTTGGAGCGTAGAAATGCATCTCGTAAGAATCGAGCTTCTCCTCCTCAGTTTCTCCCAACAATTAAATGAAAACATATTATTACATTGTTTCTAGCAAAAATACTCTAAGATACATCTAAATTTTTTTTGTCACAACAATAATTTAAAAAAAATCAAAATAACATTTATTAAAAGAGTGCAAATATTACATTTATACTCATTGGATTAATAATCTAGATTTAGGGTTTAAAGTTATGGGATATGGTTTTGGTAAAGTTTAAAATTGAAAAAAATAAAAATTATTGATTTTTTTTAAAATAAAAGGATCTAGTTTGATCATTTTTATTTTGAAAATTATTTTTTGACAAAAATTTCAAAAAAAAGTTATTTGAGAAATTTTACTCTTGTTTCTAAGCCAAAATACATCTTTGTGAATCAATCATATTATATTATATATATATATATAGTGGGCATATCTAGGATAATTTTTAACCAGAGAAAGCTATTATAAATTACTTTATATTAGTCGGGGCATTATCATACTATCTGAACTAATTATTTTAAGAATTTAAGATTTTTGAGCTGATTACTTAAAGAAAATCAAAAATTAGTCGGGCCACGTGACCCATCAGTTGTAAGCTGCATCCGTATACCTGTGAGACAAGATGTGCTATGGATCTTGCGAGAAGCTCCAAGATGAAAGACATTCCTCTATCAACATGCTCAGGACCTTCTCTTCCAAGTAGTATGAGAACCATTCTGCCTGCAGCAAACCACCTCTTTGATCGAGACCTGAGGAACATGGAGAAATCTTCCTTGAACTGACTGTAGTAAGCTTTGGAAACAGCTTCAGGGCTCGAGGAGCATATGTTAATACAACCTTTGTTTATGGACTTGCCTGATGGTCAAACAAAGCTGGAGGAACCTGCAAGGAAAAGAAACATTATATATATACACAATACATATATATCTCAGCTACCATTCTTATAGATAACTATGTTCACCTTGGAAAGCCAGTGTAAGCTGAAAGAGGAATAAATAAAATGGATGGTTCTTTCAGGGAAGAGCCTTCCATAAAATGATCCAGGACAGGCTGCAATGAAAATTGAAGGGCAGCCATCATTGTTGGTAGCTCTCTTGAGCTCCATGTGAAAGTCAGGCAAGGTCTTGAATATGAGTTGAAGTCATTTTGAGGGAGATCGTTAGAAGACCACTGAGTTCCGGCAAGGGCTGGTTTTGGGGATCTCACGGTGGTGAGCAAATTCGATGGCTTTGATGATGTCTTCTAATGGTGGAAAGAGTGTTTGGTCCTGGAAGAACATCCCAAGTCAGCTATTCCTAAAACTCTTGGGTCTTGTCTCTTTGTAGAGTTGTTGCACCTGTCTCTAGTGTTATGTGTTTTGCCTTTATCAGATGATTTCTTCTGCAATATCAAACAACAAACAGGTGATTACAAGTAAGATTATAAATGAAGTAAGTGGAGGTACTTGAAATATCAAGAACCTGGACGGAAGAGTTTCTGGCATAGCTTGTCATGTGAAACTCTCTTTCTAGATCCCTCTTCTCCATCACAATGACAAAAACAAACAAAACTAATTTCTTGGGGTGAGGGAGTAATTTTGTGTTAGAATTTGTTATCTTTTAATGGAGTAATCTTTTGCATGTCACATCAATCTTCTAGTAGATATAACTTTTTTTTTAGAAATTGTCAAAAATACCATTTTATTTTTGTACTAATTTCAAAATATCTTAATCATGTTATCCTTGTTTTTTAAGAGAAAAACACACATTTATAACCTTTGGATTAATTAATTATATCCTTGTTTAGAGTTAAGGAGTGGTGTAGGGTCGGGATAGGGTTTAGGAATTTAAAATTTAAGATTCTAACTAATTTTTAAAAAATTTACCCTTTGAAAAAATGGTAAAAAATATCTCTTTAGTAAAAGTAAAAAATGAAAATAATAAAAAAATAGTAATTTTTAAAATTTCTCTTTCTTCTTTTTCGCGAGGACATGTGTGCATTTTAAGTTGATAAAAAAAATAATTGTGTGGATCCCGTAAGACCATTATTAATAGATGAAAAAGCTTTTGTGGTTGAAATTATAGAAGGAAAATTTGAACTAATACATCCAGGCCCGCTTCCCTAGATCCACCGGCCATCTATCGGTCGAGTGATTTAAATACCCTCGAGGTGACGATTAGTTTTGTTTTATGTTGATCAAATTTGAGTTGTGCATACCGTTTAGACCATTCCTAATTTCACTTCATTTTTTACTTTTGTTTCGTTTTAAAGCAATTTACTAACTTTATTTTATTTTTACTTTAAAATAAAATCATAAACAATAATTCTTTTGACTCTGAAAATATATTATTCACATTTTTATTATTTTAAAATAATTTTTTTAGTTATAAATTGATTTCTAATTTTACTTATTCTTATTTTTACTAAAATACAATTAAATACTTGAATATAACCTAATTAATTTTTAACTTCAATTTATTTCCATCCTATTAATTTAAAATATTAGATATACTACAACTTCTACTAATAAAAAAATTACATAATTAATATAAAAAATAAAATTTCGAAACTCAAAAATTTTAATTCGCACTTCAGAACGATTTAATTGATCACTTGTAAAAAATATATGTACAATGCTTCTTATAAAATCTAATGTTTTTGTTTATTTATTTGTCTTGTGTAATAATTTTTATTATAAAAATATTAAATTTATATTATATAATATTTATGTTGAAATATTGTTATGACAAAATAATTGGGTAATATTTTAAATATGAAAATGCAGAAGGTGTTGTTAAAAAATAATAACAAAATAAAAGATACTTAATATTATTTTTACGAAAAAAAGAAAAAATTATTGAAGCAAAAGTTGTTTTATTTTCACGTTATTTTGAATATAAGTAAAATTTTAAAGATAAAAATTAAAACCAACCATTGGAGATACTCTTAATCCGTAAAATTTATTTTAAAAGTTTATATACATGATATATTAATATATATTATAGAGAATTACATTCTACCACAAATTTAATACCATTTTATAAATTTACTTTTAGGTGAATGATAATTTTCAAAAGTACCTTTAATTATAATGAAAATGGACTAAATTATTTTTAAAAATATTTATAAAATATTTAGAAACTTAATCCTACCTTTTCAGTACTAAATTCAAAAAAATAATCACTAAATTGTAAATCCAATTGTTAATATATTTTGGATTGAATATATTTTTGCAAAGTGGTATTTAACTTGTGTTATTTTTAGTGATTTCTCTATATTGTATTTATGTATTTTGGTATTATATAATATACACATTGTTTATCATTTTTTATTTTAAAATATTTTTTATTTATTAATATACACAGTTGCAATAGTTTTTTTCTCAAAGATTCTTATAAATGGTTGCCAACATAGGGCTTGACTGGTTTTTCCCGCTACCACCGCAAACGCAGCTTTTGTGGTTGATAGCGGTTGGTAGCGTTTCGAAACAATCACATAAATCGCTTTGTACCATTTTTAACCACTTTGTACAGCTCAAAGTCAAAAGCTCCTTCCCGCAAGCGTTTGCGGTTGCGGGCGGTTGCGATTGGATAAAAAAAATATTTAAACATTAAAATTAGATTTATATTTCATAGATCCTAACTTATCACAATCACGTATAACTACTTTATTTGTTTTTAGTCAATATTATATATGTATATATTTAACAATCACGTTAACCCTAATTTGTTACAATCCACTGAAATCATGGCTTCCAGCCAAGAAGAAAGTCAAGAAACCAACGTAAGTGGATTATGATTTTTTTTCCATTACAGCTTTATTGTTTTATGATTTATGATATGTTTTGTTGTTTAAATTCTTTGGATCATAAGTATATGATTCATATATATGTGTATGTTTTTGTAATTGTATATATGTTTCAACTTATCTTTGAATAGAAACTGCAATGGTCATATGAGATGACTCCTTACTTGTTAGAACTGATAACGCTGGAAAAACAAGATGGAAATTCTAAAGGAAAAAACTTGAGTGAGCAGGGAAAACAAAACGTTCTCAAAGAATTTAAAAAAACAATTTCCAGTTACGATCAGTTGGAACAAAGTCAAAAACAGACTTGACACTTTGAAAAGGCAATATGAAATCTATCGTAGAATTACTTTTGGGTCAACTGGTCTTGGATTTAATAGTAGAACAGGGAGTATTGATGCACCTGAGCATTGGTGGAAAGACAAAATCAAGGTACAATTAAAGCTATGTTTTCACCTTGCATTAATTTCATGTTTTATAATATATTTGTTTTTGATGATTATTTGATATGGTTTTTAAGGCTTACCCTGAAGCTTTCAAAATTTCGCTCACATCCATTGCGTTATATACCGCTTCTTGACGTGGTATTTCGAGATGAAACTGTCGTGGTTGAGGAGTCATGGCAACCAAGACGTGGTGTACATCATCGTACTCCACGACTTGAGTTAAGTGATGAAGAAGAAGTTCAGATGCAAAATGATTCCCATGATATGGATCATATGGAACAAGAAGATACAGACTGGTTACAAACTCCGATGAAAGATACTCCAAATGTTATCGAGAAAGATCTGTAATGACGTCACAACAAATTATGAAAGACACATCTCGCCGAAAGCGTAAGCGCACTCCAATGGACTCCACGCTCGATCGTATTGCTGCGACCATGGGAAGACCGAAATGGTATTCTAGAACAGATGGCATCATCTACATCTAAAACAAAGTCAACAAATGCAACTGAGGAACGTATGGCTCTTGTTGTCAAGTGTGTGAGAGGTGTACCTGATCTAATTCCAATGACAGAGCTATATTGGGCATCACTTGACCTTATTGCAACAAATGATGTTGTGCGAGGCTTATTTATGGCTCTTCCTGATGATGAAAAATTACCTTTTCTGAAACGTCAAACTAAGGAGTCCCGTAACGATTTTTTTTGATGATTAGCTTCTTTTTTTCATGGGAATTGTGCTTTCATGTTTGCATTTTACTTTTGACAATGAGTATCTTTTTTTTTGATTTTAGTTCTCGGTGGATTTTTTTGAGGTTAATTATTTATTCATTGATATTATGGCACTACAAGAATAATTTTTATGATTGACGTCACATTGTTTATGAGCTTACTTATTTATTTATTGAAACTTAGGTAACAAGAGCTTAATTTGTTTCAGGAAACAAGTAACGTGGAGTTGAAAACGATCATGGAAATTATTGATGCCGATGACCAAGCTGTTGAAGCCATCTTATGTATTGAGCGTAGTCGTTTCTCCCACAGAGAAAAATTGAGAACGGACCCTGGAGGTGGGCTACGTATAATGCATCAACTGATGTATGAGAGCGACACACAATGCCTCCATGTTTTACGTATGAAACAAAGAGTGTTTCTTAAGCTCTTAAATACACTAAAATCATACGGTCCTTAAAGACTCTCATTGGGTAAGAGTTGAGGTTGCTTTAGGTATGACTCTCAAGATTTTGGGACATAACCCATCACAAAGGAGCATAGCAGCAGAATTTCAAGTCGCACAATGGACTGTTACAACAAAATTTAGTGATGTTATTAATGCCCTATGTTGCTTGCATTCAGACATAGTTTCATGGAAAAGAGAAGAGCTGGATGAGACACCACCACGAATCATACATGATAAGAGGTATTTTCCCTATTTTGAAGATTGTATCGGGCCATAGATGGTACACACGTTCGTGTACGTGTTGGCGGAAATAAGAAGATCACATATTGGAACCATCATAATTATACTTCAATGAACATCTTAGCAGTGTGTGATTTCAATATGAAATTTATATATACACGTATTGGAGTTCCGGGTCGTGCACATGACTCAAAGATACTGACATATTGTGCGCGTCATGATAAATTTTTCCCATTCCCAAACTCGGGAAAATACTTTCTAGTGGATTCCGGCTATCCTAACCGAAGAGGTTTCCTAGCTCCATATAGAGGTGAGGCCTACCATCCAAATCATTTTGCTGGACGTCGACCGACAACTGTACGAGAGATTTTTAACAACAGGCATTCCTCTCTTCGGTCAATAATTGAAAGAACATTTGGAGTGTGGAAGGGAAAGTGGTCTATTTTAGAAGGCCCTGTTCGCTATGACGTCGATATGCAAGAAAAAATTGTTGCAGCAACTATGGCATTGCATAATTTTATTCGAGATTCCTAAAATAGATGACATCGACTTTAATGCTGCCGATGAAACAGAGAATTATGAAACTGATCTTGAAGGAAAACACATCTCCATCTCATGACGATCATGGAGTGGATCGAAATTATGATCCGACAGCTGATGCGTATATGTCAACTATTAGAGATGGTATAGCAAGAGATATATGGATTATCGTTAGCTTGTTGTCAGCCAGCCAGTTTTTCGTTAACCATGTTTTTAATTTCATTAGATTACTAGAACGTATCTTTATGTCTTCTTTGTCAATTCTCTTTCTTTTTAACAGTTGGAGAGTTTATTGTTTATGAAACTTCACTGGTTTTTTCGTTATTCTTCTGGCTCATGCTTCTAGTGCTTCTTGTATGCCCAACTTGGATTTATATAAGTTTGAAGTCTATTCATTGTAGAAGTTTTATTGATGCGCCAAAAAGTGTTTACCGAAACGGCGGGAAAAAATAGTTACCCACTAAATATTTAGTTAGCTAGATAAATATGAAATATATTGTTTCCCAGAATCTATGATATGCATCTATCACAAAATAATTATGCTTATCTAATAAAATTAGTATAAAAGTTGATCGATGTCAAACAAAATACACAATTTGCCGTTGATAGGGCAATTTTTTTAACGACAGAAGAAGGTAATTCTAGTCTTCTTTTGATTTACTTTTGGCTCTGTTTATATTCCAATCAGTTAAGTTTATTTGTTTTCTAAATGCGTTTTCTATACTATGTAATGTTAGAGTTGACAATTATGGCTTCACAAGATATTTCAGCTTCCACTTTAATGGCGGTATGCTATTTATTATTAACTTTTGTCTTTATTGGATCACAAAGAGTAAATAAGTAAAATATGTCTTGTTTCAGAAAGTTACATGGACAAATGAGATGACTCATACATTACTTCAATGTATAATTGTGGAGAAGCAAAGCAAAATTGAAGGAAACAGATTTTTTAATCTGTCTCAGAAAGAAAATATTGTCAAGAAGCTAATGACCAATTTGGGATAGAGTTGAGTTGGAAGCATGCTAAAAATCGTTGGGATAATTTGAAGAAATTTTACAATGTGTATAAGACGAATCCAGAAAATCCACGCCTCAGAACAGATTTTTTCGAGTATGTTACAAAGCTCGATGAAATATTTGGTGATCATTAGAATGTATGAAACAACGTTCATGCTATAATTTTTTTAGTTATTAATTATTATTTTTATTGGATTTTAAATTTATCACTTTTAATCATAACTTTTTTGTAATTAGTTTTTTGTTTATTAAATATTTTTATAAAGCTGTTAATATTTTTTTCTACCTAAGCTAGATTGCAGAATTTTTTTTGCAATATCTTAACATCCAGTTACAAAAAATCTGATAACGAGATAATTATATAATTTGTTACTGTTAAGAAAAATTGTTACATTATGGAAAATGTTCACGATAATACAACGAAGTCTATCATCAGCTGTTTTGAATATTCTTTTTGAAATAGATTGTGCAACAGATTTATCCGAGGGTATATATTACTAAATTAAAATCAGCTATTTTGAATATTCTTTTGAAATAGAGAGTGCAACAGATTTATCCGAGGGTATATATTACTAAGTAAAAGTCAGCTATTTTGAATATTCTTTTGGAAATAGATAGTGCAACAGATTTATCCGAGGATATATATATTACTAAATTAGTTTTACGCATATCGTTCTTTATATAGATTCCAAGCCAAATACTAGCATATTCCACTCGATCATATATATATATATATATATATATATATATAACCTCGTTTACCAACTAAACAACTACAAACAACTAAGTTGTTGAAGCCATCACAGATTAAACATGAAGATATTCATACTCTCCCTCGTACTTCTAAGCATCACCACGGTAATCAATGGTGGAATAACAAGCAAATATGCCCGACAAGCTCAACCATCAAACGAGATGTCTCTGGAAACATTCCCTTCTCCGGCCGGTCACAATGCTCCGGAACAGGTTTTAATTTCTTAGTTTTCTTATCAGTGGTATCTTAGTATACCAAAACATCACATACTTAGTATTGATTTATTTTTATTATTGTTTTAGGTTCATATAACGCAAGGAGATCGCAATGGCCGTGGCATGATTATCTCGTGGGTGACACCGTTAAACCTAGCTGGTTCTGATGTGGTTACTTACTGGATCGCTACTAATGGCAGTGACGTGAAGAAGTTGAAGAAGAAAGCCTCCACGTCGTCTTACAAATTCTACAACTATGCTTCAGGATTTCTTCATCACGCCACCATTAAAAATCTTGAGGTTGTCTACTTTGTATTACTTAACTTGATAGTCTTCTTTTTAGACGGTGTTTTAATGTTTCTGTTCTTGTTTTTACATGTCAGTATGATACTAAGTACATCTATGAGGTTGGTACTGATAAATCAGTTAGACAATTCTCTTTCACAACTCCCCCAAAGGTTGGACCTGATGTCCCATACACATTCGGGATTATTGGTAATTAACTGATCTTTATTAACCTAATTTAAAACTAGATGTTTACAACATCAATATCTAATGAGTCATTCTTTTTTTGTAGGTGATCTTGGACAAACCTATGCTTCCAACGAAACATTGTACCATTACATGTCGAACCCTAAAGGCCAAACCATTCTCTTTCCCGGAGACTTGGCTACCAAGACACCATCCAAACCATGACCAGCAGAAATGGGATACTTGGGGAAGATTCATGGAGCCTTGCGCTGCTTACCAGCCCATATCTATGCCGCTGGGAATCACGAGATTGATTTCGTTCCAAACATTGTAAGATACACTATTTCAAGCCTTTTCGTAATTTAGTTTGGTTCAGTTTCGGTTTAGTTACATTTTGAATCTTAAATTAGGGTGAGCGTCACGCATTCAGCCTTATATTCGCCGTTACCATAACGCTTCAAAACCTCAGGGAGCATATCTCCTCTTGGTATTCAGTCAGACGCGGCCCTGCTCACATCATTGTCCTCTCCTCTTACTCTGGCTACGGTAACAAGAAAAACTACAAAACAAAGATTTGTAACGTTTCTTGATTTTTTTACATAACACTTATTTCATTTCTAGGCAAATACACACCGCAATATGTGTGGCTCGAGCAAGAGCTGAAGAACGTTAACAGAGAGGAGACTCCATGGTTGATTGTTATGGTTCACTCCCCGTGGTACAATAGTGTCAACTACCATTACATGGAAGGTGAGAGCATGAGGTATGTTTGAGTCGTGGTTTGTTAATAGCAAGGTTGATTTGGTCTTGGCTGGTCATGTCCATGCGTATGAGAGATCCGAACGTGTTTCCAATATTAAGTATAATATCACCAATGGCTTGAGCACTCCTGTGAAAGACCCTAATGCTCCCATTTACATTACAATTGGAGATGGAGGAAACATTGAAGGAATCGCAAATAGGTAACAAAAAAAGTTTGGTCTCTTTTTAGTTGTTTTAACCATATATGATTCGATAATCTTTGTTCCTTTTCTAGCAGTTTTACTGATCCACAACCAAGTTACTCGGCTTATAGGGAATCGAGTTTTGGTCATGCTCTTCTTGAGATTAAAACAAACCCACGCACTATACACATGGCATAGGAACCAAGACAATGAGCCCGTCCGCAGCTGGATTTCTCTGTATGATGTACAACCATACTTCTTTCCACATGAGGAGAAAGCTTCTGGCAATGTCTAAGTTCTTGGTTTTGCTGATTTGAATAAGAATTTTTTTAGATAGTTTGCTTTTTTTTCTCTGATTTTTGTTTAGGCTTTGGATTTTTTTCAGTTTAAGTTAGTTTGATTGTTATTTCGGATATTCTATTTAAATCTTTTGAATAATATTTCATAACTGGAGTTTCTTCAAAATTTAGTTCAATCATAATCTCTTCCGTTTAATGCAAAATCTGGTAAATTTACAAAGATATTGCGTTATTAAAATAATTATTCTTTTCTGAAACACTAACATATATATATAATTTGTTATGTTATCTGATTCCGTAGTCTTAGGCATACGCAGAATATTACCTTATGAAAGTATAATCATATTCAACTTATAGCCTTTTTGTATTATAAGTGGAACACAAAAATTACTTATATAGAAAATCTCAAGCTTAAATGATATTTGGAATCAAACTTATTAGATGAAGATATGAATATCAAATAGTGGTGTGCTCGTGTGTCTCACTTTCTCACTCCTTTTGTAAGACCAAGCATTAAGAGGAGAAGCTTAAAGTAAGCTTCACGAAATGCGAGTCTAATAAAGTTGAGCTTGAAGTTGTTCCATGGAGGGTTGCGAGCTTCAAAATCCATTGCTAAGCTTCCTTCCATTATAGCCTTCTCGTGACTGAAACATTCGAAGGAGTATTTCCCATGATACCTTCCTATTCCACTCTGCCCCACTCCTCCAAAGGGCAACGCATCACACATATACTGCAATTTAAATTAACAGTTGAAGATACGAGAAACTTCTACATTGTGTGTTTTCAGAGTTCAAATACAAAGTTACACTCAAAATCGAACTTTTTCTTTGTTCTGATATATATATCCAAGAGATGACTAGAGGTTTGTATTCAACTGAGAGATTGATTTATTTGTATTAAAATGATAAATGCATTGTTATTTAAATATAAATTTTGATTTTTTAGGGGAATTTTCATGTTTGAAATCAACTGTTATGGTAAATATTTTAAATCCTAAATTTTAGTACTCTTCTTATTATATTAGAAGTTTTTGGGGATGTTTATTGGTTATGAAAATAAATTTAAATCTCATAATTTTATATGAATTTCCAAAGTTATTTAAATAAAATCATGATAAAATATCAGTTCACCTAAAACTATCTAAATACTCATAAAAATAAATCATTTCAAATTCTATATTTAATACAATAATTTTGTGGAGATTAATCTAACCTGGATCATGACGTCGTTGAAAGTAACACTTCCAGAGGATGTTTCTTGACAAGATTCTAGTTTTAAGGTTCTCGTCCTTGGTGAATGCATAGATGGCAAGTGGCTTTGGTTTTGACTTGATGAACCCTATGCTTTCTTGGATGTCACGTAACTTCATTACATCAGAGGAAATAAAGAAAATTTAGCAACGATAATTCAAATGTATTTTCTACTTAAGACTGTAATTTAAACATGCTTACTGTGATAATAGGGAGAATTGGACCAAATATTTCTTCATTCATTATCTCAGAATCAAGAGGAGGATCCAACAAGATCGTTGGCTCAACATACCTGCCAAACAAATTTAGGTCAAAAATTAGTAGAACAGATTACATCTAATAAAAGAAACATGACTGAATCAAAGCTTACAGGTTCTCTTCATCCATGGAGCCACCATAAACAATTGAAGCTTTAACACGAGGATCATTAAGAAGCCGAGACAATCTCTGAAAAGTGTTTCTTGGTGACAATCTTAGATAGACATCCAGATTCTTTAGGGTTTTCCCCAAAGAAAGACTTTATCACCGGCTTCAACATATCAATCTATAAAACACTAAAATCTTAGAGATACTATAGAAATAGCATTTGCATCTGCGTTTGTGTGTATACGTACCAGAGTAGACGCAAACTATGTTCTACAAGAACGTAGTCTACGGAGATACAAGCTTGTCCACTACAAGATCCCCACTTTCCTCCAACAGATTCTCTTCACAACCGACTATATGCTCATACATCAATAATAAAATTAAGATAAATTCATGATCACAAATTAAAGCTAGGAAAACAGAGCAAAGCACACACCTTCATGTCCTTTGAAACGGAGTGGTGATCAATAATGGTTGGACATTTTCCACCAAGCTCTAATGTCACAGGAGTCAAATGCTCTGCAGCTGCAGCCATTATGATCTTTCCAATCTTTGGACTCCCTAGTAACAAATAAACAACACCAGTTATGTGAATACCACTACAAGTGAGTTATCGAGTGTTAATGGCCAGTTTTGGGTACAACCGGATGAAACATTTGACTTGACCTCCAGAGCTATTATATGTAGGTTGCATAGCCTCTAAATTATCAATTTTAAAATATTAAGATTAACCTAAAATGTTTTTGACCCCATAATCTCAGATCCGGTAAAAGATGAATTGATTGATACCGGTGAAGAAGATCTTGTCCCTTGATGCTGTAAGAGGATGGTTGCGACATCAGGTCCTCCTTCAATAACTTTTATGGCTTTAGTGTCAAGATAAGACAGGATTAACTTGGCGAGCAAGGCTGATGCATTAGGGCTTAATTCAGATGCCTTGAGGAGAACGGTATTTCCTGCTGATATTGCCCCAATCATGGGATCCAAAGACAAAGCTGACCACATACAATAAAAAGCACTATATTAACCGTGTTTGAATAAAAAGAACCCAAGAAACATGAAACTGGTTCAAGATGCAAATCTTACATATAGGAAGTTCCAGCTAGACAGAACAAGAACCGTCCCATATGGTTCTGAGATCACTTTTCCCGTTGCTGGGTAGAACAATAGAGGAAGGTTGCTCTGATTTTTCAGCACCAAAAAGACAATTAGCCAACAAAGTTTAATATATCCTGCAAAAAAAATCGGTCTGGAGCATAGACAAAGGAAACGACCGCTTAAAGGCATCATGATTTCAAACGGTAATTTTAGTTATATATAGCGCATGATAATAAGGACACAAACGTAGAACATCAAGAAAATTTCAAATGTTAAACCGGCACTACTTGCAAAGTCCTAAACCAAGATCAAGATTGTCTCATGCTAAGTTACTAAATATGTATGGTTCTTAGTTTTTTACCTTTTTGGGAACGACCCATTTATCAAGACAGTTTAAAAGCAGTAGTAGCTGATCTCATCACAAACCCAAGCTCATCTCTGAAGCTTCAGTACTATGTTTTACCCAAATCTTGAAATAGAACATCGCACATCTTGTCTTCGTTGTCTTTACCATCTCGATTATAGCTCCGAGCTGTGTCTTTCTCCACTTCACACTCCTTGTCCTCCCGCTCGCAAACGTCTCCCTCATCTCTCTCAAGCTCTGATCCACAGTCTCCTTCATGGCCTCCATGTTTTCTCCCTTACTCTCTCCACTCTCTTCGGAAGCAGAGTTGTTTTTGTTTGATTGCCTTTTAAGTAGCTAGAAGGTTTCAGTTTCAACTACTTATAGGTGGTTGATAAAAAGGGAAAGAAAAACTAGTTGGGAATGATAAGGTAAATATAAATAGGTTCTGCTATCTTAAATTGAGTATCGTTATCATGAAATGGAAGTCCATGTCGTTATATTAAATATTTACCGTTGACAGATTCCTTCAATTTTCAGACAAGTGATTTGTAGTAACCTTTACAAGGATTACTTAAATGCCATCATTTAGGTTATGACAAAATTTACTTCTTGACAAAATGAATGGTTGAGAAACGTATGCAACGTGAACTCTGTTCATAAGATTTTTTTTTTTTTTGCGTTGATACAAAAATATATGTTAATTATAAAAGTAAACGCCAAACACAAGATTCTTTTCTGCGTTTGTACTTGGCAAAATATTTTATAACAACCAATAATTTTTATCTAAATTTAAACACGTAAAATATAAATTATGTACTAAGCAATGTATGAAAGAATTCTAGTTGAGGAGAAAAAATATTGTGGAAAGATTCTGCAGACATATTTAAAGAACGAGTTCATAAAATTAAAACTATTACGAAAATTTCAAATCATTTAGACATTATTTATACAGTAAAATTTTAAATTATGCTCATGTGTTATTTTTATAAACATTTTCATTAAAATGACATAACACATTAATAACTATGACATAGATTATAATTAAATGTGACATGACTAACAGAAAATTTACGACATAACGCAAGGGGCTCTTAAAAAAAAAGAAAATTTATTCTTTGTTTTACCTTTTTCCTAAGAAAAAAAATTAATAAACTCATCAATTGCAGACTGTCACGTGTCCGTGAAACTCGCGAACAGTGCAAAAAACCAGCAACAATCGTCTTTTATTTAGCCCACTCAAGAGACGTTTTTTGTGTTTTATGTGGGCCATCCCTCCTCTAAGATACTCTTTTTGTCTTGCGTTAAAGATGGCCTTACACACAAAACTTTATTCAACCAAGAAACTAAATAGTTATACTTTTGATGTTTCTTGTGCCTTAAATATTTTTAAGTTCACGTTTCTACTTTTACCGAGTGACCAGATTGTGTTTTTATTAAGGAATTGTAAACATGACATCATAAGATTCATTCAAAGTTTTGAAACTTCAGAATTCGCCTATGTTGATGCAAGTGACTTTTTTTTTATAACTGTGGTAGATTCCAAAGGTTTTCTATACTCAAAGACTAATCACTATAAGACTCATAAAAATCTGGATACTTGCCGCTTAAGGCGTCTATAGGTAACCAAAAGAAATCGAACCCAGAGCGGAAGTTACAGCCGAAATCCTTTTATCACTAGACCAACTTCACTTGGTTTGCAAGTGATTTTTTTGTGTTAATATTTTTTTGTAGTCTATTTCTATTCTGGCTCTCAAATTTAAACTTTGTGATGAACAATATTTTAGAAATCCTTTAAATTAATGATTTTTGTGAGACTAAATGAAACATGATGTATAATTAAAAATATAATGACATTCAGTAACGGACCCAGCAAAAAGAATCTCTATTGTCAGAAACGTCTTGGAGCAGAATCAAACCATTATTTGGGGGTTCATTGTTTGAGCTTCGGAGCGATGTAATCTATCCATGGACATAGCATACAAAACATAGTTTTGTTATTTATTGGTGTCAAATGAACTCACACCTCTTCAAGTGGATCCGTCTCTGATCAGATGACACCCTATAAATAATGAAAGTCTTTATTTGAGATTATATTTCATAAAATAAGTGGTTCAGTTGCCTAAATTCACCTAATGACCCCTGAAAAATCTGGGTTTGACCCTTTCTTGACCTCTTTTCACATTATATTTTTTATAAGTAATATATTGAACTCAGTAAAAATAAAGTTGGGTCTGCCACTACATCTGACCCTATTCCTTCATTAGTGGGTCTGCCACTGTTTGCATGGGGCTAAAGCAAGAAAACATATTTTTGCCCCTAAATTCATTACACCAAAAAGTTTACTGTCCTAAAATTTATATATAAAATTTCTACAAGTTTTGGCGCCTTAAACGGGTAATTTGTGAGCTTTAGCTCAGGGCCAGCCATGCACACAACCATATATTATGAGGCCTTTTGTTGAGTATAACGGATACGAAGACCATCATATGACGAATGCAAAGTCGCTGAGCTCGGTATATTAATCCATATTTGATCTTATATATTACTTGTGCGCATTGGTTCTTCTCTGAATATCGCAGTATTGACTGCATGGACAGTATTTATATCACACAAAACGACACCTTCTGTCTGCAAACCAAGTGACTCCAATTTTATTTATATGTAAAATATTTTAAGGAAATCCTTAAAGCCAAAGATTGACATAAGAAGTTGGAACAAACAAATGTCAAATATTATCCTTTAGGTTTTCATTAGAAGTACATGAAATACAAAGAAAATTACAAGGAAATTAAAACGTTGTGTTCTTACGCCCTTAAAACTGCAACACAGAGAAAAAGGGGGTGCAAAACAGTAGAATGAATTATTGTGTATGTAGTTGTGACAAAGCATGTCTAAAAGCCATATCATAACTCTTAGTGTATGTCTGATTTAATTATGACTTCCCGTTGATCTTTTTAGCACAGCCGGGATACCAACAATAACCTCCGTTTTGGCCCGGTCCATCACCTCCCCATCCCCATCCAAAGCCCCATCCTCCGCCCTTCCCATCACTTCCTCCTCCTCCACCACCGCCACCGCCTCCTCCACCACCACCACGTCCACCCCCACCCCCACCACCACCTCCGCGTCCTCCTCCTCCACCTCCACCACCACCACCACCACCTCCACGTCCTCCTCCTCCTCCACCACCACCACCACCACCACCATCTCCACGTCCTCTTCCTCCTCCTCCTCCTCCACCTCCACGTCCTCCTCCTCCTCCCCCTCCTCCTCCGCCACCACCACCATTTCTTTTTTTCTTTTTGTGGGGATTTTCTTTTCCGGCTTCACCTCCACTACCACCACCACCGCCACCCCCTCCACTGCCGCCTCCATCTCTTGATTTACAGTTTACACTCTTGTTTACATGACCGTTCTCACCAACCAAGGTATTTTCAAACCCAATGGTCGAAACATTCGTATAAAAATTATTTTCCAAAACCCTTGAAGGCGCCGTAGAACTCATAGACCTACTCTCACTTCCATCTCTCTCCTTTAGGTCTCGTAACCCATCAACATAGTTTGCGCTAAGAATCAAGACAATAGAAGCAGTACCAAACAAGAAGAACACTAAGCTCAATGATAATCTCTCTCTTACACTCTCCATTTTAACTTATCAATATATCGAACATCGAACTATTCACTTCTCGTGGATATGCAGATCAACACTGTCTCCTTCCGCACCTTTTTATACTAGGTTTTCTCCACTCTTAACTAAATATTAAGCCTTATAAGCATTTAGTTTAACTAATCTCATGCACATGCATCTCCCATACGGAACCTACCAACTTTTCATTTCCCTATAATTTACAATAAAAAGCTGCATAAAAGAGATGTAGTCTACACATGAGGGTAGATGTATAGGCTCCTTCAGTTATTAAACTTCGTTCGAAATTTATCTTACTATCATAGAGTGACCAAACTATAGAAATTGCTTCACGCGAAAGACGGTCCAACAATCTACACTCGATTCAAGGCTAAAAAAAAATACTTTTTTCCTATTTGAGTATATAAGAAAATGAGTTTTTTTTTTAAATAAAAATGCGGTTAAAAGCGTGGTTATACTAATTTACGTCATTTTGCACTAATATAGACTGCCTCTGGGTACTTGAGTTCATGCATTACTTGCGTTCATTGTAAATGCATGCGAGATTTAAAATAAAGTAACATAAGACATACAATTTACTTGTGTCAACAACATAAGACACGTTAATAAATGGAAATAAAGAACTTACGATAAAAATAGTAGGTACCGTGGGGCACCAAAAGGGTATGATCTAACGTACCCTGCGAAACAATTTTTTTTTCTTTCGGGATGATTTCTCTTTTGGTTTACGCTACTTCCAGTTATAATTCCTTCACACGAAGACGCTTCGTTGTGGTGTTGGTTGGATCTAAAAATATGCTTTCAGACCAATGTTTTGTGTAGTTGTAATTAGGCCTTGGCACGGAGCAAGTAACCGATCGACATTTTTGAGGTATTTGTTATTCGAGTTGATTTGTTTAAGTAATTGTATCTTTTACTTGTACTTATCCGTTCTGAACAAGTATTCACTATATCAAATATTTGTAAAAAATCTGAATGCTTGTAAGTTACTTAATTTGGTTTATTACTCGATTTTATTTGTTGCTTAACGTAGTTTGATACTCATCTTCACACTTATTTAAACTATTTTTCTTGACTATTTGAAGTTAAACCTGAAATACTTGAAATCCAAAATATAATTTCAGTTCAAATTATGTATTGATATTTAACACACAAATATTTTAGTTGTAATGAAAATGCAATATATAAATTTTTAATTAACTAATGAAATAGATATCAAATATTGACTAAACCAAGTAATGGATAACTAGTAACAATCTAAGTAACAAACTAAATAACTAAATAACAAGTCAGTTAGTTAAAAATAAAAAATATGTTTGATACGTTACTTATATTTACGAATAATAAAGTTCATTTACTTGTTACTCGATTTGATTGCATTAAGTATTTGTTTTTTCAAACCAAACCGAGTCAAATAGCAAGTATAAATTAGATATAAACTAATAGTATCCAGTCCTAGTTGTAATAATGTTTTGTGTAGTTGTAATGCTTTGTTTATTTTTATTATTTTGTTCAACCATGTAATGCAGTATTATCTTGGATTAGACCACCAGTGGTGAAGAATACAGACCTACTCTACATGAGACAGACATTGGTTTAATTATCTTTTTTTCATTATATAGCCGAATTATAAAAGTTCATAAATATTTTAATAACAAATGATTAATAAGGTTTCATAAAACAAGAATAATATATTTTAATAAGACAAAAATATAACATATTGGTTAAGAAATCAATGAGAAGAACAATAATTTCTGCATTATTTTGCAGAGCAGGTGAAAATTATGACTCGAATGTCGGAAATGTTGGAAAGAGGAAAAGAAGATTGGCATCCTATTCTAAATAAGAAGATTGACTTTATAAATTAATTATTGTTAACATTATTTAAAATATAACAAAACTTATTTTTTTAAAATACAACGTCGTTGTCAAATAATTTGTATTTGACTTTTTTAACAAACTGTATTTCTCTTTGACCTAATATACCCATCTGTCTTTCTCTTTGACTTCATAAATTAATTATCGTCAATAATGTTTTCAGAATTTTCAAATAAAAATTATTTGACAATGCTAACATTGCATTTAAAAATTTAAGTTATATTAGGTTTTAAATAGTGTTGACGATAATTAATTAATAAATTCAATATTCCTACTTAGAGTAAGAAGTCAATCTTCTGTTCTTATTTTATTATTTCTGACATTCGAATCATACTTTCCACATGCTCTTCAAAATAATGCAGGGTTATTTTTCTTCTTATTTATTTTTGAACTAATATGTTATACTTTTGTCCTTTTGAGATCTATTATTATCTCTTGAAGCCTTATCAGATATTTGTAAAAATATGAAAATATTTATGAATCTTTATAAATCGGTTATAAGATTGAAAAAATAATATATAAAAATTTATAATTAATTTTAAAGGTTTATAAATCAATTTTAAACAATGTATAAATGATGATAAAGATTTTTAAACATTTAATGCATTATAGTGATTAAAACCCTTAACTATTTTTAAACGTAAGAAAACTCTTCAACTAAGTTTTTCAGGATTGTAAACCCTCAACTTATAAACCGTTAATAAATGTCACCCTCCGTCACAATATTTTAGTCGGAGGGTAACAAAAATTAACAGAAATAAAATTGATGATTTATTTCGTAGGATTTTTAGTTCACAGTTTATTTTACGATTAATCTTTAGTTGAGGGGTTTAGTTACTAAAAACCTTATATTTAATGCTCAAACTCTGATCTTGAAGAATCTTAACCGCTAAACCAAAATAATTTTCTTATACGTAAACACTAATTTTTTTACACATTTTAGTTTTATCGAATAAATCTTATCAATTTTTCTTGTTATAATCTTATCAAATAAATATATAATCACTTATGTTTTTAAACTTAACGTTAAGAATCTGTATTTTATAAAATTGAATTAAATTTTATTAATTTAAATAATTACTTTATAATATTAGTAGAAATAAAATATGTTTCAAATTAAATTAAATAATTTCACAATATAAATTTCTTATGTTACATAAACAAATCAGAAACTAGTCACTTAGTGGTGACCCAACAAAATACAACCTATCTAGCGAAGATAAAATCTAGCAAACCCAAAAACCGAAAAGAACACAACACCTAGCCACAAATACCTCAAAACAATGGACAGAAGCTTAGCAGCAGAGCTCACTATACTCTCTCCAACTGACCAATCTCTTCCTGAAGAAGTTCCATTACAGTCTCCTTCAACAACAACATGGTTTGGCTCCTCGTATACCAAACTTAAACCACAACTCACAATTTCACCTGATCCATCTATCACTTTGAATTTTATTGACGCCTCCCTAGGAACACATTTATCATGTTCTCTCGGACATCCTACATGATTTGCTATGTGGGAGCAACTGGTGTAACCGATAAACACATGGTCTGAATCAATCTTGCGTGGTTCAATCCAACCTCCACCAACAATGCAACTGAAACGTGTACATGTTCCAACTTCGTTTTTGAACTCACAAGTGCATTCTACTGAGAAACTGTTGATCTCATCTTGGAATGCAACAACAGCGCATAGAACTATTGTTGAAAGTCTGTTGTCACACCAATGTGGTGGAAACTTCAGATTTAACGTTGATCCAATCATGCGATGGTCAAACCATGAAGGTACTTCACTCCCTGGAAATGAAGTAATGAATAAAGCTTCGGAAGCATGTCCCTGAAAAAAAGTAACACAGAAACCAAAAAAAAATCATAAACCGTTAAAGAGATTCTATTAGATAAGCAAAAGTGAGGAATGAGACCTCTTTATAACATCTACGCGCATCTAGCTGGCTTTTCCTTTGAGCATATGTTGTGATGCTATTCTTTGCTGCTTGTTCAAGACTGTTGCAGTTTGTGAAAATGAATTTGGAGTGAACCTTCTCCATATGCTTAAGAATGGCCATCGGCGTTGCGACTGTCTTCAGTTTGCCACAGCCATGTGCATCTAAGATCTCAAGATTTGGTGGAAGCAGTGGAATTGAAGAGAGATTCTTGCAGCCCTTCAGGTCGAGCAATTTCAGATGACATAGTAAACTGATGTCATCTTGGAGGTTGGTGATCATATCATTGCCGCTTAAGCATAGACGCTGCAATGAGGATATGCCGTTCATACCACGTCTTAGTTCAGGTATGTCTTCCACTTTTAAGGTACTGAACTCTGTCCCGTCGAGCAACAGTATCTGCAAGCATTTCATGTTCTCAATAGGGACTGGAAAAGTCTGGAGCTCTGAACAACCAGATAGCACCAGTTCTTGCAGAACTTTCAGCTTCCCCAGGCATTCTGGAACTGCCACCAACTTTTTGCAGTTTTTCAAGTTCAATACAATCAGTCTCTGGAGCTTCCACATGTTTGTAGGAAGATGACTAATGGCAGTTCCTTCTAAGTGTAAATTTTCTAGATTATCAGAAATCACCTGGAAGTTCTGAAGGCTTGAGCAGTTGGTGAGAATGAGAGTTTTCATAGATATCAAATTGATATTTGGGAGAACCCGGAGATTCGTGCAACCTCTCATGTTGAGGAAAACAAGACTCTGCATGCCTTTCATGCCCGTCGGCAACTCTTTCAAACTCGTGCAGCCTTCAAGATTCAATCTCTGGAGACTTTCAGCATTTAGCAACCCTGAAAGACTGCATAACTTGCTTGAATAGCTAAGATCAACCCACTTAAGCTTCGCTGTTTCCTGCAATGAATCTTAAGTTATATGAGTTTCCAACTTAAAATTAATTAGTGATAAATAAATTGATTTTTTAATATAATTTTAATCTTTTACAATTTCTGATGTGTGATTTTGTCACTAATAAATGTAACCGTAACAGTGAAAAGTAACTTAAAGACACACCTTAACGCCATCCCAGACCCCTTCAATCTTGCTATAAGGCAGGTTAAGGTCGGTAAGATTCTTGGGGTCGAAGTCTTCGGGAAGGTTCTTGAAAGGAAATTTCAGCCAGTAGAGATACCGTATCTCATCTAATGGGAGCTCAAGTCCATCAGGGAAGTTTAGTTTGCAGTCAGCATTGCATTGTCGATGACAATGAGAACTATACAGCTTCAGATACCTAAGATTACACATCTTATTGAAGGCACGTTTTTTCAAAGAAAGTTCCTTCTCCATTTCAGACATGTCAATAAAAATACCTCTCACCATGTCGTCTCCCTGCTTGACCAGTTAAAGACAATAAGTTAGTAAGTTGGAAATTTCTTAAACAGTCGATTGCTAAGTAGTAAGCTTCTAGTTTATCATGAAAGTAAGAACTTAAGGTTTATCCTACCGCTGTTTTCTTCAGAGCATTAAGGCCTTTAAGGTTCAAAAGCCTACGCGATCCTTTGGAATCAAGTTCCTTGCCAAATGTATACAGAAAATCGTGCATCTCCACTCGTCCACCAGAAATGTTAATCAAAAATTTACTGGCAAGATCCTTTAGATCAGACTCCACCAAACACCTCACGTAAGACTCATCCCCTGATCTAAAGAAATACGCAACATCAAGAAACACATCTTTTTGATGCAGACTGAGCTCATTATAGCTTATCTGCAAGAAATCTTGTATCGTCTTATTGGAACTTTGTGCCAGCAGGCGAAGTGTATCTTTCCAGTGAGCCTCGTTTTGTCCTTTAAGCTCTCCACCCAATATCTTGAGAGCAAATGGGCTGCCTTTGGCATACTCCAAAAAACTCTATTGAAAGATCCATGAAACCTGCCACTGGATTGATGACACCAAAGGCATAATGGCTGAAGCACTCCAAGCTGTCTCTGCGACTTAATCTCAGAACCTCATATATGTCATCAACCTCCCCTTCGATCACCGACCTATCACTCGTCGTGATAATGATTAAGCTACGTTCCTTAATCCAGTCTCCATTGCCAAGAAGAACCTCTATCTGTTTCTTGCTGCTCACGTTATCAAGAATAACAAGTGACCTGTCCTGGAGTAGGAGCGTGTTTTCAAGGACTCAGCTGACATGGATTCAACGACTTCATCCACATATTCCTTCCTCAACAGCTTTTTCCAGAGAGTGATCCCATCCACCTTGCCGTTGTTACTCAAATTCCCAACAACTTGAAGGAAAGCGTGGCGCACAAACTTGCATTTACGCTTTTTGTACAGCATCTTCGTCAAGGTGGTCTTACCAATACCCGGCATCCCGACAAGACCAATCTTAAGAGTACGGTCCGTGTAAGAATCTGCCATCTCTTCCAATTGCTTAAGACGTGTTTTCATGCCGAAGGTAGGACTATGATTAGGAGGAGCCGAGTGTGAAGCAGATTCAGCCGTTTCTTCATCTCCTGCACCAGGATTGTCAATGCGGATCTCTCTTTCCCGTTCTATCGGGGTTAGCACATTCATCACTTCCATCACTTGGCTTACAATCTGAGCGATACATTTACTTTCGTCGCTGCTGAAGACAAGTGAAAGAGAAAGCAAAGAATCAGACAGCCAACTAATAGATATACTAATCCACAAATTTCTAAATTTTGACAAATGATATATTTTTCAAATTTACATCTTTGTATTTTAACATATTATTTTCAAATCCATTAAAGTCAAATGCTCAAGTTATAAATGAGATAATGACTAAAATATACCTTCAAAAGTTTTTGTCCTCAAAATAACTAATTTAGATTTAGGGTTTAAAGTTATGAGATGAAGTTTTAGAGGTGAAATTTAAAATTGAAAAAAAAAAATTAAAATTTTTAAAATTAAAAAATATATATTTTAATTATTTTTATTGATATTTTGTGACAAAAACTTTAAAATAGTTTATTTGAGAGATTTGTCCTAAGTAAATCTATATAGCGGAAAGACATTGGATTTCAACTAGTATTTAAATCACTAAGGGTGTGTATTGAATTATGAATTTGAAATGATTTGATTTGCAGTGAGCTTGAAGATGATTTTAGATCAAGTATGAAAGTTATTAGGATTTTGGTTAAACAATTCCAAGATCTCATCTAAAATTGTTATGTTTTAAACTACAAATAATTTAAAATCCCTAAAAATCTGATCAAATTCATTAATTATAAATATTTCTAATAACATTAAATTACATTTTTAAATCATAAGTTGAATAATCAATATTATAGACATTCTTACTACGAGAGAGTATGAATCTTAAAAATCCCTTCAAATTTAAGACTGAAACACTCTAATCAATTGTTTCAGTTTATGAAAATCCAGGAACATTGGTACCTCGCTTCAGTTAAAGTGAAGCCGAACGTATTTGAAACGACTCTTAAAGCTTCTCTCCACTTTTTCATCTTTTCATCTATAAGATCCCTTTCAGAAGTCCTTACAAAATGCCAAAACACATCACCGAACTCCCCTTGGAGATTTTTCACATGGTCCACCTCTACCCTGTAAAAGATGGGGATGACCTTAAGTTTACCTAAGTCAACGCACTCCTTGATCTTCTCCAGCTCGTTCAAGCACCACTTTGATCCGGCATAATGGCTTGAGAAGATGGAGAGCGCGATCTTTGACTCCTTGATTCTGTCAAAGAGGGCGATGGTACGTTCACCTCTAATATTATCTTCGTCGGTGAAGACATTGATTCCATATGTTTTCAATGCCGTCTTCAGATGGCTGACGAAAGTCAACCGCAGATCCCCTCGAAAATTGATGAAGACTTGGTTGTGGGGCGGGGATTGCACGGAGGAAGAAGAGGATGCCGCCATGATCAATGAGCAATAATGGACCACAGAAGAAGACCGTTTGGACTGTGGGAATTAATAGTTGTTTCTCTTAATAAATGCTTTGTGTTATGAAATAACTTATAATTTTATAGTATCTCGAAATTTGAATAAGGGCGAAATTTTATACCCGTAAGGAGGAGATAACTCTTATATAAGAAAAACTATTACAGAGAAAAGAGGAGAAGGGATGATTACAAATGAATCGAAACGATCGTTTATATAGAAGTGAAAAAGTAGAAGTTACTGTGCAAATAGTGACAGTGGGACCCACTTCCTTTTAAATTTTCAACAAAAGTTGGCCGACTACTGTGCATATTGCGGCCGACACTGTGCACATTGCGGCTACTTTAACACTCCCCCTTGGGGACCGGTGTCACTATTATTTCTTGCTTGACGTATTTGTTGCCTCGTTAAAAACCTTTCTAGAAAAACCTTGTAGGAAAAACCATAGTAAGGTAAAAAGAGTACAACCACGTAAGCTCCCCCTCGAATGAGCAGTCATAGATCCTTCTGATGACGCATTCCAATGTTATGGACATGTTTCCTGAAAACCGAGGTTGGAAGTGATTTTGTGAAGAGGTCAGCTGCATTGTCGCATGATCGAACGTATCTAACTTCAATCTCTTTATTCTTCTCCAGTTCTTGAGTGTATGAGAAGAACTTCGGAGGTATGTGTTTGGTTCTATCGCTTTTGATATATCCTTCCTTCGTTTGAGCAACACATGCTGCATTGTCTTCATATAAAATAGTTGGGGTCGTGTCATTGTTAATTCCACTACTCGATCGGATATGTTGGCTTATGGATCTCAACCATACGCACTCTTTACTTGCTTCATGGAGTGCAATGATCTCAGCGTGATTTGAAGAAGTAGCTACAAGTGTTTGCTTCTGAGAACGCCAAGATATGGCAGTGCCTCCAATTGTAAAGACGTATCCTGTCTGTGATCGAGCTTTGTGTGGATCTGACAAATAACCTGCATCTGCAAAACCAATCATTTGACCCTTTGAGTGTTTAGGGTAAAATAGACCTAAATCAATAGTCCCTTGAAGATAACGAAAGACATGTTTAATTCCATTCCAGTGTCTTCGTGTAGGGGATGAACTGAATCTTGCTAAAAGATTGACAGAAAAAGATATATCAGGCCGAGTACAATTTGCAAGATACATAAGAGCTCCAATTGCACTTAAGTATGGAACTTCAGGACCAAGTATTTCTTCATTCTCTTCAGGTGGTCGAAACGGATCAGTTTCAATATTAAGTGATCTAACAACCATCGGAGTGCTAAGCGGAGTTGCTTTATCCATGTTAAAACGTTTTAGCACTCTTTTTGTATATGTAGACTGATGTACAAATATACCCCTTTGAGAATGCTCAATTTGTAAACCAAGACAAAATTTTGTCTGCCCTAGATCTTTCATCTCAAATTCTCCTTTTAAATAATTTGATGCCTTTTGTATTTCTTCTTGAGTTCCTATAATGTTAAGATCATCAACATACACCGCGATTATTACAAATCCGGATGTTGTTTTCTTGATGAAAACACATGGGCATAGAGGATCATTCACATATCCTTCTTTTGTTAAATGTTCACTGAGACGATTATACCACATACGTCCAGATTGTTTTAACCCATATAACGATCTTTGCAATTTAATTGCACATAACCCTTTAGGTTTGGAACTTAACACTTCCGGCATCTTAAATCCATCTGGGATTCTCATATAGATATCAGTATCTAATGATCCATATAAATATGCCGTAACGACATCCATAAGACGCATTTCTAAATTTTCATTAGCCGCTAGGCTCATCAGGAATCTAAATGTGATTGCGTCCATAACAGGAGAATATGTTTCCTCATAATCAATTCCAGGTCTTTGAGAAAAACCTTGAGCTACCAGGCGAGCTTTGTATCTTGTAATCTCGTTTTTCTCATTTCGTTTCCGAACAAATACCCATTTATATCCAACAGGTTTCACATCTTTGGGTGTGATTACAATTGGTCCGAATACATTTCTTTTGTTAAGTGAATCTAGTTCGACTTGGATTGCATCTTTCCATTTTATCCAGTCATGTCTCTTTTGACATTCATAAACAGATGTTGGTTCTGGATCTTCGTTTTCTTCATCTATTTCCTTTGCTAAAAGGTATGAGAAAACATCATCTACATCATCCATCTCTTTCCGTTCCCATATTTTTCTATTATGGATGTAATTAATAGAAATCTCATGATTTTCTTCAGATTCATGATGCTTTGTATTGTCGTTAGATTCATTATCTTCTCTCTCAAGAACATTTTCTGTTATTCCGGAGGTATCATGCCTTTCAACTTCCTTTCGTTTTCTAGGATTTTTATCCTTTGAACCAAAAGGTCTACCGCGTTTTAAACGTGTTTTTGATTCACGTGTATCAACTGCCATTCCACACTTTTGTGGTATTTCAATGCGAGCAGGAGTATTTGCAGCGGGTATGTGAGATTTAGTTACCATTTTGGTATCGGCAAATGCATCAGGTAGTTGATTTGCTATATTTTGTAAATGCATGATACGTCGAACTTCTAGTTCTGACTGTTTCGTAGGAGGATCAAGGTGTAATAAGGATGGCACATTCCATTTGATTTCTTTTCCTACTTTATTGTTATCTCCCCCTAGATTTGGGAATTCTTTTTCATTGAAATGGCAATCAGCGAATCGTGCCGTAAAAACATCACCAGTTTGTGGTTCTAGATATCTTATTATCGATGGAGAATCATAACCAATATATATTCCCAACCGTCTTTGAGGTCCCATATTTGTACGTTGTGGTGGTGCCACTGGAACATAAACCGCACAACCGAATACTTTTAGATGAGAGATATTTGGTTCTCTACCAGATACTAATTGTAACGGGGAATATCTATGATATGCACTTGGTCTTATCCGAATGAGTGCTTCTGCATGCAAAATTGCATGTCCCCATACAGAAGTTGGGAGTTTGGATCTCATAATCAATGGCCTTGCAATCAGTTGCAGTCGTTTAATTAAGGATTCTGCCAATCCGTTTTGCGTATGAACATGAGCAACTGAATGTTCTACTTCAATTCCTGATACCATACAATAATCATTAAATGCTTGGGATGTGAATTCTCCAGCGTTATCTAATCTAACTCTTTTAATTGGATAATCAGAGAACTGAGCTCTTAATTTGATTATCTGAGTTAGAAATCTCGCGAATGCCATATTTCGAGATGATAACAAGCAAACATGTGACCATCTACTGGATGCGTCGATTAGTACCATAAAATAATAAAATGGTCCACATGGTGGATGTATTGGTCCACAAATATCACCTTGTATTCGTTCTAGGAATCTTGGTGATTCTTTATCAACTTTTGTTGGTGATGGTCTTATGATCAATTTCCCAAGGGCACATGCAGTACATGGCATTTTATTACTCTGATGTATATCTTGGGCTTTTACTGAGTGACCATGTGAACTCTCAATGATTTTACGCATCATTGTAGTGCCTGGATGGCCAAGACGGTCATGCCATAGTATAACATCTTCTGGATTTCTCTTGATAACAAAATGTGATTCTATTACATCAATATAAGTGTGATGTAATCCAGAAGGAAGTTCTGGGAACTTTTCCAAGATTAGATTTTTGCCTGATCTTTCGGAAATTATATATATATACTTCTTGCCATTTTCAGTTGCAGACTGAGTATCATATCCTTGAAGATATATATCTTTGAAACTCAACAAATTTCTTTTAGAATTTGGAGAATATAAGGCATTATCTATGGAAAACTTTGTTCCATTAGGCAACATAAAGTTTGCTTTGCCAATTCCTTCAATCAAGTCTGTAGGACCTGATATTGTGTTTACAGTCATTTTGGCTGACTTTAAGTTAGAGAAAAATCTCTTATCTTTCAGTATAGTGTGCGTTGTGCCACTATCTGGTATGCAAACTTCTTTACCAAGTTGCGTAGTTGTTGTTCCGTTTGTTCTCTTATCCATTTATTAGTTGTTTTGGAAACAACATTATTCTTGGATCGAAATACATAATTTTATGGCATCACTGGCGTTATTTTAGCTTTATTACAATAAGCTTTTAGTTCTCTTGAGTGGTCTCGTCGTGATCTCCCATAAAGTCAGGGGACTCGAGATATGTTGAAGTTGTACCCTCAAAGTGTTCATTGAGATTCACTTCCTTTGCCTTACCCTTGAGGGTTTCTTGGTACAACTTACATAAATGCTGAGGAGTTCGGCATACTTGAGACCAATGTCCCTTCGATCCACATCTGTAACAGACGTTATCGTTTTTTCGAGTAGGATTTTCTTGAGTTACGATCTCTTTTGCCCGGTCAGATCGATTCCATGTATTGGATCCCCTTCCTCTTGGGTTGTAGCCTTTTTCGTGACCTCGATTAAATTGATGACCACGACCACGACCATAACCATGGTCACGACCACGACCATAACCATGGTCACGACCACGACCATAACCACGGCCACGACCATGACCACGACCACGACCACGATAGGGATGGTTTCTCTCCGGATTTTTAACATCCGTTGCATTCACCTCAGGAAATGCTTTGGTCCCGGTGGGTCGGCTATTGTGGTTTTTAATGAGAAGTTCATTATTCTTCTCCGCTATCATAAGCGCCACAGCGAGTTCAGAGAACCTTGTATACCCACGGTTTCTGTATTGTTCTTGTAGAACAAGATGATTTTTGTGGAACGTTTGATAGGTTTTTTCAAGCATTTCTGCTTCCGTCACGGGCTTACCGCAATATTCTAATTGCGCCGCTATCCTTAGTATAGCGGAATTGTACGTTTCTACCTTTTCAAAATCTTGAAACCGTAGGTTTGACCACTCGTCGAGTGCATGGGGAAGAGTTACTTTCTTCTGGTTATCAAACCTGTCTTTTAGAGCTTTCCAAAGAACCAGAGGGTCTTTTGTCCTTGCATAGTCATGCGTAAGGTTTTCATCTAGGTGTCTTCTCAGGAATATTACGGCTTTGGCCTTTTGATGGGAAGTTGATTGGTTCCCTTCCTTTATGGTATCTAGTATTTCTTCTGAGTCTAGATGGAGCTCCATATTTGTAACCCATGCCGTGTAGTTTGCACCAGTAACTTGGAGGGCTGGAAACTGAAGTTTCTCGATATTTGCCATTTGGATTTCTAAAACATAAAATAATAATTTTATTAGAGTTTCATAATTTAGAAACCATACACATTAATCCTACATGCGATTACAAGGAGAAATGATGCATAAAAACATAAATAGATATTAATGCCAAAATTTTCAGCATTAACTCCTCCAAGATAAATCAAATACATGGAAGTAAAAATAAAAATCGCACATAAAATCAAAAATAGCCGAATCATCATTCTTGCAACGAAAATCGGAGGAGAGCGATTTGAAAATATTTGGTAGGAGATGAAATGTTTTGGATGAGTTGAATGAATGAAGGATGAGTATATTTATAGGTAAAAAACACTGTTCATGACCGTTGGAAAAGGGGGGAATTTTAAAAAAATTCTTTGTGACCGTTGGGGTTAAAATGTTTGAACCAAAAATCAGTCTGAAAATATCGTAATAAGCAGTCAACCAGAATCAATAAATTTCATAATATTTTATCTAAGCGACCAAATATTTATATAATATTCATAATATGCAAATATCAATATTTATTCTAGTAATAAATTATTTCTGTCAAAACATTAAACAAATAATGCGGCGGCAGAGCCAGACCAATATTATATAATAAATAAATTATGCGGCGGCGGAGCCAAGCCTATATTATGCAGATAAATAAATTATGCGGTGGCAGAGCCAAGCCAATATTATGCAAATAAATAAATTATGCGGCGGCGGAGCCAAGCCAATAGTCATAGCATATTTAGCAATTAAGGTTTATTAACGAGGCGACATACCGCCTACATTAATATAGATAAATAATATAAATTATATGGCGGCAAAGCCAAGCCTATAATCATATTTATAGTATATTTAGTAATCTTAACGGGGCGACATACCGCCCACATTAATATATATAATTAATATGAATTAAAACAATTACTTATAAAATAATAAATAGTAATAAAGGCGGTATACCGGCCATTATAGCAGGGTAAATATGATACATATAAACTTTACCGAATCGCAGAGTGATCGTGCTGATAACGTGTTATGAAATAACTTATAATTTTATAGTATCTCGAAATTTGAATAAGGGCGAAATTTTATACCCGTAAGGAGGAGATAACTCTTATATAAGAAAAACTATTACAGAGAAAAGAGGAGAAGGGATGATTACAAATGAATCGAAACGATCGTTTATATAGAAGTGAAAAAGTAGAAGTTACTGTGCAAATAGTGACAGTGGGACCCACTTCCTTTTAAATTTTCAACAAAAGTTGGCCGACTACTGTGCATATTGCGGCCGACACTGTGCACATTGCGGCTACTTTAACACTTTGTTTAAATAATTGTCATTATTCATGGTCGGCCCTCCTGGCTTTGTTTACATACTGATATAAAAAGGACCAAGTTTTTATTACTTTTTGTTAGTCCAAGGTATCTTTTTTTTTTTGACTATTTTCTTAAATAATGCTCTTTTCTCATTAACATACATATTTTATCAAATACTCTACTAACCAAAAAAAAAGAGAGTCTATAAGTCTATATGGATAAAGTAGAAAAATTGATTCAAAGCACTTCATGCAAAATTATTTGTCTTTTGTGTCTTAAATCTGAAAATATCTTGGTTTGATCTCAAAAATATTGAAACTTTTCTTTGACTTCTGTATTTTTTAAGGTAAATTTTATTTTTCTAGTTCTTATATCATTTACCATAATTAACTAAAACCAGTTTGTCCTAAAAGTCACATTTAATTGTTGAAAAGTTTTTATGCATATACAATTTTCAATTCTGCGTATATGAATAATAGACGTCATATCCTCTTGTATTCTTTTACTACCACCGGTTATTCAAAACCTTCAAATATGTAATACCAAAAATGACATGAAATTAGGTATATGTCCTTATAAGATCCACATGTGAATCATTATCTTCCTAATTGTTTATTTATAGAATACAAAGGGGGTTAGGTTTTTGTTATGTTCATTAATCAGAAAATTTTGACTTTTTGGTAAATAAAGATAAAATTATTTTAAACCTTAAAGCCTAAGTTATTTGGTCAATCAACAAATGTTTTTAATAGTCACGCGGATGTAAATTTAATTGGAGAAATTCCCGATAGATATGTGTTGCTGCAATTGTATTCTTCACGATTTTGTGTAGGCCGTTGTTAATATTTTACTGTTTTACTGTTTGCAAAATTTATTGAGACCATCCGAAAAGACTTTCTATTTTACTGTTTAAAAAAATTCATATTAAAAATTTTAAAGTATTTTTCCTCAAAAGCAAAATTTCAAATTCAATTTCAAAATTATTTGTATTTTATACTATGATCCTTCTATTTTTCACAGCTAATTTAAATTCATATTAACTAACACATATATAAAATATTACATTAATATTAATTAATAAAATCGTGTATTACATCTAAAATTATAAATAAAAATATATAATTAAATATTAAAGTACAAACGAAATACCACATTAAATCTTGTAGTATTGTTGTTGTCTAGTTTTAGTTTTAAAATCTTTAAAATCTTTTTGTTTTTGAAAATTTATGTGTAAACTTAAATTTATAAAAACAATTTTAAAATATTTATAAGATAGGAATTTGTAAAAATTAAAATGATAAAAGACAAAATATTTAATATATATAAATATGATGTGTAATTATAAAGATTTTTTTTACAAAATTGACTCAAAACTTGAAGTCAAACACAAAACTAATCTTTTTTGAATTTTGATTTGTCTTTTCCACCTCAGAAGTTCTTATTATTTACAAAAATGTCGCTGAAAGACTTTAAGCAAATCTTAGAAAATTGTGTTTTACTCTATCATCCTCATTTTCATCAATTATTTGCGAAAATACGATTGCATTAATTCACCCAACAACCATGAACAACCAATATGAAACTCTTAATGCATCAAAAAATCGATTTTTACATTATATATCATATCTTATTCACAAACCAACATATTTCTCAACTTCTCTCTATATTCATCCCAAAACATATGATTCTAAAGTTTTTAAGGTTCATATAGTCATTCAAGCTTATGATTCCTGGTCATTAACGATTGAGTAGCTGTCTTGGTGAAATTTTGTGTGTTTGGACAACTAAACAAGTTTTTAGTGGTTTAACGTATGAATCGAATAGTTTACCCAGATTTGTTCGCGAGAAGACTTACGTGTAAGTCTTCTGGACAGAGAAGACTTCCACGGAAGTCTTCCTGGTCAAAGGATAGGTTATTTTTGCAATTAACTTTTTGTGTGGTTTTAAGAGAACACTTTCGTGGAAGTTTTCAACATTTATTTGTTGACAAAAAATATCCCAGATAAATATGTTAGTTTTGAAATTGACCGATCTGTGTCAAAAATTTGGCTTTTTACAGAAAACTTTCCGGTAAATCTTCCAACGGAAGTCTTCTCAACTTTCACATTAAGTTTTCCTATGGTCTTACAGTCGGTGTACATAGCATTCCTCAATGCTCTCACGCACTCGCTGGAGCTGGCCCACTTTGATAAGTCACTAAACGACGACGAGAGTTTCTTCAAGCAATTCAACGTAGACGAATGGGACACCCCTTTCTTCAGTAGCCTCTTCGACTATTCCCGTCAATACACTGGTAGTTCTATTTGCGTCACCGCCAGACTGAACCGACAAGAAGCTGATATAGCCATCAACTGGTCCGGAGGGATGCACCGTGCCAAGAGAAACAAGGCTTGTGGCTTTGGCTACGTCAATGACGTTGTGCTTGGGATCCTCGAGTTACTCAAGGTCTTCAAGGTAATTAACTTCTTTGATTCTTGAATCTTGAGCCATAGAGATTAGAGAACCTTCTACTTCAGTTAGTAACTTTGCCTCTAAATGGTTTCTTGTATTTGACGTCTTTGGTGAGGTTGTATAGCTTTTGTTATGGTGGGTTGTATTCATGTATGGCTGTTCGTAACTACCTCGCCAATCGATCGTCTTGTGCTTATCGAACATGGAGATTATAGGCTTTGACAAGATCCCGAGACCCAACTACTTCATGTGTTGTCCTAGGAATACCGACATCCGAAGAAACAAGGTTAAACCTACCATTGTCAGCTTAGCGATAATTTGAGAACATGAATTATTTAGAGGTTTTGAAATTAATTAGCAGAATACGTCGGTTTAGGTGGTCGGTGCAAAGTTAGTTTTATGCTATTCGATTCTAGATAAGTTGAAATCGCTTTTGTAATTGAAATTGTATCTTTATTATCAGATTTTTAAAAAATAAAGAAAAAAATATACTAATTTATTATAAAATTATTCTATTTTAAAGAAAAAAAAAGAGTAAATAATTGAAAGTGGTTGGAAATGATCTCAGTGACGAAAATATGGTGAGGAGAGAAAATATACTAATTCTATTATAAAATTGTTCTATTTTAAAGAGAGAAAATAAAGTAAATAATTGAAAGTGGTTGGAAATGATCTCAATGACGAAGATATGGTGAGGAGTAAGTCTATCAATTCTAATTAGAGGATCGAGGTTTACGCTTGTTTTGCTCTCAAAGAACCACGCTTCATCTACTTGGTGCTTGACGGAGTTTGTGGAAACTCTACATGAGTAATTATGATTATGCAAAATGGCAGCCCATGATTAATGATGATTATGTAAGCAAAGCATTTATTAAAAACAACTAATAATTTCCACTGCCCAGACGCTTTTGGTCAATGGTCTTCTTCTATCTTCCACACCTGCTGAAAAAATATAAATTTAAGAACCATCTCATATTTTTTTAGTGAAATATTCTAAGATAGATCTAATATTTTTTTTGTCACAAAATAAACTTTAAGGAAAAAATGACAAAATAATTTTTATTAAAAAGTGTAAATTTACATTTATATATTTGGGTTAACTAATCTAGACTTAGAGTTTAGAGTGATGAGGTGGAGTTTTGAGGGTGAAATTTAAAATTGAAAAAAATAAAATAAAATATTAATTTTTAAAAATAAAAAGGTTAATTTGGTTATTTTTGTTTTTGAGGGTTATTTTTGTGACAAAAACTTCAAAAAGAGTTATTTGAGAGATTTGCCCTATTTTTTATTAGGGAAATTATCAAAAATATTATTTTTTTACTACCACTTTTTATGTTTACCTTAATCACTTTTATCATTATTTTTAAGGGGAAAAATACACTTATACTCTTAAATAATGCACTTTTGTCATTAACATACATATACTCTGCTAACCAAAAAAAAAAGAGTTTATAAATCTATATGGATAAAGTAGAAAAACTGATTCAAAGTACTTCATGCAAAATTAGTTGTGTTTTAAATCCGAAATCTTGGTTTGATCTCAAAAATATTGAAACTTTTTTTGACTTCTGTATTTTTTAAGGTAAATTTTATTTTTCTGGTTCTTAAATCATTTACCATAACTAACTAAAAACAGTTTGTCCTAAGAGTCACATTTAATTGTTGAGAGGTTTTTATACGTATACAATTTTCAATTCTGCGTATATGAATAATAGACGTCATATCCTCTTGTATTATTTTACTACCACCGGTTATTCAAAACCTTCAAATATGTAATACCAAAAATGACATGAAATTAGGTATATGTCCTTATAAGATCCACATGTGAATCATTATCTTCCTAATTGTTTATTTATAGAATAAAAGGGGGTTAGGTTTTTGTTATGTTCATTAATCAGAAAATTTTGACTTTTTGGTAAATAAGATAAAATTATTTTAAACCTTAAAGCCTAAGTTATTTGGTCAATCAACAAATGTTTTTAATAGTCACGCGGATGTAAATTTAATTGGAGAAATTCCCGATAGATATGTGTTGCTGCAATTGTATTCTTCACAATTTTGTGTAGGCCGTTGTTTAATATTTTACTGTTTTACTGTTTGCAAAATTTATTGAGACCATCCAAAAAGACTTTCTATTTTACTGTTTAAAAAAATTCATATTAAAAATTTTAAAGTATTTTTCCTCAAAATCAAAATCTCAAATTCAATTTCAAAATTATTTGTATTTTATACTATGATCCTTCTATTTTTCACAGCTACTTTAAATTCATATTAACTAACACATATATAAAATATTACATTAATATTAATTAATAAAATCTTGTATTAAATCTAAAATTATAAATAAAAATATATAATTAAATATTAAAGTACAAACGAAATACCACATTAAATCTTGTAGTATTGTTGTTGTCTAGTTTTAGTTTTAAAATCCTTAAAATCTTTTTTTGTTTTTGAAAATTTATGTGTAAACTTAAATTTATAAAAACAATTTTAAAATATTTATAAGATAAGAATTTGTAAAAATTAAAATTATAAAAGACAAAATATTTAATATATATATATATATGATGTGTAATTATAAAGATTTTTTACAAAATTGACTTAAAACTTGAAGTCAAACACAAAACTAACCTTTTTGAATTTTGATTTGCCCTTTCCACCTCAGAAGTTCTTATTATTTACAAAAATGTCACTGAAAGACTTTAAGTAAATCTTAGGAAATTGTGTTTTACTCTATCATCCTCATTTTCATCAATTATTTACGAAAATACAATTGCATTAATTCACCGAATAACCATGAACAACCAATATGAAACTCTTAATGCATCAAAAAATCGATTTGTACATTATATATCATATCTTATTCACAAACCAACATATCTCTCAACTTCTCTCTATATTCATCCCAAAACATATGATTCTAAAGTTTTTAAGGTTCATATAGTCATTCAAGCTCATGATTCCTGGTCATTAACGATTGAGTAGCTGTCTTGGTGAAATTTTGTGTGTTTGGACAACTAAACAAGTTTTTAGTGGTTTAACGTATGAATCGAATAGTTTACCAGATTTGTTCGCGAGAAGACTTACGTGTAAGTCTTCTGGACAGAGAAGACTTCCACGGAAGTCTTCCTGGTCAAAGGATAGGTTATTTTTGCAATTAACTTTTTTGTGGTTTTAAGAGAACACTTTCGTGGAAGTTTTCAACATTTATTTGTTGACAAAAAATATCCCATATAAATATGTTAGTTTTGAAATTGACCGATCTGTGTCAAAAATTTGGCTTTTTACAGAAGACTTTCCGGTAAATCTTCCAACGGAAGTCTTCTCAACTTTCACATTAAGTTTTCTTATGGTCTTACAGTCGGTGTACATAGCATTCCTCAATGCTCTCACGCACTCGCTGGAGCTGGCCCACTTTGATAAGTCACTAAATGACGACGAGAGTTTCTTCAAGCAATTCAACGTAGACGAATGGCACACCCCTTTCTTCAGTAGCCTCTTCGACTATTCCCGTCAATACCCTGGTAGTTCTATTTGCATCGCCGCCAGACTGAACCGACAAGAAGCTGATATAGCCATCAACTGGTCCGGAGGGATGCACCGTGCCAAGAGAAACAAGGCTTGTGGCTTTGGCTACGTCAATGACGTTGTGCTTGGGATCCTCGAGTTACTCAAGGTCTTCAAGGTAATTATCTTCTTTGATTCTTGAATCTTGAGCCATAGAGATTAGAGAACCTTCTACTTCAGTTAGTAACTTTGCCTCTAAATGGTTTCTTGTATTTGACGTCTTTGGTGAGGTTGTATAGCTTTTGTTATGGTGGGTTGTATTCATGTATGGCTGTTCGTAACTACCTCGCCAATCGATCGTCTTGTGCTTATCGAACATGGAGATTATAGGCTTTGACAAGATCCCGAGACCCAACTACTTCATGTGTTGTCCTAGGAATACCGACATCCGAAGAAACAAGGTTAAACCTACCATTGTCAGCTTAGCGATAATTTGAGAACATGAATTATTTAAAGGTTTTGAAATTAATTAGCAGAATACGTCGGTTTAGGTAGTCGGTGCAAAGTTAGTTTTATGATATTCGATTCTAGATAAGTTGAAATCGCTTTTGTAATTGACGTTGTATCTTCATTATCAGATTTTTAAAAAATAAAGAAAAAATATACTAATTTATTATAAAATTATTCTATTTTAAAGAAAAAAAAGAGTAAATAATTGAAAGTGGTTGGAAATGATCTCAGTGACGAAAATATGGTGAGGAGAAAAAATATACTAATTCTATTATAAAATTGTTCTATTTTAAAGAGAGAAAAAATAAAGTAAATAATTGAAAGTGGTTGGAAATGATCTCAATGACGAAGAAATGGTGAGGAGTAAGTCTATCAATTCTAATTAGAGGATCGAGGTTTGCGCTTGTTTTGCTCTCGAAGAACCACGCTTCACCTACTTGGTGCTTGACGGAGTTTGTGGAAACTCTACAAGAGTAATCTTCTCTATTAAAAGAGAAGTACCATTTTTATTATTTATATTAGTTTAATTAATATATAACATTTCTAAAAGAATCTAAATAATTATAAGAATATTAGTAACAAATATAATTTAACTATAAATGTAAATTTTAGTTTTAGTAATAATAAAATCTGTTGAGAAAAATCTAACAAAATCTTTTCAAAAAATCTAATATTTTTAATTAATGCATTGATTATTTTCGTAATTAGTATTATAATATTATTATAAATTAATTTTTAATTAATTTTTTATTTTTTTTCTTTTAAATAATTCTATGCTAATTTTATAAATGTTATAATTATAGTCTATATTATATTAAATTGATAAGTTAATATTTAAAAAATACTTTCATTTAAATAAATCAATAAAATATTATTCACCGTCTAAAGTGATTAAAATATCATTCACCTTTTAAAAAGATTAAAATTTGTAAATTATGTAATAATTTTATACAAAAAGTAAAATTGTTAACATATGTTAAACTTTTATATTTAGAACTATATATTATCTATTTATTTTTGAAAATGATAATAATATATTATCAAAAAATGATTATATGCAAAATATAATATAAAATTATATATTTATAAAACGAAAAGTTATCCGCACGGATGTGCGGGTCAAAATCTAGTTATGATTATGTAAAATGGCAGCCCATGATTAATGATGATTATGTAAGCAAAGCATTTATTAAAAAACAACTAATAATTTTCACTGTCGAGACGCTTTTGGTCAATGGTCTTCTTCTATCTTCCACACCTGATGAAAAAAATATAAATTTAAGAACCATCTCATATTTTTTTAGAGAAATATTCTAATATAGTTCTAAATTTTTTTTATCACAAAATAAACTTTAAAGAAAAAATGACAAAATAATTTTTATTAAAAGGTGTAAATTTACATTTATATATTTGGGTTAACTAATCTAGACTTAGAGTTTAGAGTGATGGGGTAGAGTTTTGAGGGTGAGATTTAAAATTGAAAAAAATAAAAGAAAATATTAATTTTTAAAAATAAAAAGGTTAATTTGGTCATTTTTGTTTTTGATGATTATTTTTGTGACAAAAACTTCAAAAAGAGTTATTTGAGAGATTTACCCTATTTTTTATTAGGAAAATTATCAAAAATATTATTTTTCTACTACCATTTTTTATGTTTACCTTAATCACTTTTATCATTATTTTTAAGAGAAAAAAATACACTTATACTCTTAAATAATGCACTTTTGTCATTAACATACATATACTCTGCTAACCAAAAAAAAGAGTTTATAAATCTATATGGATAAATTAGAAAAACTGATTCAAAGTACTTCATGCAAAATTAGTTGTGTTTTAAATCCGAAATCTTGGTTTGATCTCAAAAATATTGAAACTTTTTTTTTGACTTCTGTATTTTTTAAGGTAAATTTTATTTTTCTGGTTCTTAAATCATTTACCATAACTAACTAAAAACAGTTTGTCCTAAGAGTCACATTTAATTGTTGAGAGGTTTTTATACGTATACAGTTTTCAATTCTGCGTATATGAATAATAGACGTCATATCCTCTTGTATTCTTTTACTACCACCGGTTATTCAAAACCTTCAAATATGTAATATCCTCTTGTATTCTTTTACATTTATATATTTGGGTTAACTAATCTATACTTAGAGTTTAGAGTGATGGGGTGGAGTTTTGGGGGTGAGGTTTAAAATTAGAAAAAATAAAATAAAATATTAATTTTTAAAAATAAAAAGGTTAATTTGATCATTTTTGTTTTTGAGAGTTATTTTTGTGACAAAAACTTCAGAAGGAGTTATTTGAGAGATTTGCGCTACTTTTTTATTAGGGAAATCTTCAAAAATATTATTTTTCTACTACCAATTTTTATGTTTACCTTAATCACTCTTATCATTATTTTTAAGAGGAAAAAATACACTTATAATCCTTAAGTTAATTAATTTAAGAATTGAGGTTTAGAGTTGAGAGGTATGATAAGATTTAAAAACGTAAAATTTACGATTCTAATTATTTTTAAAAATATTTATCTCATAAAAATGATATTTATGAAAATGATTCTTTAGTGAAGATAAAAATGAAAAGTAATATTCATAATGTGGTAAACATGAAAATTCCTCAACTTATAAAGATGCAAAAACCCTTAGGATTATTTTCCTCCAATTTATCCATAATACTTTAAAAAAAATTGTATTCAGGCACATTGTTTTCTCTTAATATTAGCATATTGATATAAAATTATTGATTTTTAATTATTTTTGTTAATCAAATTTTTTATTTTCTAATTTAAAAAGAAAAATTTTCTAAGATAAACTTAAATTTTTTTTGTTTATAATATAATTTAAAAAATGACTATTTTTTATTAAAAAGTATAAATATATATTTATACTCATTGATTTAACTAATCTAAACATAAAGTTTAGAGTTGTTGGATATGATTTTAGAGATGTGGTCCAAAATAAAATAAAATTGAAAAAAAAAGTTTATTTTAATCATATTTATTAAAATTTATTTTTGTGTCAAATTTTTCAAAAAGGTATATTTGAAAAAATTGTCTTCTAAAAAATGTTTCTTTTATTCATATGATACAAAAATGGTTAGGTTCTTATATCATTCCTTAAAAGCCTATTTTATAGGGTCAATCAACAAATATTTTTAATACCCTGACATTTTCGAAATAATCAATCAAATGTCGTGGCAGTTACTTTGATAATGGGAAGGAAACAGCCACGAGGCTTTCCTCTATTGGTGGCAGCATTCTCACTTTTCTTAAATGGACTCAATGTTCGGACCCAAAGCTCTGTAAAATTGATCCTCCTCCCTAATCATATCCTCTCTTGTTTTTCCTGCTTATGATTTGTGCTTAAAGTAAAATAATGGCTTCTTCTTTAACTCTGTTGTCTTCTTTGCCTCACAATCAGAAACACCATGTCTTCTCAAGCTTCTTTGGGCCAGATGTCCGCATAACCTTCCTCAGCCACATCCGCGAGGAGTTTAGGAGAAAAGGAATCGATCTATTCATTGACAATGACATAGAGAGAAGTAAGTCGATCCGTCCGGAGCTCGTAGAAGCTATCAGAGGCTCGAGAATTGCGTTTGTCATGCTTTCGAAGAACTACGCTTCTTCGACATGGTGCTTGAACGAGCTTGTTGAGATCATCAAGTGCAGAGAAGAGTTCGGTCAAACAGTGATGTCTCTTTTCTATCAAGTGGATCCAAATCATGTAAAGAAGCAGACTGGTGATTTTGGGAAAGTCTTCATAAAAACATGTAAAGGAAAAACAAAGGAGGAGATCCGAAGATGGAAACATGCTTTGACTGAAGTGGCTCAAATCGCAGGTTTCCATTCAACAAATTGGTTCGTCCTCTTCTTGAATCCCACTTTCTCTTAAATCTTTTAAACACATAAACGCCCTCAATAAATATGGTAGCTTATAAACAACAGCCATCTTTTAGAAAAAAGAAAAAGATGTGTATGTGTTGAAGTATGTAGATCGAACTAGTGTTGCTTTCTTTCCTTGATCTACTATTAGTATTCATACAATTATGAGATATCCATAAATGATAAATACCCTAAGATAAACTTAAAAATGTTTTTGTCCCAAAAATAACATTAAAAGAAGAAAAATAATTAAATTAGACTTTATCAAGGGTGTAAATATATATTTATACTCTTTGTGTTAATTAATATATATTCAGGGCTTATAGCTATAGGTGGAGTTTTGGGGTGAAATTTAAAACTGAAAAAATATTAATTTTTTAAAAGTAAAAAATATATAATTTGATCATTTTCTTAAAGATTATTTTTGTGACCAAAATTAAAAAAAAATTATTTGAGAGATTTGAGCTATCAAATAGCAGTATGTGCAATTTTTTCATGACTATGTAACTGAACTTTTGATCATCCCCTTTGTTCAGGGAGACTGAAGCAGAGATGGTTGAAGCTATCGCCACTGCTGTTTCTAACAAGTTGAATTCTTCAGCAGCATGCAGTGACTTTGACGACTTAGTTGGGATGGAATCTCATATGAGACAACTGAGACCATTGTTACAGTTAGACTCGGAGGAAGTGAGGAAAATAGGGATTTGGGGTCCGCCTGGGATTGGTAAGACCACCATTGCTAGATTTCTATTCAACCAATACTCCCAAGATTTCCAATTGAGTATCTTTATGGACAATATCAAAAGAAAGCATGCAAGATCAGCTTCTTTCGATGACTACAGTATGAAGTTGTATTTACAGGAGCAATTTATGTCTCAACTAACTAATGTGGCAGATACCAAGATTTCACATTTGGGAGTTGCTAGTGACAGGTTGAAAGACAAGAAAGTTCTTGTGGTCCTTGATGATGTGGATCAGTCACTACAACTAGAAGCCATAGCGAAAGAAACTAATTGGTTTGGTTCTGGGAGTCGTATTATAATCACAACATAGGATCGAAGGGTTTTAAAAGCAAGTGGGATCAATCATATACACATGGTGAATTTACCATCAAATGGCGAGGCTCTTCAGATCTTCTGCATGTATGCTTTTGGTCAAAAATACCCTAAGGCTGGTTTCGAAGAGCTTGCTAGTGAAATTACAACACTTTCAGCTGAATTACCTGCGGGGCTTAGATTTTTGGGCTCCTATTTTCGGGGAATGTCCAAGACGGAGTGGGAAAGTGCACTACCAAGGTTAAGGGCTACCCTTGTCGGAGGACTAGGGAGCATTGTAAAGCTCACTTATGGTGCCTTATGTGGTGAAGATAAAAAGTTAGCTCGCCATCATATATCCTTGTTACGCGATTTTGAATTGCATAGGGGAATGGAAACGTTTGTGCAGAAGGGTCTCTCGGATGTGAAGGCAAGAGCATTTCTCTTCATTACAGTTGCCTTGATTTCTGCATATTTGAATTCATTTGATAACCAACCATCTAACACTTGCTACGTTCGGTAAATCTTCAGGAACATGTTAGTACAAGTGAAAGAGCTTCCCAAGGAACATCTTCGAATGGATTACCTCACACCGTCTACATCTATTGCGCAGAAACATTACAGTATTCTTTTGCCAGCCACCTCTCCGTGTATTTCCACCGTAAAGGCATTGATGCATTAGTAAATTGCAATAAGACTCTCGACGCAATAGAGGGAGCTAGCGCTTTTGTGGTGGTTTTATCTAAGGATTACTTGTCCTCCCCCTCATGTCTGGACAAGCTGCTGAGTGTTCTTCAGTACCGGAGGAAACACGTCCAGCTCGTGGTTCCAGTGTTCTATGGTATTAGTCCATTAGATGTAGCGGTGCAGGAGCAAGAGTCAGATGATCAGATAAGCGATTGGACTACCGCGCTCCAAGATTTGAGAGACTTGCCAGGCATACACTATAGGTAATTGTGTATATATTAGTCTTAATTTTTTTATTTATTTTTGATTAAAAAATTAAAATTAAAAATAAATCAACCGTGGGCCGTCACGTGTCAATGGGGCCTACGAAACAATATAAGAAACAATTCTTAATTTGGAATTTTTGAAACTAGTTGGGTCGACGATCTATTTCCTCACGAAAACTATCATATGACATCATATACCCACCAAACTATGATCTATTGTACAATCTCCATGATTTGAAAGTTATAAACGTAATTCTCCATAAATTAATAATTTCGAAAGTATTTCTCCCCGAACCAATACTTCGAAACTTAATTACCCATAGACCATGATTTTAATTGTTTTACTATTAACCAAATAGTTTAAACTGAATAAACCAAACCAAAATTTATTTTAAACAATTTTACTTAAAGAATATTGTTTCTCTTCTTGTTAAAATTTCAAAATATAGATTTTTTTTTAAACAATTTTATTAAAAAATATTTTGTGTGTTTTTAAATTTAAAATAAAAAAATTTACATACAGATTGCTTACAAAATTTCATAAAATTACAATGAATAAATAAGTTTATTAAAATTTTGTGTGTTTTTTGAAATTTGAAAGCAAAATTTAAATTTTGATAAAAAAACATATGTCGAAAATCTAATTTTGTTGAATTTTGACTAGAACCAACTTTTTATAAATAAATATCTATAATTTTATAACTTTTATGTTATTGATAAAAATTAATTTACGTCAAAATTATCAAAAACATAGATTTTTGACATGTACTTTTATCAAAATTTATTTTTGCTTTCAAATTTCAAATAACATAAAAATTTAATAAGTTTATTTGTTCATTGTAATTTTATTAAATTTTGTAAACATAAAATCTTGATGTAAATTTTTTTATTTATTTTTTTAAAAACGAAAAATATAAAAAAATAGGAAAGCTTTTTTTAATTAAAAATATATATATATATATATATTTGAAATTTCCATAAGAAGAGAAATAATATTATTTGATAAAAATGGTTAAAATGAATTTTGGTTTGGTTTAGCCGGTTTAAATTATTTGGTTAATAGTAAATCAATTAAAACTATGGTCTATGAGTAATTAAGTTTTGAAATATCGGTTCGGGGAGGAATACATTCGGAATTGTTAATTCATGAAGAAAAACGTTTATAACTTTTAAATTATGGAGATTTGACACTAAGTCATAGTTTAGTGGAGATCTGATGTTATATGATAGTTTTCATGGGAAAATAATTTATTGACCCACCCAAACTAGTTATCAAAAAAATGGTGGAATCATCACTATTTTTGAGTTAAAAACCCCTTATCTGGTCTAAGTTTTCTAGTCTTCAGTATTTTTTTATTTTTTTTTGGTCTTCAGTATTCGTTAAGGTTTTTCTCCAACAGTTCAGTTTAAGATATGTATCTTAATGTAAACAGGGAGAAATCTAGTGAATGCGAACTTGTGGAAGAGGTAGTCAAGGACGTGTATGAAAAACTCTTTCCCACGGAACAAATTGGAATTAACTCGAGGATGCTGGAGATAAAAGAGTTGCTTTGCAAGCAACCATGGGGTATCCGAGTTGCTTTGCAAGCAACCATGGGGTATCCGTCGCATAGGAATCTGGGGTATGCCTGGGATAGGCAAGACGACACTTGCTAAAGCCTTCTTTGACGAGAGCTCTGAAGGCTATGAAGCTTCTTGTTTCATCAAACACTTTGACAAAGCTTGCCATGAGAAGGGACTGTACCGTTTGTGGGATGAACATTTTGGGAAAATTCTGAAGGAAAGTCCTCGCGTGAGCAGTAGCATTACAAGACCTAGCCTCCCAGAGCAAAAAAGAAGCAAGAAGAGAACTCTGGTTGTTCTTGATGACGTGCAAAATCCTTTAGTAGCTGAGTCTTTTCTCGGTGGATTTCATTGGTTTGGTCCAGGAAGCCTAATCATCATAACTTCCAGAGATAAACGTGTTTTTCGCCTTTGTCAGATTAGTCACGTGTATGAAGTTCAGAGCTTAAATGAGAATGAGGCTCTGCAGCTATTCTCTCAGCGTGCATTTGGAAAAGATATAAGTGAACAAAAACTCATGGAACTATCAATGGAAGTGATTAACTATGCTAATGGAAATCCATTAGCCCTCAGATTTTACGGCGGAGAGCTTAAGGGAAAGAATTTGTCAGAAATGGAGACCACATTCCTTAACTTCAAGCTACGTACTCCAAATCTGATTCATGATTTACTCAAGAGCAGCTACGAAACACTTAATGACAACGAGAAGGACATTTTTCTGGACATTGCTTGTTTCTTCGAGGGAGATGATGTTGACTATGTGAAGCAACTGCTTGAGGGATGTGGTCTGTTTCCACATGTTGGGATTGATGTTCTTGTGGAGAAGTGTCTGGTGACTATTTCAGAAAACAGAGTTGAAATGCATAGAATTATCCAAGACTTTGGCAGAGAAATAAACAACAAAGAAACAACATGGAACAAGAGGGGTCGCAGGCTGTGGGGACCTTCTACCATCGAGTTTCTACTTCTTGATGAAAATCTTGACGCAAATGGACATCCCAAAGCAACCTGTAAAGGAGCTCTGGTCTGTCATATTCTTATATTTTGATACAAAATAATTTTTGGATATATGAATGAACCTCCTCCTGATTTATCTGCTTGGCTTATCTTCCAGGTCACTGAAGACATCAAAGCCATATCTCTGGATACAACGAATTTTCGCTTTGATGTGAATCCCACAGCTTTTCAAAATATGCTTAACCTTAGGTTCCTGAACATTTATTGTTGTAATGATGAAAGCATTTCTGGACTCTTCCTTCCAAAAGGACTCGAGTCTCTGTCTTGTGGGCTAAGACTCCTACACTGGGAGAACTATCCTTTGCAGTCCTTGCCACAAGACTTTGACCCAGGCCACCTTGTTGAACTCAATATGCCTTACAGCCAGCTTCAGAAACTTTGGAGAGGAACCAAGGTAACCAAACTGCTATCCGCTCTCGTTCACGTTGTTCAAATTTATATCTTTTAATATTCTTTACAGAACCTCGGTATGCTGAAGATGGCCAGGCTTTGTCATTCCCTGCACCTGACTGAAATTGACGATATTTGTAAAGCTCAAAATATCGAGCTAATAGATCTCCAAGGCTGTACGAAACTGCAGAGTTTTCCAGCCACTGATCATTTACAACATCTCCGAGTTGTGAACCTCTCAGGTTGCATAGAGATCAAAAGTTTACCAGAGTTTTCACCAAATATTGAGGAACTTAATCTCCATGGAACTGCCATAAGAGAGTTACAAATATCCAATGGAAATGCCACCAATCTCAAGGCATTATATCTTACTAAATGTGCAAGTCTGGTGGAGCTCCCCTCCTCTATTGGGAATGCCACTAAGCTCAAGATATTATATCTTACTGGATGCTCAAGTCTGCTGCGGCTCCCCTCCTCTATTGGGAATGCATCTAATCTTGAAATACTGGACCTCAGTAATTGCTCAAGTCTTATGGAGCTTCCTTCTTCTATCGGAAATGCCACTAATCTTGAGATCTTGAACCTGGAATACTGCTCAAGTTTGGTGGAACTCCCATCCTCCATTGGAAATGCCACTAAACTCAAGAAACTGTGTCTTCGTGGATGTTCGGGTCTTATGAAGCTTCCCTCTTCCATATGGAATGCCAGTAATCTTCAGGAGTTAAATCTCGAATATTGTTTAAGCTTGGTGGAGCTCCCCTCATCGTTTGGAAATGCCACTAATCTCAAGAAATTATATTTGACTGGATGCTCAAGTTTGGATGAGCTCCCTTCCTCCATTAGGAATTCATCAAGTCTCATATCTATAGATCTCAACGATGAAAATAGCCTGCCTATTGTTACTGTTAGTGACAACTCAGGATCCAGGTGCGTTGAGGTTAGGCGCGCAAAGGGAGGGAAGTTCTACGTCCTCGAGGGTGAACAAATGAATGAACACACTGTGTCCTTAATTTTTCATTTTTTATGTGAGAATGGTTAGTATGTTAGTTCAGCTCCTGTTAAATATCTGTTTCTTTTTTTTTTCATATTCTGAAGCTCAGTTTCTGTTTCTTATTGCAGAACGACCAAGGAGCTATTATATCCCCTTCTATCAAAATGATGACACTACTTATACGGTGTCGAGTGAGATGGTTGAGCAACTCAAGTTAACTGATCTTCACGTAACCTTCATAGCCGAACTGATTGATATAGTACTAGTTAACTTGATACCCGCCTGGAAAACCGATGTTCCAGTCGATCATCTCATCCATTCACACCTGAATCAGAACTCGAGACGTCATGGGAACAAAGGTATGGCCCAGAGAGAAGAGGAGAGTGTTTTTCAAGATAGTATGTCGGTTAGTTGTTTTTCGTGGAACTCAGAATCCACACGATTAGAAGAGGCAAGTAAGCATTGTGTTGATGAGATTGAAGAGAAAGAGGGGAGTTCAAGTGAAGAAGCAGAAGAAGCAAACGAACCAGTAAGCTTGGAGGAAGAAGAGATATTAAGACAGGAAATGGAGGAGGAGATAGAAGCTAAGTATCGGGAAGAAATGAAAGAGATAGAGAGGAAAAGAGAAGAAGCCATAATGGAGATGAGGAAAAAGTTTGTCTCAGGGAAAAAGAGAAAAAGTTGAGAGTAGGTCATTGGTTTTTTTTTTCTTCTGTGTAATTTGTTGGCTGAAGAAGAGATCTCCACTCTCTGGAATAAGATTTCTCTTTTTGTTTATCAAGATTATGATTTGGGCGAATGTATAAAGACAAAAAGATAACGATAATACCTGCATAATAGATCTAAGTGGTTATAAAAATTCAGGTTAAGTTAGGAATCTACTCTTCGAAAGAGTTGACTTAGTGAATGTCACTAACCTCGAACTATAGGACCTCAGTAATTGCTCAAGTGTGATAGAGAGCTTCACTCATTCACTGGAAGTGCCACTAATCTCCCAGGAACTGAATCTCAAATTATGTCCATGAAAGTAGCAGGTGAATTCAACAAAGCTAAACACATGGAATATGCAGGCAGCCTGTGTTCATATCTATGCTTCATGTACACTTTTGTTTTTGTCGCTAATTTGAGATTTCAACAAGTGTTTGAAATAAGATCTCCTCGGTTAATACATCTCTCAAAACAACTTAATCGTTCGTAATGATCTCACATTCTCACTCTTTTCTGGATAAAAGCTTGCAAAAGATGAAAGTAGTTTCAACGTCAAAGAAATTGTTTCTCTCAAAATAAACTGAAGAAATAGATTCTACTAGATCGAGAAAGGTCTCAAAGAACAGTGTAGTGGAATATAAGGTTTCAAAACAAGGTCTTAAACACAATCCAAAAACATTGAGCAATTTCATCTTGAAGCAGCCTCCTCTCCTTATTCTTGCTTGGAAGCAAGAGCAGCAGCTTGACCCCTGAGTCGACCAGTCCTCCTCGCAGCAATAAGACCAACCTTTTGCCCAGGTGGTGCATCACGACGAACAGTACTAGCGTGACCAATATGTTGATGGTTACCTCCTCCGTGAGGATGCTCAACAGGGTTCATAGCCACACCACGAACCTTAGGCCAGCAGTTTCTCTTCACACGGTACTTGTGGTATGCGTTACCCGCCTTAAGCATCGGCTTCTCTGTCCTTCCACCACCAGCAACTTGACCAATCATAGCCCTGCAACCACTTGGGACAATCTTCTTCGAACCAGATGGCAACTTAACCCTGTCACAATCAATGTACAAACTGTTATTACAAGAACAAAATTATTCCACTAAAGTATTAAAACACACTAAAACATTACTCCCTGTTTTATATTAAGTGTTACTTTAACTTTGTCCACATAGATTAAAAAAACAATTAATTTTGCATATTTCATTTATAAAAACATAATTACCTATACAACTAATTATATTTCAACCAACGAAAAAAATAAATTACAATATAAAACTAATAAATTTTGCATTGAAAATCAAAACACACTTATTTTGTAACAAAAAAAATTATCTACAAAAATAATTAATATTAAAAGGAGGGAGTAAAACACATCAAAACACAATAAAAACATAATAACACTTAAAAACACTAAAACACTAACATACACTAAAAAACACTAACACGTACTAACACACACTAAAACACACTAAAACACACTAACACACACTAAAACACACTAACACATACTAAACCACACTAAAACACACTAAAACATACTTAAGCACACTAAAACATACTAACACACAACACACAATAAAACATACTTAAACACCAAACACGAAAGACTTTATCAAACAACAATTCATTACACGATAAAAGACATAACATTTCAATACTACAAAAAAAAACAAACCTAGTGGTATCGTTGTCGGGATTGTGAGCAATAACGATAGCGTAATCACCAGAAGCTCTAGCGAAAACCCCACGATCACCAACATGATGTTCAACGTTGCAGACAACAGCTCCTTCAGGGATAGATCTAAGAGGAAGAACATTTCCGACAACGAGAGTAGCTTTCTTACCGCAGTAAAGAAACTGCCCTGTGTACATACCCTCGGCGGCGACGAAGAGCTCCTTCTGCTTCTTGTAACGGAAAGGATGACGGAACGCGACACGAGCTAACGGAGCTCCACGTCCTGGATCGTGGATGATCTCGGTGACGACGCCCTTGAGGTATCCGTTTCTTTCGCCGAAGTCGAGGCTTCTGAATTTGGCGGGACCCTTGCGGTGGTGAGTGTGGGATTTGAAGACGGAACCTGCTCCCTTACGTTGAGCTCTGATGACACGACCCATGGTGGTGTTCCTGAGTCTTCTTGTGTTTACGGCGGGAGCTAGGAAGTGTTAAAAGATATGTGACGGCGAGAAAATCAGGTTTTATCTGTGGAAATGTCTTACAAAGCCCTAGTAGGATAAGATGGGCTTATCTTAAATGGGCCTAATATAAGCCTATTTAAAGCCTAAACTGAAGGACCTTGGAGTTTTTGTTACTCTGGATCAGCCAAACCCATAAAGAAAGAGACCATGATAGTCTAAAACTATAATAATCATTTTTGAAATATATTATCTCAGTTCCCAATGTTCATCAAAAAAAAATTCATAATTTCAACATCTCCATTCAAATCCAAACATTCTGTATACCTAATATCGAACTAAATAACATATCAAATCTCGTATTCCATATAATTGATAAGTTTCATGGGATTTTAATTTAAAATTAATTGGCGATAAGTAGATTAGTGTAATTTTTCTATATATTATTCAAATTTTTTACATATTTTTAGTATAGAATCTTTTTTTTTAACACCATTCCTCGAAATAATGGATTTTTCTAATAATCTTGGAGGAATTAAGCCTTCTCTAAATAAATTTTTTTAACAATCTTGAAAAAATTGAGCTTTCTCTGGTCATCAGTTAGTGAATTGATCAAATTAATATTTGGACCGAATTACTGGACCAGGATATAGATTCGTTCTGATTCCATAATAAATTTCTTTAACTTCCAACTTAAAATCAATTAACGATAAGTATATTGCTCTTATATTACTTAAGTCCTATATGTTCAATATGAAATCTTCTCTCTAATAGTAATTTGCTCACCTTTAGAGTGAACATTCTTACTTTTGATCAAATCACGATTCCATGTAAGTAGACGAAACAAGAAAAACAAAAAAAAATAGATGTTCTTGTTGGCAAGTTTTCTTATTATTCTAAGAACATAATGATTATAATATCACTTACTTCTTCTAACTTCACAACTCAATTAACAAGTCTTTTTGTCTCTCTTTGACTGATCCTAAGAAGCTACAAACTGCATACATATTGGAGGTTTAACTCCAGCCAGCGCAAGTATCGCCGCCGGTAAAGTCCATAGCCCTTCGCCGCAGATCAGCCCCGAGGCGACCGCCGGAACCATAACCTCTGCTTTAGTCCTATTCCTCTTCTCCCAAATAAACACAACCAAAGTCCCAACACACATGTCTATCGCAAAATAAGCTCCGACCAGAAACGGAACCGCCATGGCTGTCGGAAGCGGCATGAACCTCCCCACCTTCTCCGGAGTAAGATCCCTAACGACATTAACCAAAACCGCAAACCCGAAAAACCCGCAACACATTTGGAGACAATGAAGAGGCAGAGCAGAGAAGCCTTGCACTCCAAGTATCCCCAAGTTTCTGTATATCAAAGCGTAAGGAGCCTTGAACTCGCCGTTAGGGTTTCCAATATCGAAGGCTCTGTAGAACAAGAAGAAACTCAACGGCGTCACGATGCATCCAACGATGGTTCCTATCATTTGGCTAGCGAACATAGCCTTAGGTGACGTCATCGTGTAATGAGCCGTCTTAAAGTCTTGCATCAAAGTACAAGAAACCGAAACAACCGATTTGATCAGTCCACATCCGGCTAGTCCAGCCACAACTCCGTTCTCTTTCCCGGTCACAGCGGCTAGGACAAACAGACCGATCTTACCGTAGTTATAAGCCATGTTAATGTCCGTAAGTCCAGCTCCATAGGCGTTACAGAAAGCTAGACACGGTGCGAAGATGTAAGCTACGATAACGTAATACCATTTGAGCTGTGGGAATATCAAAGGGACCACGATGGTTGAGACCGCGGCGAAGGTAAGATATCCAGAGATTCCTATCCACATGGGGATTTTATCTCTGAGGAAGTTCTCATCCTCCTTGCGAAATTTTTGTTGTTTCTTGTCTCCCACGGTATCAAGATCATTAGGTTTGTTCTTCACTCTGGCGTTGATACTGACTATGGTGACATAGATGATCTTAACGAAAGTGTAGAGACCATCACCGAGGATTAGAGCTACGGATAAGAAGACTTTGTAACCGTATACGCTCTTCATGTTGTGCTCGTCCAGATTATCAGGGAACCAAGAGCCTTTGAGTTTATCAAGAAGAGGCCACATTAAGCCATAAGAGAGAATAGCTCCTAGTAGCAAAGATAGGTTAACCATATGTGAACAAATCATTCCTGCTCCTACAAATGTCATGCTAAAATCAAAGAAGAACCTGAAAAAAAAAGATTTGTAACCATTAATCTCGACAGAATCCATAAGAAAAATCTTTTTCAATATATATTATTGATGCTTACGTTTGTTTCCAAGCTTTCAAACCAAAGGTTGGGAACTGAGAAAATCCACAACCTTCTATGCCAGAGAAAAACCACTGGAAAAACCCCCACAAGAAACTAAATGAGAAGTACTTCATGAAACCGCGCACTTGTTTCCTGCAAATCCATTTCATTTTAAAGATTAGGAAGCTTAAAGTAATCACTTCTTGCAAAGTAGGTTAACTAACTTACTTGGCCTGTGCATCTCCTTGTGTGTGGAAACCATTGATGAGCACCGCAGTGGCTAGACCACTCGGATATGTTAGCTTAAGGTCAATAATCATAACCTTACGGAGAGGGATTAAGACGAAAAGACCGATCAAACACACGGCAAAGAGATAAGCAGTCATCCAACCAAGGCCTGGTTCTTTCACACTCTTCTCAGAGTTACCTTCCATGTTTGGACCAGATAACACATATGTCTTATGGTTTAACCCCAGAAGATATGAACCAAAACCACCTGAAAATTTAAACACACAATAGAAAAACCTTTTAATCAAAAATTTCACAAGGTGATTATATATTATATACACTCCCAAAAGCAAAGCAAAAGCAGCATCAGCTTTTTTATTGTGACTTACCAAACCAAAAAGGTTATATTTTAAAATATGTTTGGAACTGTTTTACATATCCCTTCATTATAAATTTGCTTGTGTAAGAAGAAAACAAAAGGAAACAAGAAAATGAAAGTTATGTTCTTAACCTCCAACGGCAATGCCATAACAAGCAACAGCAGAGGTCTGAATCATTGTGTTCTCTTGTCTTGTGAATGGTTTCGAGACAAATCCTGATTTATTGAGAATCTTAGTCCATGTCTGGACGAAGACAAAAGCCAGTAAAGCTGCAGAGCTGTTAAGGTTCGGAACAATCCCTGTCGTGAGATTTAGCTTCTGAGCGATCACACTGAACACAACTCCGATCACTATGCTCACTAAAACTCCTCTCACCGTTATCTGCTTCGTCCATGGTTCGATCGTCCTCCCAGACATCTCTTCCTCTGTTTCTTGTTCTTCTTCTTGTGGTGAGAGTTGATTATCGTTCTCTTCTTTATCAACTTCTTCTCTCTTCATGATCTTTCTCTGCTCTATTTCCATGGAAATCTCTGAAGAAAAGAAAACAAGGATTTGAGCTACGCAAATGAAAATTCTTTTTCGTTGGATCTATCTTTGATACTTAACTATACAATAATTTTTAGGAATATCTTTGATACTTATATATATACCATAAAAGGATTTAAGGTTTGGTAATGACATCTTCATTTAAAATTTTAAATATAGAATTATATTTATTTATCAATTAAATTTTTATTTTATTTGCTTAAACATATAACTATAATTATGTCTTGGAATTTTTAATGCAAAAAATACTCGAAACAGTAAATACATCATAGAGAAGACCAGCATTTATCACAACAACACTCTTTTACCACACGATGTGGGTTTGAATTCCAGCTGGTTAAAAAATGGATTGAAATTGACTTAAGATTTTGTCTTAAATTGGTCAATTTTTTTTTTTAAGAATATGGACCAAAATAAAGCCATAATAAAATTTAAATGATTTGAGTCAAAGAACAAAATAGGACATCCAAATCAGTTTTCAACCTAGGATTTTCATGAATTTCTTATACAAAAGATTTATAGCCATCAAAACTGAAAACAAATTTAAAAAAAAAACTGCTCTACCAAGAATTTTGAATATTTTCAACAAATTTTTCAAAAAAAACAAAAATCTTAGACATAATACTTTTGAAATGCATAAAATTTATTTAGATCTAAATTAAATATGATTTTCTCTATATAGAAACCAAATATCTAGATCTAACATGTAAATATTCATATTTAAACGTTAGTTTTAAACATATTTATTCAGATAAAATAAAAAAAACTTAGATCTAAACATGCAAGGATCATATGTAACACAGATGAAAAGTACCACAAATTGTATAAACTACCTTTTTCATTTAAAACTGGAAAATCAGATTCAAACAATCTAATATTTCACATAAAATAAATCCAAAAATTATTTCTTTAAACATCAAATAAAACAAAATTCTCTTTAACACAACAGTAGATCCAAACATAAACTAAATATGAGGTTTTGTTACCAATTATTAAATTTATTATTTAGTTTGTGAATCATTAGTTTTTGAATGAATATGAATAAATGGAAGTATACCTGATGAATTCATTCTAAATCTGAAGTTAGGAAATCTAGATCTTCGAAATATATTGTTGAGAAAACACTCGCTTTGCAACACACGTTTTAGGTTTGTTCGATCGTTCGTTTGTTAATTCGCTCTCTCTCTTTCTAACTTAACGCGGAAGTAACAAGCAAGCAAAGAGAAATAAAGACACAGAGCAATTTAACCAGTTCAGAGCCTCGATATGAGCTACTCTTACGTCTAGGCCAGAGGATTCCGGCAATCCACTATGATGCGTTCAACCTCATCACTGAGCTTAGACAAATCAGGTTCAGCTCAATGATGCAAGGAGAAGAGAAACGTACAAGCTTATAGTTTTTTTTGTCTTCTTATTCCTCAAGTCACATACGACTTCGAGCTTATATAATGCTCTTAGGATAACTCCTAAACCCTAATGGAATATATCTCTTTCCTTTATTTAAGGAATATTTCCTTTTCCTAATGTTATTCAGTTTTGGATCAATAATATCCAACAAACTCCACCTTGAGTCAAGAACTGAAAACATCTTCATAGTGATTGCACTTCGAATCTTTACACTGGCAATGACGAAGCTCTTCAGGCTTCAGTCACCTTCAACAACTCCAAAGCGTCGTTGAACTTGTTCACCGGCACAACCTTTGTCAAGACATCAGCCGGGTTTCTTGAGGTTGGAATCTTCAGCACCTCCACCTCTCCAGAAGCGATCCAATCTCTGATAAAATGGTACTTTGTAGCTACGTGCTTAGTCCTCTCATGATAGACTTTGTTCTTCGCCAAACAAATTGCACTCTGCGAATCGCACCATATAGAAACACACTTCTGCTCAAATCCGAGCTCCTTCAGTAACCCCTTGATCCAAATGCTTTCTTTCACAGCTTCAGACAATGAGATATACTCAGCTTCAGTTGTCGATAAAGCCACCACAGGCTGCAAATTCGACCTCCAACTAACAGTGTTTCCTCCTACCTTGAATACATATCCAGAAATCGATCTTCTTCTGTCCAAATCAGCTGCATAATCAGAATCACAAAAGCCTTCAACTGAAAACTCCTTTCCCTTTGTATAAGTTAGACATAATTGAGATGCTCCTTTGATGTATCTCAATAACCACTTCACGGTTTCCCAATGCAGTTCCCCAGGTCAACTCATAAACCTACTAACCAGACCAACTCCATACGCTAAGTCAGGTGGCGATCCCACCATAGCGTACATGATGCTTCCTACAGCACTTGAGTACGGAACTGTGTTTGTGTCTAACACCTCAGAATCAGCTTCCACAGAACACAACTTGAAATGTGCTCCAATAGGTGTATTCACCTTCTTTGATTCTGCCATATTGAAGTTTCGTAGTACTTTCTGCAAATATTCTGACTGAGACAACTTCAATATCCCTTTCTCTCTGTCTCGGAATATATCCATACCAAGAATTCTTCTTGCGTTCCCCAAATCTTTCATCTCAAACTCAGAGCTTAGTAAACCCTTTAGCTTCAAAATCTCATGCATCTCCTTGGCTGCTAATAACATATCATCCACCTACAATAGAAGGTACACATAGTTGTTTTTAGAAACCTCCTTCACGTAGACACACTGATCTTGCTCACTTCTCACAAAACCTTGATCCAACATAAACTTGTCGAACCGTTTATTCCATTGTCTTGGAGATTGTTTCAATCCATAGAGAGATTTCTTGAGCAAACAGACTTTCTCAGCTCCACCTACTTCAAAACCTTCAGGTTGAGACATGTATATGTCTTCTTCCAAGTTTCCATGAAGAAAGGCTGTTTTAACATCCATCTGTTCAAGCTCCAAATCAGCATGAACAACTAACGACAGCATGATTCGAATTGAGATATGCTTCACTACAGGTGAGAACACTTCTTGATAATCAATCCCTTCACGTTGAGCATAACCTTTAGCCACTAATCGTGCCTTGTGCCTCTTTGGCTCAACTCCTGGAATTCCTGGTTTCAATTTGAATAACCATTTACTCCCAATAACCTTCACTCCTTGAGGTTTATCAACTATCTCCCAAGTTTTGTTCTTGTCCAGAGACGTCATCTCTTCACCAGCAGCGGCCTTCCAGAGTTTCTTGTCTTTGCAACTCATAGCCTCATAATAGTCTCTAGGTTCCTCAACCTCTACTAACTCTTCTGCTGCAGCAAGGGCAAAAGCCACTTCAGACTCTTCTGTAAAGTTCAAGGGAGGAGTGACATCCGTGTATCTTGCTGGTGGTACAATAGTCCTCCTTTGTCTATCCCTTGCGAGTTGGTAATTCGTCAAACCACCACTCGAGTTTTCTGCATCAACTTCACTGTCACTTTCCGTTTCTGTTTCTGTTTGACCGTCATAATCAGCTTGAACAGGTCCGGGTTCTTCATCTGCTTCAGAACCCATTGAGTTAGTTGTTGCAGACTCACCACCTTCACGTGGTATTACTGTGATAACCTTAGCTTTTCCACTCTCTAAATCATCCTTAGCTTCCTCTTCAGTGGACTCTTTGGTCGTTCCCAACATGTCTTTATACATTACATGTTCTTCGAACAAAGCATTACGGCTTATCACACACTTCTTCTGATCCAATAACCAGACTTTATAGCCTTTCACACCTGGTGGGTATCCAATAAACACTCCCTTCAACGCCCTTGGCTTCAACTTTCCTTGATCAACATGTACATAGACAATCGATCCAAACGTTCTTAAGTGTTTGTATCCAGGCTTCTTCTTAAGCCAAACTTCTTCAGGAATGTTGTTGTCAATAGCAGACGATGGTGTTCTATTGATCAGGTAAGCTGCTGTAGCTGCAGCTTCCGCCCAGAAGCTTTCACTTAAACCAGATTGGTTTAGCATGCATCGAACCTTCTCCATAATTGTTCGATTCATACGCTCAGCAACGCCATTTTGCTGTGGTGTATAACTACACGTACAGTGCCTCTGAATTCCATTCTTCTTGCAGAATGTATCGAACTCCAAGTTACAAAACTCTAGACCATTGTCTGTCCTGAGACACTTTACCTTCTGGTTCACTTGATTCTCAACCAGCATCTTCCATTCACAGAAACTTTCAAAAGCTTGATCTTTAGTCTTCAAGAAGTATAGCCAAACCTTGCGTGAGCAGTCATCGATGATTGACAAGAAGTATTGCTTCTTTGATAGGGAAGGATGCACGTTTGGAGACCCCCAGAGGTCAGCGTGGACGTACCCAAGTACCTTGTCTGTGTCATGCTTTCCGAGTGAGAAGCTTACACGTTTTGTCTTTCCCATCACACAATCTTCGCAAAAATCCTGAGTATCAATCTCCTTCTTCGTTAGTATGTTTTTGCTAACCAAGATCCTCAGATTTTTCTCACTCATGTGGCCTAATCTGTTGTGCCACAAACCAGTGATATTGCTCTTCGGTTCTGCAACTTCTGTATGGTGAACTTCGTTTGTCACAGTCTCACCCTCGAGGATATACAAACCGTGTATCAGTTTTCCTCTCAACCCCAGCCTTCCATTCTTGTGAAACGTGAGCTTACCATCTCTACCAGTATGCTGGAACCCGAGTTTATCAAGTGTTCCTGTTGATATCAAGTTTCTTCTCAGATTTGGAACATATCTGACGTTGTTTAACACAGAAAATGAGCCTCCACAAGTCATCAACTTTATAGAACCAATTCCCTTCGCCTCCACCGAATGATTATCCCCAAGTAGAATCTGATTTCCGTTTATCTCTGTAAAGGTATCAAACCAGTCTCTTCTGGACGTCATATGGTAGGTACACCCTGAATCAATAACCCAATTATTTCTTGGATTCAGATCAGAGACATTCAACGCGTCAGAATACTGAAGCTTCTCTGTTATAACACCAGCTTCAGCTTGTTCCTCTCTGTCAAACTTCTTCTTTAGAGCGAAACAATCCTTTCTAAGGTGTCCCTCCTTCTTACAGTGCCAACACACCACTTTAGATCTCGACTTTGATCTACCACGATTGTTTTTCTTCGAATCGTTTCTCCATTCAGACCTTCCTCTATCCTTCATGACTAAGCCTTCTCCAGCTTCTTTACTACTCCAACCACTGTCTTTCAACTCTCTTTCTTTATCACGAGCTGCTGCAATCACAGCCTCCAGAGTTATGGTGTCCTTTGCATACTTCAAAGTCTCCTTCAGTTGGTTATATCGAGATGGCAAAGAACATAGAAGTAATATGGCTTGCACCTCATCTGTTACCATGACTCCAACGTTGTTCAAATCAGACACCAGCTTCAGAAAGTCATCAATATTAGAATCAACAGATGTTGCATCAGTCATCTTAAAGTTATAAAACTTTAACTGCAGGAAAATCCTATTCGGCAGAGACTTAGACATATAGAGCCTCTCCAACAGAGACCACATAGCTGCTGCTGTTGTGCAGTGGCTAATTTTACGTAGAACATGGTCACCAACATTCAGAATAATCAGATTCATGGCTTTCTCTGATTTTTCTACCTTCGAGGGATCAATATCAGCCGGTGTTGGAACCGCTGATTTACCCTCCTTCGCTTCATCTTCTTCTTCCTTTGATTCGGGTTTAACAGGTTCTCGAAGCAGCTTCTCATCCATGAGAATTTCCTTCAAACCCAAGTAACCAAGATGCGCGAGCATGCGAATCTTCCACAACATAAAATCGCCAGACCCGTCGAACCGATCAACCTCTATCCGTGTATTAGACATCCTAGCCTGAAGCTCTGATACCAATTGTTGAGAAAACACTCGTCTTGCAACACACGTTTTAGGTTTGTTCGATCGTTCGTTTGTTAATTCGCTCTCTCTCTTTCTAACTTAACGCGGAAGTAACAAGCAAGCAAAGAGAAATAAAGACACAGAGCAATTTAACCAGTTCAGAGCCTCGATATGAGCTACTCTTACGTCTAGGCCAGAGGACTCCGGCAATCCACTATGATGCGTTCAACCTCACCACTGAGCTTAGACAAATCAGGTTCAGCTCAATGATGCAAGGAGAAGAGAAACGTACAAGCTTATAGTTTTTCTTGTCTTCTTATTCCTCAAGTCACATACGACTTCGAGCTTATATAATGCTCTTAGGATAACTCCTAAACCCTAATGGAATATATCTCTTTCCTTTATTTAAGGAATATTTCCTTTTCCTAATGTTATTCAGTTTTGGATCAATAATATCCAACATATATGATTTTAGATCTCTATTGATAGAGATATGAAAAAAAAAACAGAATTCTTTGCTATAGTTGTTTTGGAAGAATAACTCTTTTTATAGAGTATTAATTTCTGATTCAATCTTCAACAAACTAGAAATTTTCAAAAATATCCACTTTCATAACACTTATGTAAATAATCTTTGATTTGTTGACTAAATTGACCATTTCTATATATGTTAATTAATCAATTGCTCTATCACAGTCAACATTCACATATATGACTCCATTAGATTATCTTACTATGTATGTATATATACTTTCATTTGTGAAAGTAAAATACCTTTTTTGTTCAAAGAAAAAAAAATACTTTTTGTTTGAAAAAAATGAAAGCTAAAGAACTCATTATCTCTACTCTCTTCAGTACGCATGTCCGACACACGCCTTGTCTAACGTAGGCGAATCCGTCAAAACTTCAAATGCAGAAGTAGCAAACGCATAATGTGTGCAAAAAAAAAGTAGTTGGGTACATAAGTCAAGTGGCCAAGTAATCTGTCGTTGGCATCTTGTTCCAAAGGACATGAAATGATATTTCACTTCTTTGTGTAAGAATCTTTTATTTTTCTTTATTTATAACCAAATGGAATGTGTGGTTCGTGTGAGTGTAATGATTTAAATGTCCTTCCCTAATCACAGGTGAAAAAAACAAATTCGACAATCACATCATCATAATTAAATGTCTCGTACAACATTACGTATAGAATTTCCACTCTCATTGAATTTGCAAATTTTAAAGATAACCATTTATATGTATATTTGACTTTGAGTGAAAACTTTCGGCCCGGGCCTAGGTTTGATTCATGCAATTAGTCACTGAATAAATGTGACTAGTTGAGGAAAATTGATTCATTTTGATGAAAAATTGATGGTTCTTTAACAAAGAAAGACTAAGCTACTTTACAAATCCAGAGTTCAATTCGGTCATACTTTTTTTTTTGTTCAACCAATTTGGTCATACAAAAATATATTAATTAAATAGAAGTTATGATCCAACTACATAAGACTTTGGGATTTATTTGAAGGTCAAACACACATAAAATACATTCAAGACTTTATCATCAGAGAAATTTTGACGATTGTTTAGCAGTCTAAAAACTTTATTCAACAGGAGGATGTACACTGTTTAAAACTATGTAGTATAACTAATATACATATGTCAATATATAACCTTAAAACATATTCGGCATTTGCTATTTGTTTAAGAAACTATAAAATGTGATGTTCAAGATCATATGAATATCCAAAACCCATAATTGCTGAATAATAAAAGTTATATATATATATATATAAATGCTATTAGCCTATAATTGCGTATAGATCGATGTGAATATGATGAAAGTAGTAAGAATCTAATTGATGTGGCTCAATGGACCATAAGACCGATACTACAAACCATGACAAAGACAATGCACTTTCTTCATTTATTTTTTTTCGTTTCCCTTTCTACGCAATCATTCTTCTCAATTATTCTACGGCTTTTTAAACAAAAATAAAAATATTCTACGAATTCCATTTCATATCTTATTATTGGTTTTCACGAATGAATTCAGGCAATTAAAAATTATGTTACAAGATCTCACCAATTAACCACTTACATGATATAACAACGTTAAAAGCTTCAGAACTAAGATCTACAAAATAAAATGTTCACGTGAACGACGAATGTTAATCATAACTAAAAACGATAAATAACCATAAAATAAACTTAAGAATTAAAACCTAATAGTGGGTGCAAAGTTGAAACCAAAACACGTTAAAATTTTCAACTCCGATGTTGCTTTCTACTCTGAACTAATTTGCGTGCATTGCATAGAGATCTATTATTAGTAGGGATTAAATTCGGATTCGTCGAGTTATTTTCTGAGAAATCGAGAAAAAACAAAGCAAAACATTATAGAATGGGGATATTGATAGGTGGATGAGAGACGAAAGAATAAGAAATGAATACTACTCCTGGACACCATTCTTTTGAAAAGCGAATCTCATTCACTCTTAAAGTCACATCTTATCCTCATGTATCCCTACATTGACCCCAAACTAAGACAAATTTACTTTTAGATCATTTGCTAAATATCTATATCATTTTCTCTCTAACTTATGCGTTTGCGTCCAAACCGTGTTATATGGACAGCATATATCAACGTGTACTATATTCTTTTACTTTCATTGAAAGGCTATGTTTTGGAAAAAAAAAAAGAGAGAGAGAGAAATGACGATATATGTTCTTATGTATGCGCATGTTACCCGAAATTAGTTCATCACTACCAAAGTACCAATCCATATAATGAACTTAATACATCAGTTACATGCATCTAGTTTCTAGTAGCTGATGAGTTTTTTTTTTTTTTTGTGCACTAACACCAACTGATGTTATAAAATAAAAAGGTATCAGGCCCAAGTTCACTCCACTAATGGATCAGATACAATACAATTATCTAGGTTCTTTTAGCCAGAGTATCGGGCTTCGGAGTTTAGATCACGAGAGATATAAAGGAGATATCGACGAAGGCAGAGGCTTTTTGTTAGATGTCTTTGATGATTCCATAAATTTCCTTAATCTGCATGTCGTTGTTAATGGTTTTGATGGGCGTTCAATTGTTAATGAATTTTTTTTTGTGTAGAAATAAGTTTTAAGTGCCTAACTTTAGTAGGCGTTAAATTCATAAAAATGTTTTCTTCGTTTATAATGCACCACCATAACTATAACTATATGTTTAAATTTGATTAAATACATTGCAGGAGTTGCCGGCTTCGAGACCACCGTCGTAATTTTCCTCACCACCAAATCCAAAGTATATCCACTATTTTAGAGCTCACAGCCGTTAGGTCTTTACCACCGTATATACAGAAGAGTTCCTATTAAATTTTGGTTGTCATTTTCATGTCTGTCATCGCCACTCAATCTTTCAATCATGGTATATATCCACATTAGTCCTAGATTCACTCTTCCTCGAAACTATATTATTATTACTTTAGTCCGTTTGGATTTGGATTTTGGCCTAAAAAATTTATACGATGAATCATGACAGACGAGAGATATATTTCTTGGTATTAATTGTAAAATATTTCAAATTTGGATAAAACGTTGTGTTATGTTTTTTAGAATAATTCATTATGTAGCATTAAATTTATTTCTTCCAAGATCGGATCAATCGATAGAGTATATCCAAAAAAAAACTTATTCTGATGTTATTGTCATGTTTTTCCCCTATCACGTCTCCTATCTCCGACTACCACCGCTAAAAGTTACTCAATCAGTCGTTTCACGATTCACATTTTTGTTAACACAACCGGTCAAAATTGATCGTTTAAAATAAATAAGGTGTAAAATTTTCATCATACACATTACACACAGAATATTATGATGTCACTAAATTAACCACTCAGCTAATTATTAAATTTTGTGCTTTATACGATCCAGACAAAAGGAAAACAGTTTTGAATCATTCCAAAACCCGTAAGAAATCTGATTCACTTTCGACGCAAACGCAAATATCAAAACGCTCTAAGTTACCGAAATGGCGCTGTCAACTCAATGAGAAGCCAAGCTTTCCTCAGCTCCAATGAGTTCTCTGCTTAATATACCAAGTCCTATATAACACTCCAAATAATTTCATAATTTTGTTATGAATAGACAGATCCAAATTAATACAGGTCAGAGATTGATAATCAACTAAATCAATTATTTTAGTACGAAATAGTTTTAGATCAATCAGATCGTTGATTAGTACTCTATTACTCGCCAATTAGTTTATTTAAAACAACCTAACAACGATGAGATTATCCAGCTCATACTTCCAACACAATATAACAAGACCAGGACAGTCTTTTTTTCTTCTTTTACTATTTCCCTTGAACTTGTGGAAACACACGATTCAATCGCAAACACAACCGTTTTTGACCAATTTAAAGAAGTTAGATCTAAGCAGTAATCAAAACAAATCAAACCCAAAAGTGGCAAGGGCTCCGGACGAAAGAGCCCTTTTGGCGATAGCGTAAAGGGCTCGCCCAATTACTGATGGATTTTAACGGAGAGATTTGATGTTTGTAAATCGTTGGTCATTTATAATCTCTTTACTATTTCCTTTTATATTAAGTATTATTGTAAAGAATTTTTTTTGTTAAAAATTAAGTGTTATTTTTAATTTTGATGTAAAATTTATTAATTTTATATTATAATTTATTTTTTATTGGTTGAAATATGATTAAATGTATAGATAATTGTATTTTTATATAAAAATATGTAATTTTTTTTTTCAATCCATATGCAATAAGTTAAAATGACATTTAAAATGTTAAAACAAAGACAGAGTAGTAGTTAGCAACAAGTTGATAAAAATAATACATAATTTTATTTTCAGATCGAACGTTTAATATTCAAATGGGAGAAGAAAAAACAAAATGTACAAGGCCAGCCCAGCCCGAGCTATAAAAGTGTTTTACGAACGCGGATTTATTATTTGAAGTTGTTGAGCTATACAATACGAGAGGAACATAACGTGACATATATTTAATTAAAATTTAAAAGTTCGGTTCTTCTCCACTATAACTTATCCGTAAGATCATATCCATACCATACCGAATTTAAAATCTTACTGTAGAATGTTGAGCCACTGTCACATTCAGAAAAAAAAAACTATTTAACGTCGGTGGGATTCTTTAATCTTTACTTATATATCGCCACCATAACACACCACTTAGAGAATAATTAACGCATGTTTCTTAAACAAGATTTCTTAGAGAAAGTTACGAAACTGTTTCTTAATTTTTTAAGAAAAGTTAAGAAACAATTTATTATTTTGTAGTTTTAAAAAATAATTTTTTAACTTTTCTTAAAAAAACTAAAAAATAATTTTTTAATTTTTTTTAAGAAACCCAATTTAAAAAGTCTGCGTTAATCATGGTCTTAAGTCCTTTAATCTCGATGACTATGTCTATGTTGTTCGACGCCACAATCTCATTATTTATTTTTGTTAACCTCGTTAACTAAGAGTTCCTGGATGATCCAAATCGTTGTTGTGTATTTTATCTTTTTTTGTTGTTGATTAACTTGTTGTATATTTATCCTGATTAGATAATGATCATATGGTTATCATTTGGTTAACTAAACTCCAGTCTCCAGCCATTTATAGGGAGGGTTATGTATGTCTAACATATGAAGATACTAATCCCTTAAAACTAAAAGTTCATAATAAAGTAATTTATATGCTACTAATATGTTTCACTTCTTTCAGAAAAAGTAATATGTTTCACTGTCGTTTGACCGATGTGCCAGTTTAACATAAAGTTCAAATTTATCGGACGTCAAAAAAAGTTTAGTCAAAAAAAAACTTATAGTTAGACTATTCTCTCGGAAAATAATAGTGATATCAGTGCGACTAAAAATTCTCTGTGTAGACAAAAATAAGTTGCTGCAATATGATATCACTTTTAAAATCAATCTTGAAGTTCTAGATTTACAATTTCTAGTAATAAAATACTTGTACGTGCTTTGTATAAGCAGCTATAAATAAATAAAAAAAGAACAGAAAAAAGAGACAAAGGGTCAAGATCTTGATTGATGGAGCTGAAATCATAGTGGGACGAATAATTTCAAACACACAAATTTCAAGGAGAATGTTTTGGTGGGCCCAACCTTCAAAGTGACCAGTTGTGACATACTCCATTCATCACATTATTCATCCCTCTCCTCATTTTTTTTTTGTAATATATTAGTTGCCTCCTGACTAACACACTTTATTTACATTTCAGAGTGTTTTCCTAATAAAAGCAATTTACAACAAGTGCATGAAATCAACATTTTCCAAACTTTAGTATTCCGTAAGACAATCAAATTGCATCAAGTTAATTAGGGATATTTCCCAGCTATTGTTAAACTAGTCCAATCATTTGGTTTTGTTGCCAGGAACGAACCCAGTAATTAAATGGATTATCATGGTCATGTTAATTAGTTGGGATGATAGGGCTTTTTAAACAGTCTTTGGCAATTAATTATGAATAAGTGCATTTAGTGAGGATCATGTCCATGTGAAAGTCATCAGAGCTTACGTGTCTCTTTTAATTTAATTTAATTTTCTCTTGATTTTTTATTTATTCTGTGCATTTTTTTTTAATTTAATACATCCATGTGCGGCATGACCAAATAAACAAAACATACTACGCTGCTGGAGATATTAGTTACACACTATAAACACAAATGTGTGTTGCATTCATTTAATTATAACGTCTGAAATTATTAGTCGAAAAAGACATGCAAATAGAAACAACAAGAGAAGGAACATCAAAAGACCAGCCAATGTATCATTTATAACCTGTGTTAGTGAGTCATAACACAACTCAAAACACAAATCAGGCATTCAATATGCATGCACCCCCAATAATGTCCTTACATCCAAATTAACCCCAAAAAATAAGAAAAAAAAACCCACCAATAAGAACATCCAAAGTGAAATTAAGAGCATATTGATTAATTAAATAAATATCAATAATTAACCATTAATGATAGTACTATTTTCATCATCAAACTGAGAAAAATTAGCACCATGATCCTCCACTCAACATCCCAGTCCAATATCCACCAGACGTTGCAGCTGCATCTCCACCACTTGCTTGCTTCTGATGATCATTAATGTCGACATTAATTGTTGTTGATGAAGAAGAAACTGGCAACTTCAAATCCTCAAAAGGAAACAGATTCCTTCCATTCACATCATCACCACCTTCTCCTCCTTGAAATCCTCCGTGGAATCCACTATTATCATGATGATGATCTAGTGAAAATCCTAGCAGTGTGGTGTTTGAGTTACTAGGCTTGTAATGATATTGTATGGAAAACCCTTCAGATGCTGGACATTGATTATGAACTGGAAACCCCATGAATGAAGAACTCAAAGTATTGCCATTATTACCATTGTTGTTTCTTATTAGATCCAGAGGGGAAGTTGCCATGGTTGACGTGCCAGAACATGAAGAACCAAACAACGGATTGTTAGTGCTTGTATCGTTGTTGCTGCTCCCAATGTTGTGGATGAGTTCAGTGAAGTTGGTCCTGATCAACCCATGTGGTGGAAAACCTTGTTGAGTCGTCTCAAGGATTTTAGGGTTTTGACCGGTCAGCCCTTGTTGAGATATGCTCATGAGGTTGTGATGATCAGAGTGATGCTTCTTTGTAGCTGGTTGTGTAGAATCCAAGTGATTTTTACTAATATCAGAAGAAGAAGAAGGAATTAAAGAAGAGTGACATCTCTTGTTCTTTCTTGAGCCACCACCCACAGGGATGTTCCTAAGCGAACCGCCTTCCGTCCAATACCTTCGGCAACCTTTGCAGAAGAATCTTGGCTGCGTCAAGCTATAATTGTTGTAGTAACAAAACTTTGTGTTGACTGAGTTACATCTCGGACAGTTTATAGCTTGGTCCTTTTCTGGCCGTGTCTTCCTCTCAGCTCCACCCGCCGCCCCAACCGACGGTGGTGGTTGCGGCTGTGACGCTTGCGGCGTTGGGCATGTGTTTGTTACTATCTCTTCCAACGGCTTCACTACAATCTCCTGATCATCAAAATCACAGCTCTTCCAACCATTAACACAAACTTTAGAATTACGCATATAAAAATATACTCCCTCTGTTTAGTTTTACTTGTAGTTCTAGGTTTTTACATGCAGATTAAGAAATCATTTAATTTTACATATTTTCTAGATAAAAACACAATTACCTATACACCTAACCACATTTCAACCAATAGAAAAATAGAATAACAGATAAAACTAATAAATTTTGCATTGAAATTATAAAACGACACTTATTTTGAAACAAAAAAAATTCTCTACAACAACAACTAAATCGAAACGGAGGTAGTACTTAATATAGATTGTTTAATTATGAACAATAAATGGTTTTTCATCAAGACATAAATGATTGGATATTTGAGAAAAAAAAATCTGTAACCAAAAAGCATAACAGAAAAAGCAAATTAATAAAGGGTAAAGTGGAAAAATACATATATTTAATATGTAAAAACTGTTGAAGAAAAGAGAAACATCAAACGAAGAAAATCCAAAAACATTAAACTCTAAGTATAATCAAGTATCGCTCGTAAGATGAATCAACTGATCTAATCTACATCAACACATACATATTGAGTTTAATATATACGAGTATATGTTTGTGTATACCTGTGGCCATTGAGCCGTATCCATAGATGAGTTTCCTTAAATAAGCAGAAACAAAACGTGATATCTTCTTTTCTTAGTTTGATTTGAAAGGAACCAAAATCTTTGAGTTATTGCTGGATGAAGAGAGAAAAATTTGATGGCTGAGAAAACTTTTCTGAATGCAATTCTTTGTATGCTTTTGTCTGATCACATTTGCTTTATGAGAGAGAGAGAGAGAGAGAGAGGAGAGAGAGAGAGAGAGAGAGAGAGAGAGAGAGAGAGAGAGAGAGAGAGAGAGAGAGAGAGCAAATTGTATAATAAAAGATCACAAAAACATTCCGAGTGGGAATCTTTGTCGTACTGAAAATAAACAAATACTTTAATACGCATCCATATAACATATGCATGTATGTAGAGGGTTATATATATTGCCAAGGAACTCTTGAACATTACTTAGAAATTAGTGGAAGGATTAATGCGACAAAGATATAACCATATGTATTATATATGTTACTGGAATATGAAACTTGAAATTATATGGACGCATCTTAGTCGGATTGAATTTTTGGTCATAAGTTAGGTATTGGATATCTAAAGGCATCAGCAGTGGTGGTTTCTCCACTAGTCTCTTTAGACTAAAATAATGCAAAAAATTAAAAGGTGAAGAGAGAGAATCAAAAAATGAAAGAAGCGTACCTTGAAGAAGAGCTGCAAAGATAAAGGGAAGAGACTCTCATCTCACGTGTCTTATTTCTAATGATTTATTTTTATTTTGTTTTCACTTTTAATAATAAAAGTTAAGTAAATTATTATTATATGTGGTAGGTACTCTCTGCAGGTACTTTACCAATGCTAATGCTCTAAGTCTTAACGTACACAAAGATTTCACTTGAGCTTACATTTAACTTCCAAAATACATACATCAATTTTTTTCCCTTTGATTTGAATGAAGTGGGTAGTTTTCTTCTTTTGTTTCAAAAGTGGACTACTGCTCTTTTCATAGTAAAACGACGGAAAGTGGGTTCTTTACCCAAAAAATCGTTATTATATTTTTTAGAAAGTTATCAAGCAATAATGGTTTTGCAATATTTTGATGAAAACTATAATCAATATGCAGTAAGTATTCTGAATTATTTAAGTTTATTAAATATGTTAGTAATATTATGTTGATATATGTACTACTAGAATTTAGAATTTTAAAAAATTTATGTGTAATTTGGAATTTTGATCTTAAATGCTTAGTGTTCCAAAAAAAAAAGGATTTTGAATGCTTAAAACACATCTCTCAAATAACATTGAATGAAGAGATCTTGAAGGGTGAAGCACGAACATTTACTTTAGCATGAACATCTGCTTATTACATATAGCATTACGTAGCATATTACTTTATAAGTACAAACACAACGAGTATGCTATGCATCATCACATAATTGAACGTAAAATCAATACTTTATCTTTCTGAAGACAAAATCGATATCTGTCATTCTTTTTAACTATCTTGTTAAGAATATGAAAGAAAATAAATATTTGGTCCAAGAGCTATATAAAGTATAAAGTTTTTCACGTTAGTAAATCATATATTTGTAAGAAGAAATAAGAATGCATTAAAAAAAAAAAAGATCATATATTTGTACGGAGGAAAAAAATCAAGTACTTTAACAAGTTGACCTTCTATTGACGTATGATCTTATTTTTATTTTAACTTATTAATTGATCGACCTCTTTGTTAAATCAGAGCCGGCTATATACGTGTGCTACCTGTGCAAAAGCACAGGATCTTAGATTTTTTTTTCTTAAATTTCTTTAAGCCTTAGAGCATTATTAAATCAAAACAAAACGAACACATTTCATAACATATTCTTGGAACTTATCTACAACTACACGTACACATATTATGTGTAAAAATGTTAAGAAGAGAGAGCCTAATACACCACTAGAGGTCAACATGCCCCAGATTCTAAAAATCTCATCTGTTATTCATTCACGTATCCGTCTTTCACGTGTGTGTGTGAAGATTCCAATTAGGCTGTAGTTACCTGTATCGCACGAATTTAAGCTGATTGGTGGACGGTAAGGATTTCACTAAGAATGGTAATCATGATTCATGACGGTGTATTCGACTAGTCTATGTCCCATTATTCAACATGGCATATACAACGTGAGCTATCTTAGTGTACAAAACAGCTCAGGAACAGCTAATTTTCTTCACCCCATGTATCACGCTCCCTTATTAGTTATCTTTTCATCGCCAATGAAAATTTCCACCAAAGTACATTAAGTATATTAGCGAGATTTAAAAATATATATCCAGCACGGAAAGCATGGAAATGGCTAAAGTAAAGTTTAGAATAGTTAAAATCATTCGGTCTATGCAACACAATATCTGTTAGTATTACTATTAAAACTTTATTTCCAGAAGCAGTAATGACAACATAACAAGTGCCGTGACTCGAGTTGACCGGGGATGAGTAAATGAACGGTTATTGAGACTTGTGGCCGGTGAATTTGGGTCCCATGTTTCCTCATGCGCATGCCTTTTGTGATTATTCTCGCCGAAGAAAAGGTCCACCGAATCTGAGCCGTTGGATTTACTTATGGATCCTACGAAGTGCGTAGATAGATAGCATCTTTGAAAGTGCGGTCCATGTCAGCGCGTGTGGACAAACCTGCACCCTAAACAAGTTGCCATTAAGATGCAAACCCCCAACATAACCAACTTTTACCAACAGTATGTCCTTTTGGAGCTAACTAGGCTTTTTTTTTCTTGAATAACTTGATGTATCTTGGATTCTACTCAGAACAAGATTATTGGTGGTCATTGGGCAGAGGTATTTAGGAACAGTTAAAACATGTTCATTGGTGAATTTCACTAAAAGTTCTTAAGTTTTTTTTTTTAATTTTTTATTAATTTTTTTAGAATTAAAAAAAAAACAAAAAGAACCAATCGCAGGCCGACACTTGTCAGTGAGACCCGCGATTGAGCTAAGAATCGTCTCTTAAATAAGAGTTTTAAGAGGCAAGTTCTTAACTACTTAATGGGACACACAATTTTTTTTTTTTCAAAGCTAAGAACCCCTCCAAAAGTTCATTAATGGAGGTGGTCTTAAGGAAATCCGCCTAAGGACCACCAATAATTTTGCTATAGTCCAAACTATTTGCAAATATCTATAATAATTTATATTATTGGTCAGATTACAATTCAGTCACCGGACTCTGAAAAATTTCAGATATTAAATTTTACTCCTAAGAACCAGTATGTTTCAAATCTTGATTCAAATTTGGATTCGTATTGAAACGGAAATTCTCTAAAAATCACAGAGTTTTGGTTTAGCTAGGCCTTTTCATTTTGGATAAAAAGTAGATTCGCGACTATAAATCTGATGTTGACCCAAGAAAAAGAAAGAAGTGATATGGATAATTAAAGTGTTGAAAATTATTACTAAAAAGTTAAAAACTGTATTTTTGAAAGAAAAAGAAAAATTAGTTCAATATTATATATAAGCTCATATTACAAGCGATACTTTACGAAATTTTTGTGAAACAAATTCAAGGTTGCATAGATCGGAATCTACCTTGTCACTCAGTTCATAAAAGGATATCTTAGTTACTCAGTTTTGTAGAATTTGATAGAAAAATCCTCTAGAATCAGGCTTAAACTACTCTTGGGGTATACAATACTACTAAAGATTAAACTTAAAAAGCCCAAAATAGATTAATACTGTACTAAACATCACAGTTTGCCAGTAAATTGTTATTTTGGGCGCCTGAATACATTTGGGTTCTTATCAGCATTTTTTTCATGTGTTTGTAAAAGGAATTTTATGCAAAAGGAAACAAAGAGAACTATGAGGAGCCATTGGAGAAGTAGTAGCCGTAAGGATTATTTACTGGCCCAATTCCATAGATCCCTACACATCTCTTGGATCCCATACTTAGCCCTGCATTGATATCATGCCAAACAAAACTGACAATGCATTTGTTTCATGTGTTACCATACGCAAATCTAGCTACTACATTTTTTATATCTTCCAGTTATTATAATTCCTCTACTTTATATAATTTGTTCACAAAATAAAATATTAACTTACTTCCAATTTAGCTCGCATTCTGCTTTGTCTGTTGAGGCGTAAACAACTTCAGCGTCTCCAGGCGTCCTCCGGCCATCACCAACGGGATTTTCTAACCGAAAACAATAATGATGTTGAAGCCAATGATCGATGATATGTTTTAAAAGTAGGCAAATAACACCAGAGAGCACTTTGTTACACCAAACGAACCAATCAATGGTTTACCTCTCAGGTGCCTTCTCAAAAGGCATAGATACCTATGTTCCATTACCCGTTCCAAGGTTGTGTACCTCACAACTTAACCATTTCCCAAAAGTATTCAGCAGGGATTCAATGGCGAATCATAATGAGAGGAGTCTAAAAATATGATCCTTACTGATTTTGGTATCATCTAGCTTGCACAGAGCAGCTAGATCAATGACATGAATGTAATCTCTCATCTGAGAGAAAAATATACAAAGATATTGAGAAAAACATATTACTACAAGACTGTCTTCCAATTCTTGTCAACGAGAGAGATCAAGAAAGACATACAATTAAACCCCTTTACCATCCCTTGTCTTGCGACTGGTTCCCCAAAGTCCAAAACTACGACTCAAAAAAGTAAAATTGCATTGCATGGAAAAATGGAGGTGCGGGGAATCGAACCCCGTGCCTCTCGCATGCGAAGCGAGCGCTCTACCATATGAGCTACACCCCCAGTTTTGATAAATAATACGTCAAACAATTATTAGAGACAGAACTGTACTGAAACGTTTATTACACAATCGCTTATGGTAGTTCATCTCGGCGAGACATGTTACGTGAATGGCGTGTTGTAACCATTTGTCACACAATCCCAAGACGACATGATGATGTTATTGACTTAAACTCTAAGACAAAGAGGTTGTTCAATTCACCACCTAACTCATAACCAAATAACATATAGTCAATATACAGAGCTACATCTTAAACAATCATTTTGTACACAGTACATAGAAGAATGAAAACTAGACAGACAGTGAACATTCCTCAATCTACTACGGCTCTTTGGCTTGATCCATTTGGTAATCTTCTTCTTGTTCAGACCTGCAACCATGTCGCAAAACCGACAACCAAGAATCCACCTGAAAACAAAAAGAACAAGAAATCATCATGATGACAGTGTTGTAAGATCTCTCAAGAACAAACATATGCGTTAACATGTGTTTTAGAAGTGCTTGAGCACTCAAATCTTAGACCTTGACGGGTAAAGATATAACAGCAGTGATGGTGATGGGTTTCATCGAACTCTCTTGTGTAGCTTGGTAACGTACCAACTTTAACATCGGCTTTTTTTGAAGTTTTCTACAATGGTGGGCCATTTTGAGGTGGTTAGTCTCATTTTAAGCATACGGCCCATTTATAATTCCTTCCCCGGTTTTCTCCGGTCCGGTCTTATTGTAGGTCCAGTGGTTTAAGTCATTAACTGATACACCATTGGTTATCTCTCACTCAGCCAAATTCCATCATCTGAATTTAAATAGGTCTTCAAGTGTTTTGAACAAATTTTAAAGAACCGAAGTTTAAACTGCAAAAAGAAAAACTTGTGACTGGTAAGAACATATTTTGGGTATATAGTATGATACTTTCCCTAAGATAATTAGTGTTGGAAAAAGATAAGTAGTGTTGTTATTGCTATTATTTACAAAGAGAGATTAGTATATGAGTGTTTGATGGGAAAGTTATAGAATCATGACTTAGTCAAGCTCCAAAAAAAAACTTTTTTAAGTGGTTGGTCTTCAAGCACAACTTTTTTCTTCTACTCTAGTATATACTATTCACTTCTATGTGTAAAACTCCATACTGTAATAAATTTTATAAAAATATATCAGTTTCCCAGCAGGGTTTGCTAGTGATGCTATCTGTTAGTTGACGGTCTATTAATTAAACCACAATCTCATATGCAGGTTGTCAGGGCATCTTAATCAGCTATTAAATCAATGTTTGATAAATTATATAAAGATCTGTGGAACACATGTGCCATTCTTATTTTGGTTTTGCTACCTGTGTGTATGGATGTTAGTGAAATATTAAGAGTAGTATGAACGAGTATTTTTCTTATATTAGTTAGGCTAAATAAAAAAATAGAGTAATTGACCATTTAATATGGAATGCCCTAGTAGCACGCCATCGTTTTTGTTGTGGAATTTTTTTATTTTTATATGCATTCAAAGGGCTGGTAGATGATGTATTTCATATAGATAATGATCGAAAACAGGATAAATGTGACAAATTCTTAATATCATTTTCAGACGCGTAAGAGATAAAAATTTAAGTCATGGCAAAGCCCTTCGATAGTCCGACTGGTTAATAATGTTGTTACATTTGCTTTGTTTGCCTTACACTATTTTGTTATATTAAAAAAAAAAATAAAGAATCTCTGTAATATAAATAAAATTTACTCTTATATATTCTTCTATAATAATTATTTTCAAAATAGAGATTGTTATTTCTTCCCCTAAATATAATAACAATTTTTATTTAAAAAATAGTAATAAATTGAGTGAAATTAACTCTAAATACTATTATAAAAGTAAAAATAACAAAGAGTTGGAGATACTTTTTAACTTTATTAGATCATTAACTGCATCCAAAAGCTCATGAGCAGACACAAATCTACACACATACTCTGTTGATATATGATCATTAACAATAATTATTTTTTACCCTTAGTTTCTTGAAATTTTAATCAATTATCTGAAGTTAAACTTATCATTTTGTGACAAAACATGGACTGAGAACTACTGAACTTGTCAAATGTTTTGTAGTGTTAAGTAAATCCTACACTATTTCCATTGTAAAACAAAACAATTTTGGAATAACTTCTAGTACCACCCCAGTCCCCAGGGTAAAGCGACGTCATCCTTTTACCCCAAGGCACACTCCAGTACGTGTCTTTTATTAATCATATCATACTCTTGGTAGCCTATATATATACTCGTGTCTCTCATAAACTGAATATACAGAAAAACAAACTTGTTATTCTACAAAAACAAGAAGATAACACAAAACTTTCTTTCCCTTTGTCACCAGAGAAGAAGAAGAAAAATATGATGGATTCTTTAGCTAAAGGCTTCAACGAACTTCAAGAAAGGTACGAGAACGTTCAAGAAGCAAAACCCATTTACAGAGACGACTTAAACATAACGTTGCCTCTGAATGGCTCAGTGGTTTCAGTAGAGCCCACCAAAAAGTCCCGTTGCTTGCAGAGAGCCAAGAGGATTGACAGATCCCTAAGGTTCGAAGAGGAAGATGAGGACATGGCAAAGCCTCTGGCTAAGGAAGAAGGTCAAAAGCCACGTAAGGTTGTGAGGTTTCAGGTAGAGAATAATAAGATATTCGAACCAAAGAAACCGGTGAGGTTCGATCTTGATGATCATGAACTCGAACCAAAGGAGAAGCCTCTGGAAGCAACAGAGGGTTTGAATAAGGCTAGTGGGAAGAAGGAAGTTGTGAGGGTTAAGATCAAGGTGACAAAGAAGGAAGCTGAAAGGCTATTAGCGAACTGGCAAAACGATAGCGTTTTGGATTTGGAGCATGTGGTGGACCAGATCGCACACGTTTCGGTTCATCAACTTCAAGTCGATGTGGTTATGGTTGCTTGTAAGTTGTAACAACGGACGACAAGGGAAGGGCTGCTGGTTATCCCAGATGGAATAGTTTTGGAATTTATTCTGGTCAGTCTTCCAAAATTTGTAGTTATCTATCAAGTCATTATGTGTATATATTTTGATAATACAACTTTTTTTATATAATACAAGTTTTTATAAGACGTATGTACTTGTTTGTTGTGGGGTATGTCTCAAAGAGAAGCTGAACGTGGCATTGAATAATCAAGATAATAATCAACTACACTCCTCACCATTTAGTATATATTGATGTTCAGTCATACCTAGTTAATGTGGTTGATAGACTTATTTGATGCACAAAACCACATCAAACTAGGTTATCAGTCCATCTATGTACTTCCTCATCATATTGAGAAAAAAAAAGTTTTAACCACATTTGGTAAAGGCTAGATTCATGAAAATCGATTTCTATTACATAGCAACAATGTTCTAAAGCAACACAACTTATACTACTAAATTTGACACTTAACAAACTGAACCTTATACATGAGAGACGAAAAAACAAATGCATAATTTCGTGCTTCTTTTTGGATTTTATGTGGGGTAAATAAGCCTTAGCCAGTTTCAAACACCGAAGATATCTCAGTCTGAGAACAAAGATATCTCGGATGAAAAAAGAAAAAAAAGGAAAAAAGCAAACTTCCCCACCAAAAACTTTATATTTTGTTTGTGAATAACCCGGTATATCTTGGTCCCTACAGATATGGATCCATACTAGCGGCGAGTGTCCGTATCAGTTTATGTTATCGATCGGAGTACGCTTTGGTCACCGGACGCTTGGAAAATCTAGATATTAAATTTTATTCCCAGTGGTCAATATGGGGCCAAAGCTCTTTTAAAATCACTGGGCAGTCCTAGACGAAACAGGAAAATAAATTTTAAAACCAAGGATTATCGAAGTGATTACTCAAGTGTTTTTTCAGGCCATTCAATGATTCTGTCCAACGACGGTCTCCATTTTCTACTTCTCCGGCAAGTCTCTTCCTCTTCTTCCACCACCTTTGCTGCGGCTTCCCCGGCAGATCTCTCCGCCTCTAACTCCTTGAGAAAATCGCCGAAAGAGGCTAAAGTTGTTTCTCCTTTGCCGTCGACGTTTAACTGGAAGAGAATGAGTTTCTCTAACTCATCTCTTCTTAGAACAATCTTCACTTTCATGTCTTTTTTTTGTTGTAATCTTTCTTCAATTCTTGATCTTCTTGAACCACTCTCTTAAAGTTGTTCCCTCCATTCAAACAGTTTCCCATTTTTATAAATTTAAAGCAATTTGTGAAACAAACACTTTTGGGAAATGCCAACAAAAAAAAGTTAGTAGAAGAGAAAAGAAAACTTGGAAAATGCCCAAGGTAAAAAACACTTTTCTTCTTCTCTTTTTTTCTTGTGTGGGTCAACTTGATGCAACGTTGCAGACTTGCATGGATCAATTTGTAATATGGAGTTTAAATATAATGTTGAGTGTGGTCAGGTCTGTCTAACAATAGATGGATGACTCATAGTAAGGATGCTGATCTGTTGGATATTAAAAAAAATACACATTATCGTTAGTTTTCTACTTAAACTTCAACCAACAATTTGTTATTAGGATATGAAGATGCTAATTTTTTTTATTTTTTTTAAGATGCTAATTTTGATCTAGGAACAAAAGAAAACCGGATTATTAAGAAATCGAGCTCCAAGCTAAACAAACCTAAACCTTATTAATTATTATAGTTCAATATCACTAACAACTGGATGTTGCTTAACTAATTAGCTGACATTTCTTTTTGCCATGAATTTGCTATAAACACTGTTTATGATGATTATGAAAGTAATTAAAGTTATGTTTTTTTTCTGAAAATTAAAGCAATGTTTCGATTCATTGGCTATAGTATTTTGATAGACTTATACATGTCGTTAATCTTCTCGTGTAATTTTAAAAAGGTTTGAATATAACTCTATCAGGGAAGAAGAACTTCTATGTAACCAAGTTTAATAAATTTACCATAGAAGATAGGGCTGCAGCTTTTTAATCGGAACCGAATACTGAACTAGATCAGACCCAAAATGGAATAGTTTGAATCGGTTTCGGATAAGTGTATATTTAAGCCGTGGATAATGTGTATAAATACGTGTGGATATCGGTTCATCAAATACTCTTTAAACTGAAGTTTATGTTTTAAAAACATCTTGGAAAGGTGAAATTACAAAAAACTTTTACCACTAGACAACTTAATTTCTTTGTACTTATTTTATATACGATTTGTGTTCATTTTTTAAATAAAATAAATAAAAATATAATTTTGGGTTAATATTTTTTTGTACGAACCGACTCGAAATCGGCCTGAACCAATCCGAAACCAAAATTCAACCAACTGCAATTTGGATATATTTTCTCTATAACTGATATATCCGGTATCAAACGGGTCTTACACAAAACCGACCCAATTATCAAATGTCGCAAGCCTAGAGGAAGACACAAGAACTCAAGTTACTGTCCTCTGCGGTTAATTGGTGACTTTAAACAAACCAAAACCATCTTAAAACCTGGCAAACATTAAATAAGTTTACTTGATATATGATAGCTTGTAGATACATTCATCTTCTTTTCCCTCAGAATTCAATCATCAATATAATCCAATAATGCATAGTATGATCTCTTTCAAACAAAGTCAACCCCCATTCTCTCAAACTAATCTCTCAGGAGTTTAGGGGCCAAAAATCAAAATTTATATAAGATTGATTATTATATAATTATTATAAGTTGATTTCTGAACTCAATCATTACCACTAAACTATAGCCATTTGAAGAATTTCAAATACTCTCGTAAATACCGTGGGCAAATACAGTTGAAGCCGTTGTCTATATATCATATGAAATGAATTAGTACGATTGTGATGCCATAACCATAACTATTGGTATCTAATCATATACTAATAACGTACATATGAACACGAAAATTCAGCACATTTAATTACTATGATTTATAGAATTTTATATTACTTGTAGAACGTAAATGTCATTACTAAGCGGTCTTATCAGATAATCTTATTACTAAGCACCACGCGTTACATAATTATTGGATGACATTACTCTCATGATCTCATCACTGGAAGAAACTTCATGGAAGTTGCACAGGGACAGCAACTACGTGGCCGTGTCACGGGGGCTGTCGTTAGTTCTTACATCTTTCTTCAAGGGGCCAAGTCGGCCACAAGCTTGCAATTTTAATCAAATATTGTATACCTTTTTAAAATAACAAAAAAAAAATGAAAAACTGATTCGGCTATCAATCTGCCAAACAATTTTTTATGTTGCTCAAGCAATATCATTATCTACCACCATCATAATTCTTTTAGGTTCTAAACAATAAGAGATGTACTCAATCTAAAGTATGAGAGGTAATTGATTTTTTAGTGAGATTTTAGATGATTTATTTTTGTTAAACTAATATCATCTAAAACCATAAAATTTGAGTTTTATATTTTCTTAAGTAAGAAACTACACTCAAACATTTTAAAATCACTTGAAAACTCCATATCTAAAAATATTTTCACTAACAATGGATTTCAAAATACTTTATGAAATGTCAAATTTAATAAAAATAAAAAATAAATTTTAAATAATTTTTTGAAATTCTTGTTTATTGTTTGAATAACAGTGAATTCGTCGTTTTGATACAAATCAGCTAAAACTCTCGGTTGAATACATATTCCTAATAGATTTGTGTTAGAAAAAAACATAAGAGATTGTCATACATTTTAACAAAAAAAAATGTAACACTTCCATGCTATTATATTTACATGTAAAATAATTGGTTCCTAAGTCCAACACCAACTTTGTATTTTGAATGGCCCAATTTATAAGGAATTTCTTTCTTTTTCACTCTCCTTTTAATTAAAAATTCTTGTAAGAAAATGAAGAGTGGATTAATTCAAGATTCTAGTCTAATATGCTAGCAAACCTAGTTTTTGACTCAGTTTGTTATCGGTTCTCCATTTAACTGCTTGCTTTGATTTTGAAAGAGAACATAGATAATCTCTCATTTATTCAGATCATTGACTACTTGACAAAAAAAATTCTGATCATTGACTTTGTTAGGAATTTTCATAGGCTTTATCATGGACCAACTCCAACCCTCTGGAGCCTGCCCTCGCCCATGAACCACATCTGGTGCATCTGGCTAATACAAAACACAAAGACAGAACACCAAACATTCATGCTCGACCAAGTATCTGTTAGTGGCCTCAATGCCGTCTGATTTAGTATTTATTCGTACAATCTTCTTGATGAAACAAAACCCAATGATGTTCCTTGGTTCTGAATTTTATTACAAATACAAAAGCCCTAAGCATCTTAGGGAGAGATGAATACAACAACTCAAGGCACAAAAGTGAAAACCAATAGCAACAGTTCAAATCCTGAACCCACAAAAAGAAACGAATGAACAAATCCAACACTTGACAACATTTTACAGTCGATGGTTTTCTTGCTTGTGATATATATATATATATCTCAGTTCTTCACTGTGGTCACATGTTTCAGAAGCATTTCCACAACATCATTGGAAATCCTTGAAGCTTCATTCTTCAATTGCTCGATCTTGGCATCAGTCTCTTGCTCAAGCCTCTTCACGTTCGCACCTGAGTCTCCACTGGTCTGTTTTTAGAAATCAAGTTCTGTCATTAATAATAAGTGTTCGAACCTTACCAGGACGTATTAAAAAAGAATCACATTTTATAATTGCTTAAGCAAGGTGTTTGTTTTTGTTGTAATGCTACCTCTTCAAGTTTCCTCTGGAAACCATGTTCGGTACTGGTTTTGTGCTCAGCAATCTCTGCTTCAGCCTCTTCCTTGGCTTGCTTCAATCTTGCCATTTTTGCTGAAAACAAGGACAAGTTGTAATTCTTTACTTTTTTTTTTCCTTTTTAGCACTTTAATTTATTGAGACTAGTTTGGAACATATTAAGACAATAATGAGAAACTCATGGTTTTTCCTCACCGGAAACTAAGCAAGGACAAACATCACTAATGACACATTAGTTCGAAACAATGGTCTTGTTTCGAATTAATAAAATTCGGTATTTTTGTTCCAACAATAGCCGATTTTTAAAAAATTTATGATAACACTGATAATAATTTTCATAGTTTAGATATGTCTTTTTCTTCATTGTTTTTATCAATTCCAATCTAATGATAGTCAAACCAAATTCATTGTATATTTCTTTTTTAAACACCAGAGGTTCGGAGGTGAATTTGTAATTCCCAGGTCCGAAACTAATCATGTAATATTAGTTTTATCTCAGCGGTCACTCGAACTAGGGACTTCTAATATAATGGTTAGAGTTTTTTCCAGTTGAAGTAATTAGTTATGGTAAACTTTTTCAGACAGAAGGTATGGAATATATCATGTAAATTACCGGTCCTAGCGGCATTAACAATTTGCTGAGCTTCGTGTTCAGCAGCAAGCAGTTGCTGGATACCTCCATGGTTACTGGTGGATTCCATGTTTTTCCTCGAATAAACTACAAAATCACATTAAGATCATATTAAGTCTATGAATTTCATAAACTCTATGAGAAATCGAATGCAATTGTCTAAACAAACAACACAACACACATGAATCTTTAGCGGTGATCGGATCGAGTATTAGATGTTATTTCCAAAATCAATAAGACAAGTTCAAATCACGGTTTCAAACATTGTCCGAAAGAGTCAACGCAGATCTGATCAAGCAGAACATAACGGGATACTTCGATTGATGTATGTATATGTATGTAATCCTAAAATCTAGGGGACGAGAGAGAGACAGAGAAACGTGTACCTGCTTCTGCTGCGAAATTTGAGAGAAAGAGAAGACGAGACCGAGAGAGAGAGATTGATTCCTTTTAGATTTATATTTTCAAGTTTCAACACACACTGACGAGATCGGATACATGATTTGCCATAATGACATGGGCTTGATCAAACCCATTAGATTCTTTACATGTCAGGCCGTTTCAAATATTAATGGGCCTTGAAGATGCACGTGGAAGCCCATCGACTTGAGTCTTAAGTGAAGCAAGCGACGGACGGATCACGGATGTATGGTTTTATAATACAATACAACTAGAGACAGCGTTTTATGTAAAATGTTTTTTGGTGCACAAAAAAAAATGTAAAATGTTTTTTTCTTTAATTTCATTGTAAAATATATTTTTATTTCATTGTTTTCCTGTAAACATTTTCACCTTTAAAACCCGTTACTTGGTTAGTTGGCGATGAAGCTATATTATGCAATAAGCTCTGTTACTAATCAAATAGAAGGATAAAAAAAATCTTTCTAAGAACATCTTTTTTCTATTTCGTAAAATTTTATAATTAATAAAATATTTATGGAATCATGTTTTTAAATGCGATTTCACCATTTTACAATTTACCACTCAAAATTGTAGAGTTAATAGTTGTTCATTTTTTAGGACATCCACATCAAAAATTCTCGCAATGATTTTTTTTATCAAATATATTAATATTATAATTTTAAATTCTTCAAAAGATTTTTTTGGTCGAAATGTTAGAATGTGATGAGAAATTCTAGTTAAGAGATTCCAATGCAGATGCCCTCTAATGAGATAATTACTATATTATATAGGATAAGTCTTACTTAGATTAAGATAATGATCTAATTATTCAAAGTCCTTATCTGTAAAGGACGTTCACACTTGTATATATAGAGGCACTTGCCCACATATTCAATAACAGATTCTATTCATCTAATATTCATTCTATTTCATGGTATCAGAGCAAAAGATCTAAATTTTTTTCCTCCAAAACGTGTTACTTGGTTCTCAAGAAACATGTCTGAAACTCCATCTTCTACGTCAAATACACCTGCGACAATTCTACCTACTACAAACGATTCATCACCGTACTACCTACATCCCTCCGACAATCCCGGTGCTCTTATCACTTCGGTCCTACTCCGTGGAGATAATTACTCTGAATGGGCCACAGAACTTTCTAAATCAATTCAAGCAAAACAAAAGCTTGGATTCATCAATGGATCATTACCAAAACCAACTACTGAACCAGATCTTTCTCGCTGGCTAGCCACAAATTCGATGCTGGTAGGATGGATTCGGACATCAATTGATCCTAAAATACGCTCGACGGTTACCTTTGTTCCCGACGCACACAAGCTATGGGAAAACCTACAACGACGCTTCTCTGTTCGGAATGGTGTGCGCATCCATCAACTGCGTGACGCTATTGGTACTTGTCAGCAAAACGGTCAGACAGTCATCGAATATTATGGTCGCCTTACTAAATTATGGGAAGAGCTAGATAACCTAAAAACAACTAGGTCATGCACGTGTGAAGCCGCAACTGATATAGAGAAAGAACGAGAAGAAATTCGAGTTCATAAATTTCTCTTTGGGCTTGATGAATCTCGGTTCCGTACTATACGATCTCAGATTATCGATGAAGACCCTCTCCCCGATATGAATAATGTATATTCACGCATTGTTCGAGAGGAACAACACAACAATACCGCTCGTATTACTGAACTTAAAACAGAGGCTATTGGATTCTCGGCTCAATCAGACGTCTCCAAGCAAGAAACTCTTCAAGCAGCTGCTGTAGTATCCACACGAAGCCGAGATCCAAATCGGTACTGCACTCATTGCTCTAGGAAAGGTCATGACAATACAGAATGTTTTCTGCTTCATGGTTATCCCGATTGGTGGTACGAACAACAAAAGAATACGTCTGGAACAGGACAACGCGGACGAGGTGGTCGGTCTTCCAACTCTGGAAATCGTGGTCGTGGACGATCAAATTCTTCTCGAGCTATCACCAACAACACGTCCTCAACTGCACCCCTCAACAACGATCAGATCTCGCAAATCATCCAACTACTTCAAAGCTCTCGGACCAATATCTCATCCGAGAAGTTAGCTGGTAAAACTAATCTTAGTGATGTGATTATTGATACAGGAGCGTCACATCATATGACTGGAAATCTATCGCTTCTCAGCAATATTACTGATATACTTCCATCGTCGATAAAATTTCCTGATGGACGGTTTTCTAGTGCACAGAAAAAGGGCACTATCACACTTAGTCAAGATTATCAGTTGACAGACGTGTTATACGTTCCTGATTTCAATTGCACATTGATTTCAGTTTCTCGCTTACTCAAGCAAACTGGTTGTATAGCCATATTTACTGATACTCTATGTGTCTTGCAGGACCGTTTTACGAAGACCCTGATTGGAACGGGTGAAGAGCGTGAGGGGGTTTATTATTTCACAGGGGTCACGGCTGCAAGTGTTCATCGGACTACGTATAAGAATTCTTCTACATCAGAACTTTGGCATCGACGGCTTGGACACCCTTCTTTTCGAGTTTTGTCTTCTTTACCGATTTTAGATAAACTTTCTTTTATTCAAGAACAAGCTTCATCTTGTGAGATTTGTTTTCGTGCCAAACAAACTAGATGTGTGTTTCCTGATAGTTCTAATAAAGCTTCTGCACCTTTATCTCTAATACATTGTGATGTTTGGGGACCCTATCGTACTACTTCTTCTTGTGGAGCCAGATATTTCTTAACGATTGTTGATGATTACTCTAGAGCCGTATGGACATACTTAATGTTAGAGAAATCAGAAGTTTCTGGACTTTTACGACAATTCTTCGCTATATGTGAACGACAATTCGGGAAACAAGTTCAGAAAGTACGAACAGATAATGGCTCAGAGTTTATGGTTCTCTCGCCCTACTTCAAGACACATGGTATCGAACATCAAACTTCATGTGTTGCTACGCCACAACAAAATGGTAGGGTTGAAAGGAAGCATCGACATATACTCAATGTCGCTCGCGCTTGTCTCTTTCAAGCACGCTTGCCTCCTACGTTTTGGGGCGAGAGTATACTTACCGCAGCTCATCTAATTAACTACACACCAACCCAAGTTCTTCACGGGAAGACACCATACGAACTGCTCTTCAACAAGAAACCCAACTATGATCAACTGAGAGTCTTCGGATGCCTTTGTTATGCACACGTACGGTCCAGAGATAATGATAAGTTCGGTGATAGAAGTCGGAAATGCATATTTGTCGGTTACCCGTTTGGCAAGAAAGCATGGAAATTATATGATCTCGCCACCAATGAATTCTTTACAAGCAGAGACGTGGTGTTTTCTGAAAGTAAATTCCCGGGCGTTGGTGCAGAGGACTATGTTCGTCCTCCTACTAATTACTATGACCCGTCGATTGATGACTGGCTGTTACCGACCTCTGAATCAAGGGGGAGTACGTCTTCTTCAACAAACCCACCTCCTGATGTGTCTCCGAACACTCCTACCACAGCGTCTCCTGCTGATACAGATACTACTTCTTCTATGTCTACACATCAACCTACTGAGAATCTAGACACTGCTGCACCGAATACTCCGACGGATGATCACACACCTATTCCGTCTTCTCCTATATCACCGGACCACTCGGCAGACATCTTGCCACAAAATACGATTTCTTCTCCGGGTTTGGCTGAGGTTCTTGGTCGTGGCTTGCGCCACAAGACTCCATCGATTCTCCTCAAAGACTATGTTACACATTCTGCTCTTTGTGAAAATAAACCCTCTCACGATCTCTCCGTACCTGATCACGGTTCTCCGCAAACGGTCTCAGGTATCACAACTCCATATCCTATCTCATGCTATGTTTCTGATCACTTATTTTCAGATTCTCACAAAGCATACATGGCGGCTATTATCGAGAGTGATGTACCAAAATCATTCAAAGAAGCTGCTAAGTCAAAAATATGGAATGATGCAATGGCAAAGGAAGTGCATGCGTTCGAACTCACTAATACATGGGAGGTTACTTCTCTTCCTCCGGGAAAGAAAGCTCTTGGAAACAAATGGATATATACCAATAAATATAATGCGGATGGTACATTGGAACGTCCGAAAGCACGTCTTGTTGTTCTTGGAAATCATCAAACAGAAGGCGAGGACTTCACTGAGACATTTGCACCCGTTGCGAAACTCGCTACTGTTCGTATTATACTTAAATTAGCGGCAACAAAGGGTTGGTATGTTGATCAAATGGACGTCCATAATGCCTTCTTACATGGTGATCTTACTGAAGAAATTTATATGAAGCTTCCGCAAGGATTCACGTGCTCAGACTCGACTAAAGTTTGTCGACTAAAGAAATCTCTCTATGGATTACGACAAGCACCAAGATGCTGGTATGCAAAACTTGCTTCTGCTCTCAAGAAATTTGGCTTCTCACATGAATATGCTGATCAATCATTATTCTCTAAAGTTCGAGGTTCTATTTGTCTTCATATCTTGGTTTATGTCGACGATTTTGTTATTGCTTGCAATGATAAAAACACATTGCAGGAATTCAAAGATTATCTCCAGCGCTGTTTTCGCATGAAGGATCTTGGTAAACTTAAATACTTTCTTGGCATAGAGGTGGCTCGTAACCAGTCTGGTTTTTATTTATCTCAACGGAAATATGCCTTGGACATTATTTCCGAGTCTGGTTTGTTGGGAGCCAAACCATCTCCAGTACCGGTCGAACTCAATCATAAGCTTCTATCTGCTACCGACCCGCTTGCTAATGCTCAGCAATACCGTCGCTTAGTTGGTCGACTGATATATTTGACTAATACGAGGCCAGAGCTCGGTTATATAGTCCACATACTGTCCTCATTTATGCAGAAACCTCTCCTTCCTCACTGGGACGCGGCTTTACGTGTTGTACGCTATTTAAAAGGATGTCCTGGCCAAGGAATTTTTTTAAAAGCCACGGACTCACTCCAGATTACTGCCTATTGTGATTCTGACTGGTCTGCATGTCCAGTCTCTCGAAGGTCATTAAGTGCTTACATCGTCTTTCTTGGCGACTCACCTGTCACTTGGCGAGCAAAGAAACAAGATACTGTTGCTTTATCTTCGGCTGAAGCCGAATACCGTGCTATGTCTATTACACTTAAAGAACTCAAATGGATGAAGCAGCTTCTGTATTCCTTCGGCATTTCTCACCCTTCTCCAATGAAGCTCGTATGCGATAGCAAGTCTGCAATACATATCGCTGCGAATCCGGTGTTCCATGAACGTACTAAGCATATAGAACGCGATTGTCACCATGTACGAGATGCTGTCCAGTCCAAACTGATTGAAACTGTGCATGTCACCTCAAAGAACCAGTTTGCTGACATCCTCACTAAAGCTCTACCGCGGCCGCTATTTGATGATCTTTTGTCCAAGTTGTGTGTTCGAAATCTCACTCTTCCAACTTGAGGGGGAGTAATGAGATAATTACTATATTATATAGGATAAGTCTTACTTAGATTAAGATAATGATCTAATTATTCAAAGTCCTTATCTGTAAAGGACGTTCACACTTGTATATATAGAGGCACTTGCCCACATATTCAATAACAGATTCTATTCATCTAATATTCATTCTATTTCACCCTCACTTAGATTTGTTTTACATTCGTATTCCAATTGCATTCGTCTCTTATAATGAATGATGCGATAAAATATATTGCGAATATATACTTGCGAACTCACACTTAAAACTTTTTTTCTTTTCTTGCAGCTGAAACTTACGCACATCCATGATCCATGAGGACCATGACATTTACTTTCTATTGGTTAATGATATATAAGTCACTGAGGAATCTTTGAACAAGTTATAAGAGTTGTCCGAGAACCAAGATTGTTGCGATTCATTAATACAAAAGACGAACACATTGTTGTGATGAAGACGAGAAGTACATTAACGTCATTTCTCAAATCTCATCACGCTTCTAATTAATTATTAGTTCTAATGGATTGTAATGTCAACTACATCGACAACTCACTCAATAATTGATGCTGTAGAATAAATCTAAAACACCCTTTAAGCGAGACATAGCTTAAATTATACAGGTAGGATGCTTTTATATTCCAAAGTAGCCATATATCATAGATTAATTAACACAATTTAATTATTACTACTCCACTAAAACACGAATTGAATCCGTAATCTGGTCTATGTGCATCATATGTGGGATACGAATGGGTTTCTTAGGTGGATCAAGTTATATACAAAAGAGTAATCCTTGTATAAATTACGTCATTGCTTGGAGGAAAGTCTTATGTATATTGGTATGAATGATCGTCATGACCATTATTCATATATAATTTCTACATTTTTTTCATTGTTATTCATTATAAAAAGTACAATGATTACTAGGCACCTCGTCATCGGTTCAAATTTAAGCCGCCACTCTTGTTTTCGTTTGTAAAATTTGATTGTGATTTTGCGTGTGTTTAGAGAAAATATATTAATCACAGTAGAACAAGAGAGAATGAAAATACGAACTACTTAATTTTTTGAAGATTTGAGCCACTAATTAAAGAATTGAGTATATCTTATCAAAACTAGAAGTTGAAAGTTGAAACGAATTGTTGTTTAGTTTAATAATTAGAAAAGTTAGTCATCGTATAAGGTTTTAACATCGAGCTATTGGTTGACAATGTCGTGAAAGCGACTAACAAGTAATTATTCTATTAATTTAAAGTTGTTTAAATATTTAAAACAGTGACATGAACTTTAGCATGGCCGAAACGTTACACACGTCCACGTGTACTTGCTATTTAGTTTCTCCCCACGTATCCAAAACTTCATTATTTGTATTTTTTTTATATTGCCGGCTCGTAAATTCTTGATTTAATTATAGTTGTTTCTGATTCTAATTTGAAAACTAATCTTATCTAAAATTTTGAGAGGTTTACCATTTCAACATGACAGCCACAATACTTACAGGTGTGCACTGTACACTGCACAAGAAATGCGTAGACGAGGGAAAGGTACCACGATCTTTCTATTTTATACTCTCTCGTTTCTAAATAAGTGTCACTTTGACACTTTTCACGGAGATTAAAAAATATGTATAATAAACTAATATATTTCTATTTAAGTATAATTAATTAAATGAGAATGATTTAAATAAAAATCTATTGGTTATTTAAAAGGGTAAAATTTGGATTTAATGTACAAAGTTATATTGAAATTGTAGAATGACATTTTTTCTGAAATAAAATTAAAAACTTAAAATGACAGTTATTATGAAAAAGAGAGGGAATACACTAATTAAACAGACGTTACTTAATTTGTACTTGTCATAATTGAAATTCCAGAATAGCGCCAACTTTGGACAACTCAATGTTTATGATAATCTATCTATACATTTAAACATTATTCACTAATGTATAGTTTTGTATGCGACCTGTCATTAATTTGACAATAGTTTATGCATCAGTGTCCTTATTTCTGTTATAATTACTATTTTCTAAGTGATCCAATAGCCAACAAACATTTTTCTATGTTATGTTTTCAATCAACCGAGCATTGACATTAACATATTAAACGATAATACTTTGAATCTGAATCTGACATTTCAGGTATCATTGACTTAATTTAATTAAGTAGTCGAATGGATAATCTGTTTCGATATTACACCATTACATTCTCGACATTTCTATACTACCGGGGTTTATAAAGCATATGATCGGGGTCCTATATACTGCAAGAACAATCCTAGCATTAAATGTTAGATTCTTGATTATACAACAATCACATACATTTTTTTTAAACGGCAATTTTTTTACTTGTAGTTTTTTGTTTAAATCAATCTCAATATAGTATAATTTTTTGATCAAAAAAAGTTTTTTGAGACATGAAAATTTTAATTTCTCTTATTCATTCACTTCTGCTTACCTATATAAATTTCATTTCATTCGTATATAAATAAACGGTGGTCGCTGTTTATTTTGAGAGTTTAATCATATATATTTGAAAAATATTCTGTCATAACTCTAAAAAGTTAATGTTATAAAATAGTTAACAAAAAAAAAGATCAAAATAACTTTTCTTAAATTGTTAAAAACCACATATATTTTTAGAGTTAACTTTTTTGTCATAAAAAAACTTCGATCCAAACTAAAAAGCTTTTCATATAAGCCTCATGAGCTAGCTCTGAAAAACCTTAACTTCTAAGCTAGAAAAGCCTAAGACTCGTGACCGACCTTCTTTCGCAAACAGTCCACACGGAGATTCAGAGATCGTGAGATAAAACTTAAAGAGAATTCATGAAAATGTGCTTTAAGAGATCCAAGCTCGTCGAGTTCCAGGTCTAGATCTAGCCATGACTTGGACGAATGGATGCTTTACATCAATTGTTGACAATCTTATTCAAAGCGCATTTGTTGAAAACCTCGACCATTCACATCTTCCATTGCTTAAAGGAGATTCTCTACTTCTGCATGAATAAGAAATTTAGATTGTACTTTAGAGTTAATTAATTTAAAAATTACAGTTTAATGTTTAAAGGTGGGGTTGTGATTTGGAGATTAAGGATTATATCTTTAAGGCTAATTGGTTAAGAATTATAGTTTAACTTCTTAGGGTGGAGTCATAGTTTGGACTTTGGAGATTAGAGATTATAATTTATTATCTAGAATTAAAAATTGAATAATTATTTAAAATATCTATTTATATAAAATATATTATTTATTGAAAAAAACTTATTATTTTTATATTTATTGTATACTATTTTGATTACTTTTCTCTCTATAGATTATTTTTGTGATACAAAGTTTTCAATGCTTTTTAAGAGCTTGTATATTGATGTGTTGTGATTTTGCATAGTTTTAGCTTTGTATTTTCATATATATTCATGCATTAATCTTATATTTATTTGCATTTAGAGTCTATTACATGTTCATTTGCATCTTGTAGGTGTTGGATGAGCTATTTGGAGTTTTGGAGATGATTAGAACACAAAAGGAGCAAAAAGAGACATGGATCGATCGATCCGTTTTTGATGGAAAACTGGATCGATCGATCCAAGAAAGCCGGAGAAATGTGAACTGGATAGAATACTTTTTAGATAAATCTGAAATATGAATACTTTTAATCTTAAATATATGAATACCAAAAAAGACTGTAATTGTTGCTTATCTTACAAGTGGCACAAATAGCTTGCAACTTCTTACAAGTCAAATTTCTGTATCATCTGATTTTATTAATTTTAATGATATGGTTCTATTTTAGTTGTATCCGTAAGCTTTCAAACATTTTTTTTAAATAAGACCACAACAGACTTACTTAATTCTAAAATAAAAATGTGGTATATACTCGTTATCTCAAATTTATCCAAAGGGTGACTGAATAACTTTTGGAGAAAACAAATTACGGTTGGTTCACGTAAGAACTATGTATTCTCAAGTTCACACGCATACTTATTCTGAGCTAAACCTGCCATTGATACAATAGCAGTAAAACTAGTAATATTTTTTTTATATAAATATAGTTTAAATACTTAATTCAGTTATATACGTGCAACAAAATATCAAAAGATAGTATTAAAAACAATATAACGAATGTACCGAGTACTACTATCCCATACTGGATAATACATATAGATTTCATAAGAAAGCAACTAGCTACTTAGCTGCCAACCCTAACTTTGAGATAATGTTTCTTTCGTTTTATATATTAAAAGACATAGTTCCCGCGTAATTAGGGGTATTATCGATATTCCGTTAGACTGGAGGCTATATAAAGAACCCTAGTAACGGCCAGATACTCCATCTCTCTCTCTCTCACTCTTACTTCTCCATCACGTTTCTATAAAAAACCCTAGAAAATAAATCCTAATTCACAAACGAGAATCAAGAAATTTCCAAATTCTTGCTAGATCAATCTTCTCCATTGCATACTCTGCGTCTTCAGATATTAATATACGTGAGTATCTCTTATGTATCTATCCATATTCATGTATTGATCTTTATATGTATGTGGAATGTTAATTACAAAAGATTTGGCAGATCAAAGAGGTATGGGAACAAACGGGACAACATGTTCAGGAAACATGAAAGCAACATCTAATGGAGTCTTCCAAGGAGAGAACCCTCTGCATTACGCGTTACCTCTTCTCATACTCCAAATCTGTATCGTTCTTCTTCTCACTCGTGTTCTTGCTTTTCTCCTCCGTCCTCTCAGGCAACCACGTGTCATTGCCGAGATAGTGGTACGTTTATTTTTTATCAAATCTTGATTCTTTTTTCTTGAATGTTCTAATTAAAAGTCAAAGAGGTTTACCAATTTGATAAATAATTCATTTATCTAAGCATTATTGTTACCGACTATACACCAATCATACGCTTGAATTAGTCGTCTGTACATTTAATTACGTATATTCCGAGGATTTTTTCACCAGAATATTCATTTTCTTCCATAAATTTCGCTGACACGTTAAGCTTTGAGTCTATATCACACACACATATTTTATTTATAATATCCGTTGCTTGTCTTTCTTTTATGCTTTCACACGTTCCAATTAATGTGGAAACATATGCTTTCATGAATTTTCAATAACTTTATTAACATTGCTTAGTCATAAATGCATACTTTTCTTATTTGGGAAATCCTAATACACAATTATACATTGTTTTTATCTGTGTCGGTGCTTGAAAATATTAAATGGCTGTAATTGGTAATCATAAAAGGAATATGATGAATAAAAAAAGATAATTATCAATAGAAACCAATGGAATAAGATGAGCATTCCCTTTATTACTCTACTTTTTAATGTAGAATAAACTTTCAAAGAAATGTTAATTATTTTTTTCTCATTCATAATACAAGTATGAAATGAGAAGAAAAAAAAATATTTCTTTCCATTTTTTTCATTCTAACTAGTGATATATATTATAGACATTCAGAGCTATTTATCACAATAAAATGCATTCTAGTTGCACTCAATATAATTTTAAGTTTGTATTTGATGTTTTAGGGTGGAATATTACTTGGGCCATCAGCTCTTGGCAAAAGCTCAAAGTTTCTCAACACAGTCTTCCCAGCAAAGAGTCTAACCGTTCTTGACACACTTGCAAACCTAGGACTCATCTTCTTCCTCTTCCTCGTTGGTCTCGAGCTTGACCCCAAATCCCTCAAGCGTACAGGAAAGAAAGCTCTCTCCATCGCTCTAGCCGGAATCACTCTCCCTTTCATCCTCGGCATAGGAACCTCTTTTGTTCTCCGTGGCTCCATAGCTGATGGTGTTAGCAAAGCTCCCTTCCTTGTCTTCATGGGCGTTGCTCTCTCCATCACTGCCTTCCCCGTCTTGGCTCGTATCCTCGCTGAGATCAAGCTTCTTACAACTGATATTGGGAAGATAGCCTTGTCTGCTGCAGCTGTTAACGACGTGGCGGCTTGGATTCTACTTGCTCTCGCTGTGGCTCTCTCTGGAGATGGGAACTCTCCTTTAACTTCTCTATGGGTGTTCCTAGCGGGTTCCGGTTTTGTACTGTTCTGTATCTACGCCGTGCAACCAGGGATCAAGTGGATAGCTAAACGTTGTCCTGAAGGGGAACCGGTTAAAGAACAATACGTGTGTTACACGTTAGGTATTGTTCTTGCTGCTAGCTTTGTCACAGACTTGATTGGGATACACGCTTTGTTCGGTGCGTTTGTGATCGGTGTTATCTTTCCTAAAGAAGGTAACTTCGCGAACTCTCTTGTTGAGAAAGTTGAGGACCTCGTGTCTGGTCTTTTCTTGCCGCTTTACTTCGTCTCAAGCGGTTTGAAGACCGATGTCGCGACCATACAAGGAGCTGAGTCTTGGGGGCTTCTAGTTTTGGTTATATTTACTGCTTGTTTCGGTAAAATTGTCGGCACGGTTGTGGTTTCTCTTTACTGCAAGGTTCCACTTGATGAGTCATTAGCACTTGGTTTCTTGATGAACACGAAAGGTCTTGTTGAGCTCATTGTCCTTAACATTGGTAAAGACAGAGGGGTAAGTCATCTATTTTTACAAAAACTTACTTCATAAATTATATTTTTTTACCACATATTTCCTCTGTTCTAAAATAATACGTCTTATAAAATTTTCACAAATATTAATAAAATAAATTAAATTTCAAACTATAAATGCATATTTTTATAATTATATATTTTCATGATTTTAAATCAATAAGAATCAGTATATACAATTATTTTTTGAAGTTTTCAAATATTATGCACTGAAAATATAAAAAAAGTGTATAGAAATAATTTTTTTTCTAAATTATGTATAAAAAGGAGGGAGTAGTTTTTACTGCGAGTTGCATCGAATTATAACTTTTATTATAATTCAACTTTTTATGTATAAACTGATTATTTTATGTTTCTCCTCAGGTTTTGAACGATCAAGTCTTTGCTATAATGGTTCTAATGGCGATATTCACAACGTTCATGACGACTCCTTTAGTTTTAGCGGTTTATAAACCGGGTAAATCCATAACCAAAGTCGATTTCAAGAACCAAACGGTCGAGGAAACAAACCAGTCGAACAAACCGCTCCGTCTCATGTTCTGTTTCCACAGCATAATGAACATTCCCACCATAGTCAACCTCATAGAAGCGTCACGAGGCACGAACCGTAAAGAAAGCCTATCAGTCTACGCGATGCATCTAATGGAGCTCTCCGAGAGATCATCAGCCATACTAATGGCCCACAAGGTCAGAAAAAACGGTCTCCCTTTCTGGAACAAAGACAAAACTAGCTCTTCCGACATGGTGGTGGTTGCATTCGAGGCTTTTAGGAGACTCAGCCGTGTCTCTGTCCGTCCAATGACGGCTATCTCGGCTATATCGACTATACATGAAGACATATGTCGAAGCGCTGAACGCAAACGCGTCGCTATGGTGATTCTTCCGTTTCACAAGCACGTTAGGCTGGACAGGACGTGGGAGACTACTAGGAACGAGTACCGTTCGATTAACAAGAAGGTTATGGATGAGTCTCCATGTTCTGTCGCGATTCTTGTCGATCGTGGTCTAGGTGGTACCACTCGTGTCGCGTCTAGCGATTTCTCGTTGGCTATAACGGTTTTATTTTTCGGAGGGAGTGATGATCGCGAGGCGTTAGCGTTTGCGGTTCGTATGGCGGAACATCCTGGTATAACGTTGACCGTTGTTCGGTTTATTCCTAGTGAGGAGTTTAAACCGGAAAGTGTTAAGCTAGAGATAACCGAAGATCAAGCCGGTTCTTGTTCAGGGGAGACTAGATTGAGTGATATAGAGGCTATAACCGAACTTAAAGCAAAGATCAAAGAAAAAGAAACCTCTCGTTCTGATTCTGATTCTGAATCTCAAATCGTTTACGTGGAGAGAATCGTGAAATGTCATGAAGAAGTTTGTGAGGCTATTAAAGAATATTCAAGAAGCAATCTATTCTTGGTGGGGAAGGCACCGGATGGTTCAGTTGCGTCGGGACTAAACGTGGTGAGAAGCGACACGCCGGAGCTTGGTCCGGTCGGGAACTTGTTAACGTCAAGTGAAAGTGTCTCGACGGTGGCCTCGGTGTTGGTGGTGCAACAGTACGTAGCAAGATGTGATTCTCCGGTCGTGGGAGTGTTGAAGGATGTCACGAAGGAAGAGTCGCCGGTTGAGGATATTGAGAGTCCTTAATTAGGGAAATTTCTCTTTGGGATTCCAAGACTCGAAAAATCGAAACATTGGCTTTTGTATAATAACATATATGTTTCATGTTGTAAATTAAAATTTGAATGTATATGATTTCTGTATGTTTAAGAAAGAAAGAGCATTTGATTTCCATATGGTAGGTCTCCGTAACGTTTGAATTAAATTAAATTAACAAAGAGGAAATATGATTATAAAGCCCATTATCAGTCAATGGTTATTGTTAAAAGCATTTTAAGAATTAAACTAAAAGATGGATTTTTTTAAGATAAACCTCTTAAATAGATTTTTTTAAAAAGTTTTGTCATTAAAATAACACTAGAAAAATGATCAAAATAGATTTTTTTTTTAATATTTATGTTTATTTTAAAATTTTAAACATTAACTCCAAAAATCCACTCCATAACTATAAATTTAAGTCTAAATTAGTTAATTCAAATGATGTAAATACATATTTATATCTTTGAATAAAGTTTATTCTAATCATTTTTCTGGTTGAAGTCTATTTTAGTAACATTTTTTTTTAAATCTACCTATAATATTTTTCTTTTTTTAATGTGATCATAATTCATGATGCAATCCGGTAAGACCATCTTTAGACTTTAGATGAGGTTAGTGGGAATTTCATTTATAAAGTATAATGATTATTAATTTTTCAAGTCTAGTTTAGTGATTCTTACATTCTTATTAAAATTTGGTGTCATTGATTTGAAGATTTTACAATTTTGTACAAAATCTTCTGTTTCAAAAAAAGATTAGATTTTAATTATTTTACAAATCTATTGAATTAAGTGTTATTGAAAATTGTATTTTCAACATTTTAAATCACAAAATAATATTTTGAAAATAATACAAGTTTCTTCAGAATTCTTAAAATCATTAAACTTAATTATTTTCATAAAATTTTACAATATACATAATTTTCTACAACGTTTTCCAAATATAACAAATCTCTTAATTTTTACAATCTACAAACTCTATAGAGATCCTACTTAGTCAAAAGTTTCTTTAACGAACATCTCAATATAATATGTTAAGAGAAAGCAATTACTGGATTTCAAATTTAATGCTTTAAAATTTATTATGTCATTTAAAAAAAAAAGATGAATACTCTAAGATAGATCTAAAAAGGTTTTTGTCACAAAAATAACTTTAAGGAAAAAAATGATTAAAATAACTTTTATTAAAGGGTGTAAATACATTTATACCCCTTGGGTTAACTAATTTAGACTTAGGATTTAGAGTTATGTGATGAGGTTTTGAGGGTGAGGCTTAAAATTGAAAAAAATAAAAAAAATATTAATTTAAAAAAAATAAAAAAAAATAGTTTAATCATTTTTGTTCTTGAAAGTTATTTTTGTGATAACAACTCTAAAAATGGTTATTTGAAAGATTTGCCCAAAGAACGATACTTGCAGATGAGTTTTTCAAAATATGGTGAGTCTTTTTTTTTTTCATCATGGTGAGTCTTTTTAAAAACTATTTTTCTCTTGTATTAATTTTTTGTTGATATACTCTTGGTAAAAGTGACCATGCTGAAACTGAGGGAGTATATTTAGATACAAATTATGCCACCCTAACAGTCTCATAGTCGTTAAATCGTTTTGACCATTCGTTAGTATGACCATGATAAGGTTGATTACATCGCTACTTAATCGGGGTTACTATTCGTATTTTCGTTAGGAAAGTTTGATTGATGAACCATGAACTTTGTACAGTCCTTAATGAAAACTTGTAGCTCTGGACATTTTTTGTTTGTTTGGTATGAATCAAAGCAAAACCAAGACTCTACGGCGAAGTTAAAGACATGGCGGTTTTGTTAACTGGTTCGCATGCAACTTTCTTTTACTTTACTATTTTCAGAGGACTCGTTACAAATCATTGGCTCAGATTTCACCTAATTGTCTTAGTATATAGCCTCCGTTTCATGGTCAATTTATGGAATTTTATTATTATTATTATTATTACAATTTTTTTGTAGGATAAGATCTTTGTGAAGTTTCTTATGTTACCTCAAGTTGTTTTTCATAGACCCAAAGCCGTCAACTTTGAAATCAGTAAGGGACAAACGAGGAGTTAGGCAACTAAACCCCATTGAACTGTTTAAAAGAAAAAATAAATCCTTTTGTTTCACATTATGCCTTTTGTACTTTGGACTCATGTGTTAGGAAGAGTTAGTGACAATTATCATTGACTTATACTAATTTTAAAAGAAATATGGGAGAAGATGATTTCTTAATTAATTATAAAGTTTCTCGAATGTTTTTTTTCTATTATATGCTAGTCTTACACCGAAAGTAAAACGATTGAGTGAATAATTGCTCTCCATGAGCATGGCCATGTATTATACATATCTTCAAAAAATACAATTAATCATATAAAATACGTTATTAATATAAATAAAATTGATCCTTTTTTCTGTTAGCAGGCCAAGTTTTTATTGGTGATTTTAATATTAGGCTTTAAGATACTACAAAACTAGAAATATTTTGGAATAACATCTAATTTCTATCAACTAATAATTAAAAATGGAAATTGATAGCAACCTTAGAGGCAAAGCTAGAACGTGGTTTGGTGATTTATTGTACAAGTCATCTAATTTTAATCATATGGACCGCACGTGAGAGATAGTGGGAGTTCATAATTGTAAGGCAATATTTCTAAAGAGAGATTTTTCCTTATAGCTTTAAATTTTCGCTTAACACTTTTCTTTTTGTGTCAATTTATGTTCATTGTATCATATACTCAACTTCCTGTTTTATTAGCCTTCGAGTATATGCTTTTTGGTTGGATCCAATATAGGTCACCAACCGGTTTAAAAGTATTAAATCATTAAACTTTCAAGAGAGTGAAATTAACTTGTTGCTTAGTTATTACCACCAACCCCTCTTTTGGTCCCTACTCATGATCTTAAAGACTTAAACCCTTCTTGTCACTCGAATTTATATTTTAATTCACTAGACGTACGTCAACAACCCATTTTAGCAGGCCCTCAAAACTTTTACTAGTCTTTCATTTTATTCAAATAAATTATCTTCACTAAATCAAGTGAATACTTACTTCTATATAAATGAGGGTTTAAGCGATCTTCAATTTACACAACTCACTAGTCGCTTCTAGCTAACCATGGCATCTCTTGTAGAGAAACAACTCCTTAAGTCCCTCTTCTCATTCTTCCTACTAGTTCTACTCTTTTCCGATACCGTTTTTGCTAACCGCAAAACATTTGATCAGAGAAAACCTTGCAACATTTCTCCTTCTACTTTCATGACATCCTCTACGATGGTGACAATGTAGCAAACGCAACCTCAGCCGCTATAGTGAGCCCTCCAGGACTAGGAAACTTCAAGTTCGGTAAGTTTGTGATCTTTGATGGCCCCATAACAATGGACAAGAACTATCTCTCAGAACCTGTAGCTCGCGCACAAGGCTTCTATTTTTATGACATGAAGATGGACTTCAATGCGTGGTTTTCCTACACCTTGGTGTTTAACTCGACGCAACACAAAGGGACACTGAACATAATGGGTGCAGATTTGATGATGGAGCCGACAAGAGATCTATCGGTCGTAGGTGGGACGGGTGATTTCTTCATGGCTCGTGGGATTGCTACCTTTGTGACGGATATATTTCAAGGGGCTAAGTATTTCCGTGTTAAGATGGATGTTAAACTCTATGAATGTTAGTAACTCATTGCATGTATTTGATTCTTAAAGCTTGTGTGTTGAGACATCGATAAATGTATTACCAAGAATAAGTAACTGGCTTTTGTTTTCTTTTAATAGTTTTTGTGTTTTTGTTTCAGTGTTACAAAAAGTTGTCCCAATTATCAGAACCCGTTATGAAAAAAATGTTTTAGTAAATTATGATTTAGTATGAAAGATAAATTTCATCCGCTTGAATATAAGAAAATGCCCTCTAATTATGATTTTGAATCCACTTACAACACAATACGATACTTGTTCCCAAGCAAAAAAAAATCGATAGTTGAACTTTAGATAATATAAAATAACAAAAGAACATATTAGTTAGTAATTTTACGTAAGACTTTGTTTCATAAGTGTCGCCATTGACGGACACATAATATATTTTGTTTTAACCGTAAGCATCAACAGTTTTTTTTAATGGGGAGGAAGAGTATTCTACCTAAAAACATTGAGAAAATGATACAGAATCCCAGCCTGTTATAGTCCCACAAAATTACAAGGAATCAAACTCAATCAGGTTAACTAGAAAAGGGAAGGTAAAGGATGAGTTTGACAAAATTTCGGTTTTAATTTTATTAATGTTATAGAACATTTTCAGCTAAACACACACATAAACTAGTTGTAAGAGTTGCCAACACTTACAAAATACTACTATTTGTTCTTAATGTTTTATAAGATATTACATCAATAAACATTTAAAAGAAAAGGGGTACAAAATGCCCAGCCCAACAAAATCATCCAAATTACAAAATAAAATCAAACTGAACCAGATTAGTAGTACTAAGACAAAGAGGGAAGGGTAATAGATAAATTTCAGAGTATTTTCTTCCAGCAATTTTGGTTGCCAATTAAATTGGTACCAAAAGCTGAAGCAGATTGGAGGAAAGAATGGTTGGCTCTCTCCTAGGCTCGATGCTCTGTTATGTAGAGCCAACCATAACCTTTAAGAAGATTACAAATTAGAGAAAAAGTTCGACAGTTTTACATATTTCGTTAAAATGGGTCATCTATATTATTAAAACTGAAATACAAATAGAATTATATTTGATTTTTTTATTTACATTCATCTTAACTATTTTGTTAATGTTTTTTCCAAATAATTTGACAGCATTTATTATAAAAGTACAAAACATAATTCATTTCTTTTTACCTGTTTTATTATACTTTTTACATTCTTTGTTTTCACTCTTTCAAACTATTTCATTAATTGTATTTACAGAATAATTTGATGTCATTTATTTTACGTATTAACTGTAATAATTTCACATATATTTGAATGGAATTATTCCATTAATACAAGAACTCAAATCGATTAAAAATGATTTTTTTTGTTTACATAGTCAATTAAACATGGACATCCAAATACATGTTCGAATACAAATCGATTTTTGGGTATCAGGTATTTTAGATTTTAAAATTAAACTTTGTTCGACTATTATAAATTTTCAGGCGGGATTCAAGTCGGATTCTTCCAGATCCAGTAAATGTTTTAGAAACCAAACAATATCTAAATACTTATATATATATTATTAAATAATTTATAAAAAGATAAAAATTAATTTCGTGCGAATACACGATCAAACTCTAATATAAATTATAGAAAGCCGCAAGTTTGGTCAGTTTGGACTCAAGAACATCTGTTGTTACGCATCATTTATCTTATTATGAAAAAGAATATGAACGGTAATAGATATCAAACTCAATTGAAGATCACGGCAAATATGAGTTTGAGAGAAAATATAATGCCTAACAAAATAATTTCCAATGAGTTAATATTGAAGAGGAATTTTAATTCTACCATAAATTTGATACTATTTTTCAAATTTACCATTAATAAATGAATATTTTTAAAAATACCTTAAATTTATAAGATTTAATTAATTTTTTTAAATATTTATTAAAAAAATTAGAAATTCAACCTCACCATTTTAACACTAAATCTTAAACAATAATCGTTAAAGTGTAAACCTAAATGTTAATATATTTTTTATTGAAGGTATTTTTGAAAGTAATACTTAACTTGTGGTATTCTTAACAATTTCTCTAATATTTACTATTTAACAAAAATGTAAAACAAATATCAAACTATATAACTTTTTAATGACCATAAGTCTCAGAACAAACTATATACAAATCTTTGGCTTTTGTGAGAGTTGGTACTTTTGTCATTTAAATCCTCTATCATAATCAATCATGATCAAGTCATAGAGAAAAGATTCCAACTTTATATTTTAATAATTTTATCTATACTATTATTTATGATTTTTTTGTTAAAACTCTCAAGTTAAAAATAATTTTAATGAATATTTAAATTTATTTATTAGATTAGATATTGAATATAAATTAATATAATTAAAATTATCCAAAATTTTATTAAAAAAATAAAATTTATTAAACCAGATAATTCAATAAATTTAATATAATAAACTTACCAAAAAGAAAAACATATGCATTTAAAATAAAATATAATTCCAATATATATTATTTTGTTATATGAAAACAATATCTTTTAATATATTTAAAAATAAAAACATAATTTTCATATGATGTGTTGTTATCTGAAAATAATATCTTTAATCATAAAATTAAGCATTAAGAAACATAAAATGAATACCTAAATACCAATCAAATAAAATTTAATTTTATATATTTTAAAAGCAAACATTGAGTGATTTCAAAGATTTATTTATTAATAATAAATAAATGTAAAAAAATCAAAATATTTATAATATGTGAGATTTTTGAAAAAAAATCAACAGAATAACAAGCATGTATGTTTTGATGAAGAACATTTTCATATATAAATAATTTGACATTCAGTTTAAAATTTTTGAGAACATAAATAATAAATTACAATGATATTTTTAAATTATCAATACATATAATAATAAGTAAACTAAACTGATTATATATGGATGAGAAATTACCTAGTATCAAATCGTTTAACCACTAGACCACCCTGAATTAATTGCTACTTTTGTGAAAATCGGTATTTTTCATATTCAATCATGATCAAAATCATAGAGAAAAGATTGACACTTTATAACCTTAATGATTTATTTTTAAATCTTTCAACCACTAGACTACCATGAATTAATTGCTACTTTTTTGTTCTTGATATAACTAGTATCTTTATACATATAATTTAGACCTTACACACAATTCCGTCTTTAAAGTTCAATAAAAAATTATACCTTTCTACTTTTCAAATCATAGTGGAATCCACCCACCAATTACAACCCCAATCCGAGCTATTAATGCACCAAATCACTGAGCATGGGCATTTGAATACTTGTTGGGGTTCAGATGAAATATTTCGGATTTATCTTTATAGGTTTTATTTAATATTTTATAAGTATAAATTGAGTTAGGATAATAACATTTCAGTATGATTTTTATTTACATACATTCTAAAATCCATAAAATAACCATATAACATTTAGATTCTGATTATATCAGTTTAGTTTGTATATATCTGAAATAAAAATACAATTTAAAAGCAAACATAAAAATTAACATTTAAATTGAATAGAAAATAATCTAACACACATCAAACTGATAAATAACAACAAAACATTAAACTAAGCATGAAAACAAACATAGTATATAAATAATATACATTATTTTATAGATTGAATAGATTTATTATTTCAAAAATAAATTATGAAATAGTTATTTATTGGTAACTAGATATTTAGAATATCTATTTAAGTTTTAATATTTTTAATATATCATATCAAATGAACATCGAAGTGATCATTTAAAGTATTATCTATGTTTCAAATAGTTATACTGATTTTTAATTTATTTTTTTGAATTAACTTCGATATGTTTTGTATCACCCTATAAAATTCATTTATGTATTTTTATATTCAGATCAATAATTGATCGGATTTTTCGATTTAAGTTTGGTTTGAACTTTAAATTTCGGATTTTTTGCCTAGCCCGATTCATCAACATGCCAGAAATTGGATCAATTTTTTTCCCTTATATTTTCTTTTCAATAAAAATGTAAAATAACAAGATCATTATATGCAACAATAAATTAACTTTTTTATACATTATTTTGTATATAACTTACAACACACCCACACTATTAGTTGAGTCTGAGTTATAATATGGAAACATTAATATAAGTTAAACTTCCAAAACATTACTATAAATTATCATGCAACTAACCGGGCCTCGTGGTCTGGTGGTAAAGGACCTCAGTTGGGGTGTCTGCCATCACGAGTTCGAGTCCCGGCCACGAGATGCTTTACGCCATATAAGGTATTAGCACCGACTGGTCTCAGGTCTGAGAGGATTAGGTAGGCCTACAGCCCAGTAACCTCTTGGTTAAAAAAACTATCATGCAACTAAATAATATTTAAAAATTATAATGTTTAGATCTGATTCAACTCCATTTTGGGTTCTTATTTTATTTTTTGCTAATTAAAAAATAAATAAAAAAATAAAAACGACTCAATTACGGGACGCCACGTGTTAGTGGGGTCCGCGAACAGTGTAAGAAATTTCTAAAAACGATTTTTATTTAGTATTTTAAGAATCGGTTCTTACAACTGTTCACGGGTCTCATATGTCAGTGGAGCCTGCGAACAGTGCAAGAACCCTTTGATAAACGGATAATGATGCTCTAAAGCCTTAGATTTTGGTGTACAAGACCGTTTGGAAGTGGAATTTTACTGTAGTCTACACACAGGTGAAATAATTATTACCCGGGGTGCAAATTTAAAATATTATTTTACTGTTGGCGAAGCGTAGAATTTTAATCAGTAGATCATCAACATTAAAAAAAAAATGATCGCTGACTAAAGATCACCACCAAACTAAATTAATGTATACTTCACTATAATATATATATTATACATGAAAACATCCTTTAATTTGATAATATTATATGACTAATATCACGAATTTAAATTCACTAATTCAAAAGTGACGTAGATGTTAACTATATTTAATTTTCATGTTAATTAATTAAAATCCGACCAACATAACCATAATTTAATCAAATTTTGATCCGAACCATCCAATAAAACAAAATAAAATATGGCCACAAAATATTTAATTCTACCCAAAAATATTAAATATCAGGAGTGTTGTTTCTATGTAGAAAGAGAGAGATCAATGAATCACGTAATCAATGAATTCCTCTATCTCTCGATCTAGTCAATAATCCTAACATGATTTCACCATTTTTTTATTTCTCTCAGAGATTTGAATTGACACTATAATTTCTCAGATTTTTCTATTTTGTCGCGATAAATATTTAAATTTTATCTTTGGTCGATTTTAAAAGTTTGTGGCCAAATTTCACTTCGTTTTATTGAGTTGGGTTAAGTTAAAATTTAGTTAAATTATGGTAAGGTGAATCGCTTTTTAATTAACCAACGAGAGAATTAAACATAGCTTAATGTCTCCACACTCCAACATCTATGTCATTTTTTCTATTAATGAAATTAAACTCATAATGTTAATTACATAATATCATTAAATTGAAAGATATTGTCACATATAATATATATTCTGTGTAGTTAGATATACATTTATTTAGTTTACATGTTTAGTCACGTGGTGACAATTCTTTACATAGTCGGCAATCATTTTTACTTAAGATTATGAATCTATATTATTAAAACTGAAGTATTTTTTGCAACTGTTTGGAAACATGAATAACAATATAAATGAGAATTGTTTGGAAACATGGATGACAATATAATTGAGAATTGTTTGGAAACATTGATAACATTATAAATGAGAATTGTTTGGAAACGTAGATAGCAATATAAAAAAATACTTCCTTTTATATAGAAATTTAGCCTTTGCATTTATAATAAATTAAGTACTTCTTTTTTATATTTCTTTTTATATACAGATTCTACCACTACATTTAAAATAAATTTAAATTAAATAATTACAATTCTAAAGTTTATCTAACCAAATCAATATTCATATATTGATCATTAAAATTTTTAGTATGTTGTTTCAATTCAAAATAAATTAACAAAAAAATAACAGGTTAATATATGAGTAATACAATTATATAAAATTGCATCAAGTTATAAATTTTTAATATAATATTATGTACAAATAAAAAAAATATTATCAAATATCTATATTATAATATAGTATATTCTACTCTATATGTAAATTACAAAACATAAAAAATATACATGAGATATTTTATAAAACCAACAGTTTATAAGTTTACGTTGAATACATGTTAAATCAAATATCCGCGCGGGGCGCGGATATGAAGTTCTAGTGAAGACTTAAAAGTGGGTAGTTATCACAGAGTGAGAGAGAAATAAGGCATTTGGCTCAAACAAAAAAATAAGTATCTTTGTTTTTTCTTATATTGAAAAAACCGCTTTTTAAAAAAAAATGGACATGAGTTATGGTGCAATTTATATTTCTGTATGCGTTTTGTTAGTAGTTTATTAATCGATATTATATATATAACAAATCAAAAAGTTCAATCAAAATTTTATAAATTGCCATCAATATTTTTGAATTTTTCACTTTATTATCTTTAGGATATTCTTTAGCAACATTATTCTCTAATTCATTATAATCAAGATTTACATTATTTTATTCTTCAATACTCCAAAAAAAACTTTATTTTGTCAAAAGATTCATAATTTACATGATGATATGATCTTTTTATTTTGAAAAACTAAAAAGGTAACTTCTTAATTAAAATACAAAATCTATTCTAATAATGTAATTGAAAATATCTATAAATAAAATAAAATTTACCTATTGGTTTAACGAGTAGTTCTATTAGTAACCATATTCAGGTTTTAACGGTTTTTTTACGGATTTTATCAGATTTTTAAATAATAGTTTTTTAAAACACTTAAACTGGATTACAATTAGATCACCAGGTTATTGGTTCGACCACAGGTTCGGGTCGTCAAAACAGTGCAATAAATGTGTATATGGGCGCATGACTGATGCTCTGCCAACTACCCACATTAAAAAGCGATCGAAAGTTTGATTACCCTTAAAAGTAACATTTATATAACTTTACCGTCAAATGATATACGAAAGAAACGGTAAAAACTTTATAACTTTACCATCACGTTCACTATATAAACCAAGGCACGACAAGTGCTATTTCATCAACCAAAACAACACAAAAGAGTCGAAGTTTAAAACCGCGAGAGAGAAATGGCAACGTCGGGAACATACGTGACTGAGGTTCCGTTGAAAGGGACGGTGGAGAAACACTACAGGAGGTGGAGGAGCGAGAACCACGCCTTCCCGGAAGCCATCGGCCACCACATCCAAAATGTCACCATTCACGACGGCGAATGGGACTCTCATGGGGCCATCAAGACTTGGAACTACACATGCGGTACTTATACCTTTTAATTATGTCTATATATAACACTCTATACACATTATATATTGAGTTTAACTATAGCCCATGTGTGAAACTAAGGTATCATTGGTAGTACTAGTAGCACTATATACTGCGTCATGAATGATGAAAAGTATCGTTACAAGAAATGAAAAAAAATATTTATAGGTGTTTCGATATCACAAGTAGCTCGAGAATACGTATGAATACATGTAGATACGTCTAAGTTTTTCAAATTCCCTCGCTTTGTGTATTTGTGTTAATATATATATATACACAAATATAAGAAAACTTAAAAATTAAGACAGAATTAGAGAATTATATATATTTAGGGAAATCTCTCAAATAGATTTTTTGAAGTTTTTATCACAAAAATAACACGCAAGAAAAAAACGACCAAAATAATTTTTTTATTTTAAAAATTTATATATTTTTATTTTTTTTAATTATAAATCTCGCCTCCAAAACCCAACCACATAACTCTAAACTTAGGGTTTAGATTAGTTAACCCAAGAGTATAAATATATATTTACATTATTTAATAAAATATATTTTGATATTTTTTTCCTTGAGTGTTATTTTGGAGACAAAAAATTTTTAGGTCTATTTTGATCTTTAATCTCATATATTTATGTGAACAAGCACATTCAAACATGCTTTTGCCTATAGTGTTTGTCTTTACTATTAACAAAAATTAATTGCTTATGCTATATATTATATAAAATATATAAAGATGGGAAGCCGGAGGTATTCAAGGAAAGGAGAGAGATAGACGATGAGAAGAAAACGGTGACGTTTAGAGGACTTGAAGGTCACGTGATGGAACAACTCAAGGTGTATGACGTCATCTTGGAGTTTATTCCCAAGTCGGAGGATGGCTGCGTCTGCAAAATCACTATGATATGGGAGAAGCGTAACGATGAGTTCCCTGAACCAAGCAACTACATGAAGTTCGTCAAGAACATGGTTGCTGACATGGACGACCACGTTCTCAAAGCTTAATCATCATCATCATCACAATCACCGTCACCATGATCAATATCATCTCCATTACTACTTAATTAAGATGCTTTTCAATTCAAATAAATGGGGTCTTGTGCTATTTCATCATGCTTTGATATGTTCTTGTGGTCATCGCCGGTTTGATATGTTATGCGTTGATATGTTCTTGTTCATTTATCAATATATTCCAGTGTTACTAAGTGTGTCAAAAGTTTAGCTGTGCGTTCTTAACCCCCTAATTGGATTCCTCTTAAAGAAGAAACAAATGGTTCGGACAAATAAACTGTACGGGACTACCAATTCAAGCCTGTCGAAAGTGGTTTGGTGTGCCACTTTTGACCAATAATGAATAATTTTCGAAAATAAAATCTAATACTCTTAGATAGTTTCTTAGCTAACGAATCTGCAATTTTATTATTTGACGAAGAGCAAATGATATGGTGAAAGCATGTAAACGTTCTCTTGACCTAAGTTCTTTTATCTCTGTCGAAAATATGTGCCACACCAAGTTGACGCACCATTATGATCATTTCTTGACTATTTGTTCCAAAATCTTGTCTGTTTATTGTTGGAGCATATCCAAATGAGTGCTTCAAGTCGTAAATGGAGTAGAGTAATTCGATGATGTTGATTACCAGCACCTAAGAGCTGAGTACCCCCATATGCGTTTTTCAAACCTAATTACTATATGATGAATCACTACCCAAAAACCATCAACTAGACATATACTTCTTAAGCTTTATAGTTCGAGTAAATTGTTGACCATTTTGTTGAACAGTACGTAGTATCAACACCACTGTTTGCATGATGCCATGCAAAACATTCCCTTTATGCATTTCGAACAGTGTTCAAGGGTCTCTGTTAAGTTTTTGAACTATTTGTAGTTACCTACTTGTCAAATAAACCAGATCCATTAGTAAACGTTTTTGTTATCTATATAATCATATATTTCTAGTGTTTATAATTTACAATATCTATTCTAGTATTTATAATTATATATGGATTAGTAGATATCTAGTTGTGCTGTGCACTATGAAGCATTTTACTTTGGTTCGAAAATATGCTTATCTCTCATTTTTTTTTGATAAGATTTATCTCTCATTTTACTATACCATATTGTTCACAAAGCTCGTATTCCGTGTCGTCATCAGATTGGATTCTTCTAGCTAGCTAGTACATGCAATTATATAACTCAACAATGATGAATGTCCATACCGATATAACATAAATAAAAGATAATACTAAAGAAAATTTGTTGATTTATTTGGGTAGAGTACCAAAACCAATCATAATGCAAGTCCGGCCAACCATTACAATAACTATTTAATGCATCGCCATGCCAGGAATATGATCAAACTTGATCTTACGTGTTGTTTTCAATAGCAATTACCATATTTGAAGATCGATATGATGATATGAATTACTAAATATTAAGTTTTCTTCCCACCAGCTTAACCTTATATATGACACCACAAAATTTTAAGATAAATCTCACGCAATTAAAGCTTGACTGTATAAAACTCCAGAATGAATAAAATTGATAAAAGCTGCTGATTAGAGAAAGTAGAGAAATATTTGACATCCAAATATATTAATTTATTTATATAAACATATATACGTTGATGTACTCCACTTTATAAACTATGGGTGGTTATTAATTTTTTTTCAAGTGAAGAACAGTCCATACGGATGCATGTTGGTTGCTATGTAATAATATGATGCATGTATAATGCATTTGCCGATATCTATACCATATTTTTCCCTGTGAATAATGGGAAACGACGAGATGGCCAACTACCCACATTAATAACGTGGTCGAATAAGCACACACATTTCGATGACTTGACTGAGTATGCTTCATTAAATATTTGAAAATAAAGAAGATAAGTTCTAGCATGCACTATCAAATAAAGTAGAAACCATGTTTTTAACTGTCACATTCACTATATAAACGAAGGCGACACAGCATGTGATGTAACTGATGTTTCATCAACCATAAACAAAACAAAAACACAAGTGTGGAAGCTTCCGGAGAACTATGGATTAGTTGCTGGAATGTCTTCGTCTTTGGTTATAGATGGTAAACCTAAGAAGGATGATGTTGGTGTTGAAGGAAGCTTCTTGGATAGATTTGTATTTGCCAGAAGAAGCTAGAGGTTATGCTAAACTTGCTCTACTAGATAAACCCATTGGAACTTGGTTGCTTGCTTGGCCTTGTATGTGCTAAGTTTTTTATTTTATTTCTCATTAGATACCGTAGCTTAGAGTCTTGGACATTTCACTTTGATACTATCTATGCACATCAGGTATAGTTCACTTTAATCTCAGTGTAGTTTCGAGTTATTATGGAGCTTTTTGTTTGAAACTATGTTTTTACAGGACAAAGAAGATGATGTGAGTCGACTGCTCTTAGGTTTGGTGATAATACAAAGCTTTGGCTTACTGGATTTGGCACAGCATCCATGGGGTTGCTTGAACTTTCTGGACTGAGTGCAGATCTAGGTACTCGAATGAACTTTTACAAGGCTTCTTTTGTGATATTTAGTTCCATTTACAATTATTTTTGTAATATATTTCTCGTTCTAATGGTTTTAAGGGTGGCAATGTTACGCATCACTGCTCGCAATGTTGTTTGGGATCATGTCTTTTGTGTACAAGGAGGTTTGTGACTTCTCATTCAAAGCGTTGACAGAGTCACCTCCAGACAAACTATTATTTGATTAGTGCCATAGGGTTTGGAAAGTTATAATTCACACTAGTGCCATGAACTCATGTTTTTTCTTGTAATAAGAAGTGTTTTTGTTTATATAGACTTTTTTTTTAGTTTCTGATAGACTTGATCATAGTCATAGCTCAATTTAATCATAATTCAATTTAAAAAAACTAACGAGTAGAGACAACGGCTGTAATGGTGATCCCTGAACCAATTGACTAACATTAAGATATAAAAAATAAAATACTGTCAGAAGTGGGATTTGAACCCACGCCCACTCTCGAAGACCAGAACTTGAGTCTGGCGCCTTAGACACTCGGCCATCCTGACTATCGATAGATAAACAAATTAAGTTATGTCTAAATACTAATTTATGGTAATACTGTTATAAGAACATATGCCTAAACATCATCCTTCTCAACAACTGGACCAAGTTTATATTGAATGAAGATGATAGGTGCCACAAGGTTTATGTAGGAGACAGAGTCAAGAAGGGGAGACTAAAAAAGGAACAATCGTTTGGGTTGAGTTAAGAAAATAAGAGAAACTTCTGTTGAGAGGGAGGCTTTGCAGTTGGAGCTGAGGAAGTAAATAAATAAAATAGATGAAGGTTTACGATTCTTTTATGCTTGTTGTTGTAAGTTCTGAGATGACATGAGTCTAGAACACTCGATCGTTTGAGGTCGTTGAGATCATCTGAGTTTGCTATGAAAAGCTTAGATAATCTCATACACAAGCTACGATTCTGTATACTCTTAACACATTCATTGATAAAAGAACTTTACAGGGAGGATTAGTAAACTCTATCAGTGGTGCGGGGTAAAGTTCGGGACAACATGACGACGATGACGAAGACGTTACAAGCCGATTACGTTGAAGATTCTGATGAAGGAGAACAGATTTGAGATTCAAGTTACGGATATGTCAAGATCGTACATCGATTGACGAAGGAGCATACGGCGACGAATACGAGGTGACGGCGTTACAACGACGATGATGGAGCTGAATATTCTGTTCAAGCGATGATGAAAATGATCGGAAAAGATGCCGATCTCGGAGACCAATCCACAATCGGAACCGAGACAGTACTCACCTCAGGTAAATCATTCTCACTCGGACCAAACCGGAGGAAGTCAGTTAGGTTACGGAGAAACCACCCACACACAAAAAAAACTTGTTGCGATGGTTCTGGTAATTTCTGATTGGATGGCAGATATCGAATACTTTTACGCTTTGCGGAGATACAATGATGAAGCAAAAATGTGATTTAGTTCCATTGTGTTTAGAAGGAGCAGTGAAGACACTAGTGGTAATGGTTTGGTGAGACGTCGTGGAGGTTTGGTGAGCTGGACAGATTTCTAAGCAGAGGTGAGTTGATTCGATTTTCAGAGTCGATGATGATGACCTGAACACCATTGTTCGCTTTGAGACAAACAAGCACAATTACTGAGTATGTGACAGAGTTTGAGACACTTTCTGCACAGGTTCCTGGTTTATCAGAATCGGGTTATTGGAAGGGATTTTTACACAGGACTGAGTACAGAAATGAAAGAAGTTATAAGAATGAAGGATCCACAGGGGTTACAGAACTTTATAGCGGCAGTTTTACGGATGGAAACCAGTATGTTTTGCAAAGTGGTAAGCAATGCAGCAACAAGGGAGAACATTCCACACAAGCGTTACATGCAGTAGTGAGAAATCTACAACAGTTCCGGTGAAGTGGGCAAAGAATGACAGACAGAGAAGTGATTATGTGAAGAACAAGACAATAATACAGCAGGACATGATTATCAGAGGCCAAGACAGAAGCATACAGATGCAGAAACTTGATGCTATGAGGCGAGATAAGATATGTTTTAAATGTAAAGCACCTTGGTCAAGAGCTCACTCAGAAGTTTGCCCAAACAAGGAACTTCGGATTCTATCTTTGTTGAATGGCTGGGAGGTAGAAGTTCTAGAGCAAGAAGATGAAGCCATGCTACATGTATAACATTCAAGAAGCACAAGGTTGATGACATTGTCATATAACTCTTTTCTCGGAATTTCTTCTCCAAAGACGACTAAGATGAAAGGAAGAATACATCAGAAGAGATAATTGTCATGCTTGATAGCGGAGCATCCCACAACTTCATTTCACCATCAGTTGTGAAGAAGCTACATTTGACATTTCTGCAAGCTTGTAGCTTAGAGTGTTGTTAGTGGAATGGAGTTACTGTCAAGGCTTTTGGAGTATGCCGAGCAGTCAATTTTTTCTCAATTGACAACGAATTCACCTCAGACTTTATCTCCTTAGAACTGGGAAGGTTGATGTCATTTTAGGTGTATAACTATGGCTGGAAACGTTAGGCAGATGTGAGGTGACTGAAGAAGCAGGGAACTACATCTTGGCTATCGAAATGTGACATTGTTAGGCGATCCGGAGTTGCATAACACCAACTGTTCCTCAAGTCATTGTCTCCTACGTGTGCTGCCGTAGCAAACTTTGGATGTGAAGTGCAGTTAGCAACTGGGCAGGCCAGTGACCTCCGTCAGTACAGAGGTTAATGAAGAACTCTCGAGACTCTGTAGACACCTACAACGATTATAAAGTTGTTTGCGATACCAGATGGCGTTACCACCCTTTTGAAGGGTCAGGAACCATACTATCACCTTAGTGTCGGAGTCTCGGCGGATAATCCATCCTTACCGATACCCGACACCAAGGAAGTAATGATGGAACAAATGTCACTGGATGCTGCATATCCGGGATATCGTCCAAGTGTGAGTCCTTTTTCCCGGTCCTGTTATTGGTAAAAGAAAGGATGGTGGCCTTTTCGTTTTGGTGGACTATCGCGATGTAGGATAGAGCGACAGTACGGATAATATCCGATTCCGGTTATGATCAGCTTCCTTGATGAGTTTGAATGGAGCAAGCAGTTTTCTCCAAGTTGGATTTAAGATCTGGATAACCATCAAATCAGGATGAAAGAGAAGATATTGAAGAAAACAGCTTTTCAGACATGGAAGGCCATTATGAAATTTCTAGTTAGCCTTTTGGTTTAACTAATGCAAACCACAACGTTCAAGCTCTACTGAATAAGATCTTTAAGCCCATTTCTGCGAGGTGTTTGTTCTGGTTCTTCTTTAATGACATATTGTTTACTAGTTCATTCTGGGGAGCACCATGTGAAAACATCTCGAGTTGGTGATGATTTTTGCGAGACCCCAGAAAACTGTTTGCCCAATAAAAAGAAATGTACTTGGGGGTGCGACACAGTGGGTATTTAGGCCAGTATAATATCGTGTGAAGAGTGGGGACAGATACCAAAAGACAGAAGCAATGAACTCGTGCCAACTCCTAAATCGGTGGAACAGTTGCGCGATCTCTGGTTTGACGGGTTAATATCGAAGATTTGGTGAGAGAATATGGAGTAATTGCTAGACCCATGTGACAGTCACTGTTAAAAAAAGATCAGTTTTGTTTGGACACAAGAATCGGGATGCTTTTGTGAATTAAAACACGCATGACTTCAGCCCGATATAGTATACCTGACTGATTCAACAAGGTATTCGTAGTCGAGACTGATGCATCGGGAGTGGGAGTAGGGGCTGTTTGATGCAAGATAGACGTCCAATACAATTTTTCAGTCATGCTCTAAACGATACGTGAAAGGTTAAAACCGGGCGGTATGAGCGTGAGTTTAATGCTGTGGTTGATGGCAGTACGGAAGTGGAAACATTACAAAAACAAAACACACACACAAAAAAAACAAACAAAAAAAAACAAACCACACAACAACACCACAAACCAAAAACAAACCAAACCAAAACACCCACAACACCAAACAAAAACCAAAAAAAAAAAAAAAAAACCAAAAAAAAAAAAAAAAAACACAACAACACAAACAACCACCCCAAAAAAAACCCCAAAAAACCACAAACAACACCACAAAACAAACAAACCACAACAAAAACCAACACACAACCAACAAAACAAACACCACACAAAAACAACCAAAACACCACAACACCCAACCAACCCCAAACCAAAACAAAAACAAAACACCAACAAAAAACAACAAAAAACCCACAACAAACCACCCAAACAAAACAAACCCACAACCCCAACACAAACATTCTTAGAGCAATTTTTGGAAGAATGTTTCAAGCTCGCAGGCACTAAAACTCAAATATATACGGCTTTCATCCGCAACTGATGGTCAGTCCGAGTTTGAATCGATGCCTTGAAACACTATCTTCGTTGCTTCCGTTCCATCTCATCCACGCACATGTCCGCATTTCTTGTTGGCGCTGAGTATTGGTACAATACCTCTTATCATACAGGGCTTTAACGAGAGACGCCGTTCAAAGTGCTATACTGGTCGGGACGGCGCTGCCAAAGTTACTTAAGTTTGAACACGGCTGCTACAAAATCATTTTGATTTAGGAAGAGTCGTTGAGCAACGAGAATGCTCTGTTGTGACACTGAAGAAGTGTTTATAGCGAGGGGCGCAAGAAGTATATGCGAGCCAAGCTTACAAGCATAGACGTGATGTGAGCTCCAGTGGAGAGATGGTATATTTGAAACTAGCGTCCCTACCGACAACAGTCGTAGTGCAGCAGACGTTTTTGTCACAAAAGCTCGGGCGGCAAGTAACTATGGACCGTATAAGATTGTGGAGCGGTCATTGGAGCAGGCAGCTTATCGCGTTTGGAGTTGCGCAGAGGGTTCGCCAAGATTCACCCTGTTTTTCCATGTTCATACATAAAGAGCAGATAAAGAGAGTCGTTGTGTCAATCACACTCAGCTACAAAGTTTACCAACCCTGGTTTGCTTGGACGGAGGCGTTACGTGAAGTAGTGCTCGCGAGGTGTTACGCGAAAGCGTTATACAGCGGCGGGTAATACTGAGCTTTCTGGTGCGTTGGTCAGGCAAATCTGTGGAGGGAAGATTCGTGGTATACGCTTCGGTAGAGTTTGTCGCTCGTTTCCAAATTCAAGCTTGACGGGCAAGCTTGGTTTCGAAGAGGTATTGCATGGGTGCACAAAGTTTATTGTGAGGAGAGCAGATGAAGTCAAGAGGGGAGACTAAAGAAAAGGAACATCGTTTGGGTTGAACGTTTAAAGGAAAATAAGAGAATCTTCTGTTTGAGAGGGAGGCTTTGCAGTCGGAAGCTGAGAGAAGTAATCATAATAAAATAGATGAGGTTTACGATTCGTTTTATGTTGTTGTAAGTTCTGAAGATGACATGAGTCTAGAACACTCGATCGTTTATGAGGTCGTTGAGATCATCTGAGTTTGCCATGAAGCTTGATAATCTCATACACAAGCTAAGCGATTCTGTATACTCTTAACACATTCATGATAAATGAACTTTACAGGAGGATAGTAAACTCTATCAGAAGACGGTACTAAGATAGCTGTATAACGTATAAAGCTTCTTACAACAATCCACCTTAACCAAATAACATACTAAAAAGATGAAAGACATAGATTCTTACACCATTTCAACAACATCCTTTTTGCTATCAACTTATTACCATTTCGCAGACCTTCTAATCTCTCTTCTTGTTCTTCAACGGGCCCAATGGTATCTTGCTCAACACCTTCTCGTCCAACACTGCGTACTGCTTCTTGATCTCGATCATGGCTTTTTCTCACCTAATGGGTCGATTTTGTCTTCATACTTGTCGTAGACAAGAGGGACCGTGAAGAGCAGCACAAGAGCTGTTGCAGCAGATAAGAGATTTTGAACATCAGGGTTCAGTGAGATAACTACAGAGTATGGAAGATTATGCATTACCTATGTATGCCAATGTCAAGAAGTTGAACCAGCCGCCCAAGATTGATAGAACCCACAGCCAGCAATAGCCTATTCAATCCAATTGTACACTTGTTTGTCAATGAACATAGAGATGACAAGTAATTCCAAACAGTTTCTACTCAGCAGCACATATGAAACTTACAGAGATGAACTTTTTGAGATCCCTTCCAGATGCAATCTCACGAAGAGAAGAGAACCCAACGGTTGATCTCGATCCTAAGCCCAGACGCAAGCTGAAGAACAGGCTGTTCAGGGATATGAACTTCAGGAATCTTTGGTGGGGACCTGATGCAGAATCAATCGTCAAAAATTGAGGAGTGAACACGCATATAAAGCCATCAACTTACTTGTGAATGAACATGGTGGCATTAGACCAGAGAAACAGCACTGCAAGAACAACAATCATCACATGGCAAAGCAAAGTGAGAAGATGATACTCCATCAGTTCAAACAGAACCCATGCAGCTGTAGCAGTACCAAGAACACCACCAGACATCTTCTTGTTCTTCCACATGAATATATCAGCAGCTGTAAGAACCATCAAGTTAAGCAAACATCACATATACTATTACCACCCTGCTCAAAACATTAGAAAGCATGAAACTTTATAAACAAAACTATAACTTTACGCAAGCCCAGATCCTACGAATCCAGATTCAAATCACACGAATTCACATACAAAGCTGATGAAAGCAAAACCAGATCGGAGCAAAAAAAAACTTACGTTTTCCACCGCCGAGAACTTTGTGAACAGGCTTCTCCCTTCCGAACAAGCGGTAAACTTTCGATTTCATTGAAGACGGAGAAGACGGTTTCTTCTTCTTCTTATGGTCCTCGTCGTCTGAGGATGAAGATGACGATGACGAATCGCCACCGTGGTGGTGGATCTTCTCCGATATCTTGTCCATCAACGATTCCCTCTCCATAATCTCCACCGCTGGCTCCGTAGTGGTCACGGGTTCTTCGTGTTTGTGCTCTTCCGTCATCTTCGCCGATTCGATTTCACGGCAAATATAATGCTTCCGATTTTGATTGAACGACACAGAAGAAAGTAGTTTCTAGCCTTTAAGTGTTTTTAAACTCAGTCTCATCCGTTGATATAGTGGTTGAGATCTGAGCCGTTGGTTGGTTCGGTTCCGAAGCATGACGTTCGTTACTTAGCTAGGGCAAAGCATGCATTGGGGACAAAATAAATAAAGCCGAAAGAGATGGGAACGCAAACGTTTCAGTAGGCGACCGACATGTGACGCCGTCAGAGTTAACGGCCACCGTCGTCCGGTAGACGTTCACGTGGCGGAGGCTTAAGCTTAAAATTGAATCGCTGTTGCATGACACGTGGAGAAATATTCTGCCGTTCGTGCATGAGTCACGTTCTTTCTGTCTGCGGAATGATAAAACATTACTATATTATATACAATTATTTTATATAGTTTGAGATACTTACATTATTTTAATTAGAAATCTCTCAAATATAATTTATTTAAAAAATATTACTATAAAATAAACCAAAAAAAAATCCAAAATAAACTTTAACCCATAACTCTAAATTTTAAGTTTAAATTTAGATTAATTAATTCAAAAAATATAAATTATTTATATTTTTTAATAAAAAATATTTTAATCAGTTTAAAAATTAGTTTAAGGACAAATTTTTAATAGATATTCCTCTTATTCTAACAGGTAATATTAGATAAAATGCTGAAAAAAATAAACAGGTAATTATATACATGTCGTAAGAAGAGGGCCCAACAGATTACAAATGATGGACTTGACCCATATTCAAATCTAGTACCAGTTTTCATACGGGCCCAATTCTAAATGGTTATTCACCCTGAACATGCTGATAATAAACCGCAACTGTATATCGGAATCTGCTCAAACCGGATAACCCTTTTTAATTGATTTGAGGAGACTTAAGGAAAAACCAGACAAACTTACCTTGCACCTGGAAGATGAAGTGAAAGAAATAGAAGCGCCATTTGTCTTGATCCTCATGCGTTGAAGAAGTTTGTAGGAGTGACTTCTTCAATAAAAACACTTAGAAATTAAATATAGACGCTAAATCTTAATAAATAATCAGATGATACAATATCAAGACGATAATGGTTAAACGGAAGCAATGCCAAATAATTAGGTTCTGAGAGTTGAGCAAAATGTGTTTTTTTCCTTTTGTAAAGAGAGCAAGACGAGCTTATAGCATCGTGATGAAAGCAATTATTTTGTCCCGGACCATTGTACCCTTGTGTACCGATAATGTTGAGTAAGTCCGGTTCAGTTTGTTTCCATTGGCCATTTGATTGCTTAAATCTCCATTCCTATTCTCTCCCTATCCGAAGCTGAATTGGATTTTGTTTCCATCTATGAATGGAAAATTAAATGAATGATCACTAACCCAAACAAATTTGCATCGGTTTGGTTTGGTTTGGTTTAGTTCACCGTATAAAACCGGTTTGTATGTAATGAGGATAAAATGGTCATTTGCAACATAGCCCGATCGATTCAAAGAACATCTTTATGGAATATCCGTTGAATCATGCCATCATCAAGTATAGCTTTCCCCTTGCAACTCGTTGAGCTAAGTTACAAGCCCATATATAAGCCCATAAAACTTTTAAATTAAGCCCATTATTAAATCCAAAAACGACAGCGTTCAACTCGAGAAACCTCGCTAACACAGCTCCTCACTCTCTCTCCCGCTGGTAAGTAAAACAATGTTGCTCCGTCGTGCAACCGCACTACCCAAAACCCTACAAAACCTCCGGCTATTCTCTCCGGCGGCGACCTCCGCATTACCCCTCGACCACACCCTAGAAACCCAACTAGACTACCTCCCTGGATTCCCCCGACCCGATCCGAAGCACGCAGAGACGATCTTAGCCGTTCCTCGGTCTGACTCCGGCAAGAACATCTCTGCGAAAGAGCGTAAAGCGGGTCGTGTCCCTTCGATCATATTCGAACAAGAGGATGGACAGCACGGAGGAAACAAGAGGCTCGTCTCAGTTCAGACGAATCAGATCAGGAAGCTTGTGACTCATCTGGGTTACTCCTTCTTCCTTGCTAGACTCTTCGATGTTGAGGTTCGGTCTGAGTTAGGTTCGGATGAGGTCATTGAGAAAGTCAGGGCCTTGCCCAGATCGGTAAAGTCTCCTCTTTTTTCACTCTTGAAAGTTTAGATGAATGTTGTGTGTTGTTGGCTTATTTGGGTATGTGTTAGATTATGCAAAGATGTGTGCTTTGGGATTGTTTTTTTCAGATTCATTTGCACTCTGGAACTGATGCTCCACTGAATGTGACGTTCATAAGAGCTCCTCCTGGTACTCTGTTGAAGGTTGATGTCCCTCTTGTGTTTATTGGAGATGATGTTTCTCCGGGTTGAAGAAAGGTATTAAGGGATTTACTGGATTTAGAATAATAGTTAGTTCCTTTGTTTTTATTTACCAAGAGAGACGATTGTCTTGTTCTGGAATAACATGAATTGTATGGTGGATAAGCTGTTTAGAGATCATCTATTTGGTTTTTGACTTGTGGTTGCTAAGGAGTCTGCACTGTAGAGTAGATATGCTAAAAGCAAGATTAATACAATGATTCCGTTATGTAGTTAGGCCTCACATTAGAATTTGACTTGATTGTAGTTCATTGAGCTTCTAAGTCTGTAGAGAAGTGATTCTGCCCTGTTTTCAGTTACCTCGTTCTTGGATCAGAGTGAGCTAAGCTTTTGCGATGTCAAGTAATCATCACTTCAAATGACAATATGTTTTATGGTGTAAAGTGACATTTAGCTTTGTTCAGTGACTTGTATATTTAGCCTGGCTACCCTTTTCTGGTATATTTAGGTTTCATCCTTTATTAGTTTCTGCTCAGTTTTGTAGATTGCAGTTTCTTGTTAGATTTTCAATATTGATAACCATTTTCTTGATTTTTCTGCAGGAGCATCTCTGAACACGATCAAAAGAACGGTAAAGTTCCTTTGTCCGGCAGAGATTATCCCTCCATATATAGAAGTAGATCTCAGCCTATTGGACGTTGGACAAAAGCTAGTAGCGGGAGACCTCAAGGTTCATCCGGCGCTAAAGCTAATAAGGCCCAAAGACGAACCAATTGTTAAGATCGCCGGAGGACGTGTCAGTGACCAGCAAAAAGACCAGCCAAAGAAGGATCAGCCAAAGAAGGACCAACCAAAGAAATAAACCGGTGGTGAGTCATATTAACTGGTTCAAACCAAATGTTGCTCATACTTGTCTTTCCCAAATGTTGATGAAAAAGTTATGGATCAATCTTCTTAAAATTTGAGATCCTTTAGGATGAAGGTTTTTTTGTGTGTTCTTAGTGTTGCCGGAGAGCTCTAGATTCCGGTGGAATATTCTGTCTTTTGATTCTACAATGCATTTTTGCATGGAACAGTTCTTAATAAGATTAACAGATTTTTTGAAAATCTTGTTCATCATCATTCGTCAGATTAAAACTCTATTCTCAAAACTCATTGCTTATAAGCTTCCATGGAGCTTTGTCAATGGTTGATCAACAAAAATGAATGCTCTCATCTACCAAAGTAGTATAACAGATGAACTTGTTAATAATACAAAGTCAAGAAAGAAGGTGAGAGGAAACCAAAATAGCTGTTAAGCACTACAAGAGTCCAAGAACTTTCTTCACACAGTCGTTTCCGTATATACTAAACCCAACACACTCTCATCCAATGAATCTAGTTGTCCGATCAGTCTTTTTTTTTTTAACTCCTTACCAGTCTCTCAGCAGACAGAACTATATATTAATCTATTTTTCACAATTCTTGTAGATCACTGATTTTGTAATTCTTAATCCAATCTCGGATAGCAATATCACCTAGTAAAACGGTATTTCATCAACATAATATTGACAATATAGTACATTAAACAGAAAAGATATCGTATAGATATGTAATCAAATAAAAGATTATTTATTTAATCTTCCTTGTGAGTGATATGAGTCTCTGTATTACTACTAATTAATATTATATATTTTTTAATTTAGCGTAAATTTTTTATTTCAAAATAAATATCGTTTTATAATTTTAATGCAAAATTTATTGTTATATATCATTCTATTTTTATTGGTTGAATGTGATTAGGTGTATAGGTAATGGTGTTTTATTTCGAAAATAAGCAAAATTAAATGTTTTTTGATTTGCGTTCACAAACCTAAAAGATAACTAAAATGAAACGAACGGAGTACTAGACCTTGATCTGCAAACCCACGCAAGATTAGTTCCCTTTTTATAAATTGTTTAATAACATTTTAAAACATATAAATATAAATTATTTATATATATTTTAGGTTTCTACAAATCTTTTCGCACACGGAAGAATCTGACTCGAATTCCATCCGAAAATTTATAATATCTCAATAGAATTTCTTTTTAAATTTTTTAAAAAAGCTGATACCCAAAAATACTGATTTGCATCCAAAAGTGTACATGAATGCTTATATTTAATTATTATATAACCAAAAAAAAATCTTTATTAACCGATTTGAATTCTTGTAATAATGAAAAAAATTTCATTCAAACTGTAAAGTTATTGTAGTTAACATGTAAAATAAATATCGTCGCATTATTATGATAAAAATAATTAATGTAATAGTTTGAAAGTGAAAAAATGTAAAAGAATAATAAACACTTAAAAATAAGTAAATTCTGTTTTGAATTTTTTTAATAAATATTATTAAATTATTTGGAAATAATCAATTAATAAAATAGTTAATAAATTAATAAAATAACAGTTAAGATGAATAAACTATGGATGCATTCATTGTAAAAAAATAAAATGAATAAAAATATGGAAAGGAAAGATATAATAAATTTGTTAAAGATAAAGTTTATTTTGTTATGTACTTAATTTTTAATAATATTTCCTGAATATTTATTCCGATTAAAGAAACCTTACATTTATTTAATACTATTTGTATCGGAACTTTTCAAAAGGTCATCCGACTAACAATTATATTTACAACGACAGTTAAGAGGACCGGGAACTGTAGGATCGTCCAAACAATGTGCAATGCCGTTGTAAAGCGCGTAGCAGTCTCGAACGCAATCGGAAATTATGCATGCCTGTTCCTTGTTAATGGTTATTTCACATAGCTTTCCCTCAGCTCTTTCAACCATTAAACACACTACAAAAAAGCAAACATCAACAAAAAGTTTATCATGCAACTCCTATTTTTTACATGTTTAATTGGAAATGGCAAAATGAAATTACCTGAGAATACAACCATGAGTACAAGAAAATAAGAACATGAGAACTTGGCCATGATCAATATTCTTTGTTTGATTTTTTTATTTCAGTGACTGGTGGTGTATCAATGATTATATGTATATATATACTGGTTATAAGGTAAAGGGTACTGTTTTTTGTTTGTTAACTTATTATCACATCAATATTTTCTTAAATGGGAACTACAATTAATGGAAACATTTTATTTAAAATTGACTTTTGACTAATGAAAAAAACATTATCTAATTAATGAAAAGCTAACCAATCATAAATAGAGATGTGATGTGAGGTCAAAATTTTCTATTAAATTTACCTTTAATTAATATATTTAATTATATTATTCCAAATACTATCATATGTTTTGTTTCACCATTTTAAGTTTAAACGAATTTTTTTTTATCAGTAGATTAAAGTAAAACTCCAAATTAATAATTTGTCAAATAATAAGTTTAAATAACTATGGATTGTCATTTGAATACAAAAACCATTAATTTGGAAGCCCAAAACTTGTTATTTACTGGACTACAGCCCAATAATTTCAAAGTATTATTGGTAATTTGGTTTTGATTTTTTTAAAAACACATATTTTATATTTTAAAATTAAAATATCAAACGAAAGATTGGATACTATAAACATTAAACTCAGGCAATTTAGTCATTTCACATATGGATAAGTATAGTTTTTTAAAAAAATAAAAAGATAATGTAATTTTCAAAATATAATCTCATCTAAAAGTATTTTTCCAAATTTTCCTAGCAATATATCACCTAGTAAAACGATATTTAATCAACATAATATTGACAATATAGTACATTAAACATAGATATGTAATCAAATAAAAGATTATTTATATAATCTTTATTGTGAATGATATGAGTTTGTATTGCTATAAATTAATACTTCTTTTCAATTTAGTTATCATTGCAGAGTAAAATTTTTCGTTTTGAAATAAGTGTTGTTTTATAATTTCAATACAAAATTGCTTGTCATATGTTATTCTATTTTTTTATTGGTTGAAATGTGATTAGGTGTATAGATAATAATGTTTTATTTCGAAAATAAACAATATTAAATATTTTTTTAACAGTGTTCACAAACCAAAAACGACAACTAAAATGAAACAAATCATATTTAACTATTATGTAACCAAAAAAATCTTTGTTAATCGGTTTAAATTCTTGTAATAATGAAAAAAAATTCTTTCAAAATGTAAAATTGTTATAGTGAACACGTAAAATAAATATCGCCGAATTATATGATAAAAACATGAAATAGTTTGAAAAATGAAAAATGTAAAAGAAATAATAAACACTTATAAATTCTGTTTTGTATTTTTATAATAAATATTGTTAAATTGTTTGGAAATAATCAGTTATTAAAGTAGTTAAGATGAATAAAAATATGCAAAAAATAATGTAATAAATCTATTAAAAAAGATTTATTCTGTTTTGTACATCAGTTTTAATAATATTTCCATTAAAGAAACCTTGCATTTTTTTTGTCGACAACCTTACATTTATTTAATCTTAAATCTACCACATCTTTTCAGAAGGTCATCCATCTAACAATTATATTTACAACGACAGTTAAGAGGACCGGGAACTTTAGGATCGTCCAAACAATGCGCAATGCCATTGTAAAGCGCGTAGCAGTCTCGAATGCAATCGGACCTTAGACACGCCTGTCTTTTGTTAATGGTTATTTGACATAGCTTTCCCTCAGCTCTTTCAACCATTAAACACGCTATAAAAAAAAGCAAAACATCAATAAAAAGTTTATCATGCTACTCCTATTTTTACATGTTTATTTGGAAATGGCAAAATGAAATTACCTGAGAATACAATCATGAGTACAAGAAAATAAGAACATGATAACTTGGCCATGATCAATATTCTTTGTTTGATTTTTTTATTTCAGTGACTGGTGGTGTATCAATGATTATATGTCTATATATACTGGTTATAAGGTAAAGGGTGTTGTTTTTTTGTTTGTTAACTTTTTATCACATCAATATTTTCTTAAATGGGAAATACAATAAACAGAAACATTTATTTAAAATAGACTTTTGACTAATGAAAAATTCATTATCTAATTAATGAGATGTGATGTGACTAATGAAAAGCTAACCAATCATAAATAGAGATGTGATGTCAGATCAAAATTTTGGATTAATTTTACCTTTAATTAATAGATTTACTTATATTATTCCAAATACTATCATATGTTTTGTTGCACCATTTTAAGTTTAAACGAATCTTTTTTTTATCAGTAGATTAAAGTAAAACTCCAAATTAATAAATTTGTCAAATAATAAGTTAAATAACTATGGATTGTCATTTGAATACAAAAACCATTAATTTGGAAGCCCAAAACATGTTATTCACTGGACTAGGGCCCAATAATGTCAAAGCCCAACAACAGAGTATAAGGCGCTTTTTACTATTTACATATTTAAAGAGCTGGAGTGTTCTCGGAGCAGAGAGATCAGATCAGAGAGCTTTCAACAATGGAATACCGCAAAATCAAGATGATGATGAGGTTCCTTCCTTTTTGCTTCTCAATCTCTTTCTTTGGCTTTTTAAATTAGGGTTTCTTGTACATTCTTTAATTCTCAGCTCTGTACTGAGCTTCAGGACGATCACGACGTCGCTTCTGATCTCGAGAGCTTGAAAGGAAAATCTCACACCGGTGAGCTTATTCTCATCCTCCGCTTCCTATTTTATGATGCTCATTGGTGATTCGTTTTCGCAGTTGCTTCGAGTAACATTGCTCTGGCTACTCTGGTGGGTGGTGGTGGTGGATCCACTGAGCGCACAAACTGGAAACGAAAGTAAGTTTCTTTATTATTATTTGGAGAAACTACGAAAGTGCTTTTCTTTTTGAGATTAAAAGTTGATTGTGTTGAGGCAGGGGTGTAGTAACATGTGCACTCACTGTTCTCACGAGTTCTCAAGCCATTCTCATCGTTTGGTCTAAACGAGCTGGCAAGTATGAGTACAGTGTTACCACCGCCAATTTCTTGGTTAGTTTGCTCATCGGCTAGTTTATATCTCTACTTACAACATTGAGTGATACCAGAGGCTTGAACTCTGGGAAGAAACTAATATTACATGCTATGGTTTCGGGTCCTCGGGATTAAAACCCGAACCTCTGGTATTCAAAAGAAAAAACTTTGTGTAATATCTTGTTTCTGGATCAGGTTGAGACTCTGAAATGTGCGTTATCTCTGCTTGCATTGACAAGAATATGGAAAAATGAAGGTGTTACTGACGACAATAGGTTATGTTCCTTCTTCTTCTGATACTTGAATTGTACTAATGGGTTTGCCACTAGCATCATCTTCAATTAGTTTCCTTTATGTTCTGAGTTTCTGAATCTGTCCTTTTATAAAAGGTTTTGGTTGCTTAGAATTAGCATGTATTATCTCTCTGCCTGTGGGGTTATTAGAGGACTGACCATGCATTTTCTCATTGAGATTTGGCCTTACTGATACCCGAATTAATGTTTCTGAATCAGGTTAAGCACAACTTATGACGAGGTTAAAGTCTTTCCCATTCCTGCAGCTTTGTATCTTTTCAAGAATCTGTTACAGGTTTGGCTTTCCTGAGTTATTTTTGGCTTAGGTTAATGTTTTGTAATTTCTATGTTAATCAGTTTCTAACTACTTAGTGTTGTGTAACCTTTTATGTGGCAGTATTATATTTTTTCATACGTAGACGCCCCAGGCTATCAGATATTGAAGAACCTGAACATCATAAGCACTGGTGTCTTGTACAGAATTATACTGAAGAAAAAGTAGGTTGTTCATTTATCCAAATGGATTACATTACTTAGTTCCAGTGAATAGTTATTCTGGAAATCTATATCTTTTCTGTTGTATTTTCCCCTCTACTACTCTTTCTCCTCTTGCTCAGAACACAAACTTCTTGATTTCAAATGTGAACAGGCTCTGCTGATTCAGTTTGCTTACTGTCTTTTTAACAGGTTGAGCGAGATTCAGTGGGCGGGCTTCATCTTATTGTGTTGTGGATGCACCACTGCTCAGTTGAATTCAAAGTAAAACCCCCTCGCTCTTGGCATTTCCCCCTTTGATTTATTAGCTGCTATCAACTGAGTTTCATTGTATGATGCATGTCTAGTCTCTACTGATTTATGTACTACATATCCTCATATTGGATATTGCTTTTGCAGTTCTGATCGTGTACTTCAGACATCTCTTCCCGGTTGGATCATGGCAATTGTAAGATGTTACTCACCTTAGCATGCTAATACCTACAAAGATTTTTGAAGCTTCTTCCACGTCCACACCAATTGATATGATTGTTTATCTTTGTTTCTAGGTTATGGCTCTTTTAAGCGGTTTCGCTGGAGTGTACACAGAGGTGAGCTTATCAGGAACTTTCACTCGAAAGCTAGCACTGATTTACTTCCTTTTAAATTTTTTTATAAAAGCTTATAAGGGTTTTGCTTTCCATATTGGCAGGCTATTATAAAAAAGCGGCCGTCAAGGAATATAAATGTACAAAACTTCTGGCTATATGTCTTTGGGATGGCTTTCAATGCTGTTGCTATAGTGATCCAAGATTTTGATGCCGTTGCTAATAAGTAAATCTAATATCCCACTTCTTATTTTGTCCCTTTCATATTTGCTACAAATTAGTTCATCTTCTCTGGTATTGAATAGGCTGTTTTTTCCAATTTCAGAGGATTCTTCCATGGTTACTCGTTCATCACAGTACTCATGATTCTTAACCACGCTCTCAGGTAAAAGCTTACTTAAGAGGCCAGACTCTCTTAACTCTAGTTTCAGTTAGTGAAGTTAACACATTATTATTATTCTCCCTGTTGGTTTTGCAGTGGCATTGCTGTGTCAATGGTGATGAAATATGCAGACAATATCGTGAAGGTAGTAAATTTTTATTCGCCATCAGATTCCCCTCAACTAGTCACTCTTGTAGACGGTTTTTAACTTTATCAATCGTTATGTAGGTTTATTCGACATCAGTGGCAATGCTTCTCACCGCGGTTGTCTCTGTATTCCTCTTCAATTTTCATCTTTCCTTGCCTTCTTTTGGGTTCAACGTAAGTTCACCACTTTTGGTCGCTACCAAAACAGTCAATCATCTCTACTTTTCATATCAAAAGCAAGTAGTCCAACGTTTATGGACATAAGAGCTGATGCATTACTGTGCTTATGCTTTGCAGGGTCGTCTCTGTTTCAGTATATTTGCATTCTGCCGGAAGCTACGATAGTAAAAGAAAGATCTCTAAACTTTGTCTGGCAAAAAAAGAGGAATCTGCCACTATTCTCTAGTACAGAGTTAAAGCTTTTGAACAATTGCCAATTTTGTATTTCGTGTAGGGTATATTCTCATTGTAAGGAACCAAAAACTATCAAGAGCACTATAAATTTCAGAAGAAACACTTAAGCTCTTAAGTCTCTGTATACATCTTTGTTTTCATATGCATTACTGTCTGAAAGTGAAGCTATATTGTTGAAACATTGTCATTCATTTTTACCTTTGCCTACACGTTTTCCACTTATACTGGCTTATTGTGAAGCGACATTGCATGTCCTTGAGTCTTAAGAGTTAAGAAGCTACATGAGATAAATAGCCTTGCTCCACAAATGAGGCAATGCAGTCATCGAACATCTCTTCAAGTGTCTTAAACTTGAGTCCCAGATGCTTTATCTTCGAAATGTCAAACTCGTAATGCAGCCTATCTAGTTTCTCAAACCTGAATATTTTTCAAAGATAAGATTATTTCATTGTATTTGAGGATAACAAACTTTGCGAAAAGGGTTTAAAGATCAGTCTCAAAACCTCTTGGGGATAGGGAGTGATGGGTAACGTGTGGATAGGAAGGAAACTAGTTCCTCTAGAGTGACAACCTTAGAGCTGCAAATGTATCTGCCTTGAGCTGCTTCGTGTTCGAAAACGAGGATGTGGGTTCTTGCCACATCGTCTATATGAACATAACCCATTTGTCCATGCCATTGAAACTTTTCTGTTTCTCCTGTTGTGTTGAATAGTAACATGTTATAAGTGAGGGTACTGTTCTGCTGATGTTGCCAAGAGAGTACAGTACCTTTGAGCAACCCGAGGAGATCGGATGCTGTAGAACACAGATCAGGAGGCAGGCTAGGTCCAACGAGGAAGGATGGTAGAACAGTGACAAGGTCAATACCATTTTCTTCACAATATTTCCATGCAGCTTGCTCGGCCAATGTCTTGATAATGCATACCAGACCTTTGTTTTGTTTTGCCATGTCGCATTACAAACGTTTAGCTGATATGATTCTGGTGTTAGCAACAAAAAAAAAAGACTGTTCAAATTATCATACCTGGAAACGCTTGCAGAGTTCAACAGAGGTCCAAACAGATTCATCAAGAGGGACATTGGGATCAAAATCATCTCTGATCCTGACTGTTGAAGAGGATGAGGTGAGAACCACACGCTTCAGATATTGATTCTTCCTGCATGATCTCAGTACATTCAGTGTGCCCTCTATAGCTGGTTTCAAAATCTCCTCCTATGATCAGATCACAGTATGTTAAATTGTTACACAAAGCATACAAGGAAAAAACTTGTAGTGGCATCATGCCTCTGGATTAGAGGTAGGTTTGAGGACAGGAGAAGCAGTATGGAAACTCCTTGGCATCCAATTATAGCGTTATCAAAACTACCATCTTCCATTAAATCAGCCTTCACCAAACGTAGTCTCTCCTTTGCCCCTTCCAGTTTCCACAAGTGTGCAAGCTTCTTCTCATTTCCTGTGAAAATATGAAACACTTATCTGACTCTCACTTAGGTTTGCTTATTACCATTTTAAGGAAAAGACAAGAAGGATAGAGAAACCTGGATCTCTGACTGTTCCTGTAACTTCATACCCCTCAAGGAGAAGTCTCTTCACAAGCCAAGAAGCTAAGAAGCCTGAAGCTCCAGTAACACAAACTTTTCCTTTCCTTGATCCATTCTCTGATAACGATGGAGTCACACTACATTAGTTATATAGCAATACCATATGATAAAGGTAAGTAGGGAATAGGTATGTCATTTAACTCATGTGAGGTTAGCTTATTTATAAAGATGGTTTTTATGACGGTTGTTGAACCACTAGAATGGCCTAACTAACATTTTCTCCATGAAACAAGTTCTCCCTGGTTCAATGTATGTCCTGTATTCCTTTGGTTTGCTTAACACCTTAAGAGGTATACTGGAGCTTCCACCATTTCAACCAACAGGTGGAGAAGATGAACTTCTAAACATACTGCACAAAATCTCTTAATACAAGGAACAAAAGAAAAGTATTAAAATCATCTTGGTTAACTAAAGAAAAGTTACAAGGCAAACCCAAACTTGGAACAAACCTGTATTGAGATTTTAGATGCCATAAACATATTCTAAAGACTTTATTAAAAAAATAAAATAACAAGTTGAAGGCATTTAGTAATAGTAATGTATATTACTTTTTACAAATTTTAGGGGTCAATGCCAATGTTTTACTGAGTTATAAGTAAGGATGGAGAATTGACTCAGGAGAGGAAGCTCGTTTATCCATTAATAGTCTGATCTTAACGGATCATAAATCAAAGGTGGCTCAAGCTCCAACACTACAAGTCAGCTTATTAGTTCTGGTTTATATTGGTTTTGGTTCCATTTATTCGGTTTAATCGAAAATTTACAATCCTAAGAGCATACATATTAAGGGTTCATAAGGTTCATAAGGGGGGTTCACACAGTTTTCTAGATGAACAGTGATGAACCCGTGTCTTTGGGGTTCACTCTGGTGAACCCGTATCACCACTGTTCACGACACGTGGCGGCCCGCGATTAGTCTATCTTTTTTTTTTTTTCCTAAAAAAACACAAAAAAGAAAAATAAAAAAATTAATAATAAAAAAATGAAAGATGAACTCCAAGGGGGGTTCATTGATGTGGATGCCCTAAGATTTATCTTGTAATTGTACTGGGCCTAAATAGCGTAGATAATTGGGCCTACACTAAATAAATAAAAGCCTCTTATCATTACGTTCAAACTCCAACCCAATGGAAGCAGCAGTGGCTGTTGTGTCTCGTCTCCTTCCCAATCCAATCCATTACAGCTGATGTAATAAAAAAAATATTTTACTGAAATTAAAAAATTGGTTTTATCTGTTGTTTTGGTGTTGCCACCACCACAACGTTGTCTTCTCGGGTTACTCATCATATCTCTTTGATTGGTCTCGCCTCCGTCTCTTCATCATCATCTTCTACGACTATTTTCGTATTTTGCATGCTTGTTTCTGACTCTATTTCTGTTTATTTTTTCTTTCTTTCTAGGATTCTACGTTTTATCTAATGGCTTCCAATCCAGACAAGAATCTATCTCCTTCAGGTAACATTTGCTTTCACCCAATCTCCTTCGTATACACAATCTGATCTGCGCTGTTTGTGCTGTGTTGAATCGTTTCTGAGTTTAGAGAATTGTATCTGGTTTCACTGTAGATGATAAACCGGAATCAGATAACAAGAATCCTAAACCGGAATCAGAGAGCAAGAGTCCTAAACCGGAATCAACAGCCTCTGGGAGTTCACCTTCATCAGCTAACCCTGCCATGAATTTCAATGCTTTTGACTTCTCTAGTATGGCTGGTATACTAAACGTAAGTGTGCACTTTCTTGTACTAAAGTTATCTTCTTTGTAGCTTTTTTTACTAATGGGTTTGTTGTTCAGGATCCAAGTATCAGAGAATTGGCTGAGCAGATTGCTAAAGATCCTGCCTTTAACCAGTTAGCTGAGCAGCTTCAGAGATCTATTCCAAACGCAGCTCAAGGAGGTGTTGGAGGAGGAGGAGGAGGAGGTTTCCCTAACATTGATCCGCAACAGTATGTTAGTACGATGCAGCAGGTTATGCATAACCCTGAGTTTCAGACTATGGCTGAGCGTCTTGGTAACGCCTTAGTTCAGGTGAAAAACTTTGGACATATATTCAGTCTAGAGGAGGCATGGATTTGAATGAATCTCTTTTTGTTTTTTTTTTTTTGCCTTTCAGGATCCACAAATGTCTCCTTTTTTGGAGGCTTTCTCCAATCCTGAAACAGCAGAGCATTTTACTGAGCGTATGGCGCGGATGAAAGAAGATCCAGAGTTGAAACCTATACTTGATGAGATTGATGCTGGTGGTCCTTCTGCCATGATGAAGTCAGTTATACAATCTTTTTGTTTTTGATAACTTATAAAAACTTGTTTTTCCTTATGGAGGAATGTTTTTTTAAATCTGGTATTAGGTACTGGAATGATAAAGATGTGCTGAAAAAGCTTGGTGAAGCAATGGGTATGCCTATTGCTGGCTTGCCAGACCAGGCTGCTTCAGCTGAACCTGAGGTAGCAGAAGAAGAAGGCGAAGAAGAAGAAGAGTCTATTGTTCATCAAACTGCCAGTCTTGGTGATGTTGAGGTTAGACTGCTTCCTACTTTGTTAAACGCTCATGTGCTTGCTTGACTACTTGGGGTTTTATCATTCATGTGTTGTTGATTGAATTAGGGTTTGAAAAATGCTTTGGCATCTGGTGGTAACAAAGATGAAGAAGATTCTGAGGGAAGGACAGCTTTGCATTTTGCTTGTGGATACGGCGAGGTATGCAAGTCTCTTATCAATCTAGGGCCATTTAATATTCTATTCGTATAGAGTTTTTTTCTTTTTTGTTTGATTAGCTGCTCAAGTTAAGTATCTTTATCATCATTCACTTGGTAGACAAGTAATCAGCCTACCACACTTACGAGTTTTCATGACACAATGATTAATATTTAGTCAAAAGAACAATGATTAATATTTATCTTCCATCTTTTACACCTTGTTTATAGCTAAGGGATTATATTTGAGATTGGCCCCCATTGATGATCTCTTTCCGCAGTTGAAATGCGCTCAAGTTCTTATTGATGCTGGAGCAAGTGTTAACGCCTTTGACAAAAACAAGAACACACCTCTGCATTACGCTGCCGGTTACGGGAGGAAAGAGTGTGTAAGCCTTCTCCTAGAGAATGGTGCTGCAGTGTAAGTTTTACAACAACACAACACTTATAGAGAAACTGACTCCGCTTCTTCACGACCATAGTTAGTTATATGATGCTTTCTGTCTATGTATGTGGTTCCAGGACTTTGCAAAACCTAGACGAGAAGACACCAATTGATGTGGCCAAGCTCAACAACCAGCTCGAGGTGGTGAAGCTGCTCGAGAAGGATGCTTTTCTTTGAGCGTGGAAGCTTTGAGGGATCTGTCTTGTATTGTGTCTCGTGAACCAATTTCACAGGCCTCTCTGTATACTTCTTTTTCTTAATTACTTGTGTTTTTATTAGTTACTACTCTCTCCTTCTAAACTTGTCTCTTATGGTGTTTTTGATTTCATCAAAAGTCAATAAAGAATGAAAGAGAAATCAATGTTTAACTTTTAACCAAACATATGTGTCTTACTTTTCTTGTAACATTTCAAGAATCGTTTTGGTTTAGAAGATATGACCAAACAACTTCATCTCAAAGTGATTCTATTCTTTTGTGTACTGTTGTCCGAAAATTCCCTGTGTCGGAAAGTTCCTATATTTATACACAAGCTTCAAGATCAAATACTACAGTTTATTATTTTAAATAAACAATCAAAGTCTTGTCTCTTGTTACGTTCGCAATGAACTGCATGCATCGTTCACGGTTTTTAATAAAGTCTTTGTTAAGCAGAGCAAGAACCATTTCACGGCTTGGATCCACTCTCTCCCGGCCGCAACCACCGTCTCTCCCCTCCGCGGCCGTCATGAGTAGACTTGAAACTCACAACACAAGGCTCTGCATCGTTGGTAGTGGTCCGGCGGCTCACACGGCGGCTATTTACGCAGCTAGAGCTGAACTTAAGCCTCTTCTGTTCGAAGGATGGATGGCTAATGACATAGCTCCCGGTGGTCAACTAACAACCACCACCGAGGTCGAGAACTTCCCTGGCTTTCCAGAAGGTATTCTCAGCTAGGCTCAACAATAAATAAGACCCTAAGCTAGAATAAATAAATGGACTCTAACTGTTGTTATGGATTTATAAATTATTTTTGTTATTATAAACATACCTAACAAAATTAATAATCTAGACCCTAAGGTCCCTAACTAAGAAAAAAAAACATTAGGACCTTTTTTGAGTAACTACAAATTTAAAAATAAAAACTAAAATAAGCTGTTCGGAGCTGAGCTCAGGGCAAGAGAGCAGACCACCTAAACAATAGTTTAGGATATCTATCGTATGAACTAGGCAATATTTTATTTGAATTTTCATATATATAGTATTTTTAATTAGTGTTAATATGCAAACATAATTCATATTTTTTTTACAAATGTAACAAAAGTTGGTTGTTCATAATTTTATGAAGGTATTCTCGGAGCAGAGCTCACGGACAAGTTCCGGAAGCAGTCGGAGCGGTTCGGTACGACTATCTTCACGGAGACGGTGACTAAAGTTGACTTCACGTCGAAGCCGTTTAAGCTGTTCACAGACTCTAGAGCCGTTCTCGCCGAGGCCGTGATTCTTGCTACGGGTGCTGTGGCTAAGCGGCTAAGCTTCCCTGGCTCTGGTGAAGACTCCGGAGGTTTCTGGAACCGTGGAATCTCGGCGTGTGCTGTCTGCGACGGAGCTGCTCCGATATTCCGTGACAAACCTCTTGCGGTTATCGGTGGAGGCGACTCGGCGATGGAGGAGGCTAACTTCCTCACCAAGTATGGTTCCAAAAGTGTATATAATCCATAGGAGAGACGCTTTTAGAGCGTCTAAGATTATGCAGCAGAGAGCTCTGGCTAATCCTAAGATCGTCGTGATTTGGAACTCGACGGTTGTGGAGGCTTATGGGGAAGGGGAGAGAGGTGTTCTTGGAGGAGTGAAGGTGAGAATGTGGTTAGTGGAGAGGTTTTGGATTTGAAAGTTTCTGGATTGTTCTTTGCTATTGGTCATGAGCCAGCAACGAAGTTTCTTGATGGTGCGGTTAAGCTTGATTCAGATGGTTATGTGGTGACAAGCCCGGTACTACACAGACGAGCCGTTGCCGGAGTTTTTTGCGGCCCGGGGATGTCCAGGACAAGAAGTACAGGCAGGCCGTACAGCTGCGGGAACTGGTTAGTTCTCTACTTTTCCATAGCTTTGTAATGTTAAGAGTTGTGCTTCTAAAAGAAATGTTGTAACAAGTGGCATTACATCATAAAGGCATCAAGTCCCGTCTGAAACGAAACTAATATTATATGTTGTAGTTTCTGTATATGAAGTTACGTGTTTTGGTTTAGAACCTAGTAATATAAAAAAAATTGGGTTATTAGTTATTTAGTTGTGTGAGTAATTATTTTAAAATGTTAGCTATTTGAATTTGTGTTTAATGTGTGTTTAATCTCCTCTGCAAATTTGTTAGCTTCCATTGCAAGGAACAAATTTGTGTTCTTGAACTTTAAGTCAATTAAAAATTGATGCAAGCTAAGATTTTGTGTTGGAGTTAGTCTTAGCTGAGTGTGTTCTTCTACATTGCTTAGTAGTTAGTAGAGTAGTTTAGTTGTTACATTCTCTCGGCTTAGCTATGTGTATAAAGCATTGATTGTCATCACAACTCGTTTGATTGATTGTGTAGGATGCATGGCAGCTTTGGGATGCGGATCATTACTTGCAGGAGATTGGATCTCAACAAGGTAAGAGTGACTGGTAAGTGCTCAGATCAAGCGTTGGTGATAGAGCTAACTGTTGATCCCTGGTTTGGTTTGGATTTGTTTACTTCTTAATACTGCAGTTGGAATTGAGTAAGGATATTCTTCAAAGCAGTAGTCCTGCTGCTTGAGGTTATAACCTCCAATTGTTTTTTCAAACATTAGATGAATCTTCAATTACAACATCATATAATATTATTCTATTACAATTATAATGATCGATCAACTACCTCCAAGTTGTTTCACTTGAACAATCCACTTTTACGCGCTTTCTTTAAATGCACTTCTGTATATCTTCCAATACATTACAAGATATTTCCCATGATGGGGCTGGTAAACATGTTAAGATGGAATAGTAAGGACATGTATAATGTGAACACTGAAAATAAGTTTGAAAATAAGTTAGGGGACGATTTAAATTTTAAAGTCATTGAGAGATTGAAGAAGTGAATCTTGGAGATATATCACTTTATTGACTATGACCAAAGATAGTTAGGAGGAAAATACTTATATATATGTATATAGATTTTAAAATAGAAATATATATATTAGTTTCTAATATACTTTAAACCTCGGACTATTCTCTCTATGTAATCTTTATTTTATTCTTCTTAGTTTATTTGTTGATTGGATGTATATATTCGAGAAGTCATCTCCATTTAAGCAGAAAATATTCGTGAAAGCAAACCTCCACTTAACACTACACACATTATACGCTAAAACTAAACGACTACTTGAGTTTTGAAGCTAACAAAAATTATTCTAACTACTTTTACAATGTTCTTTTATGTTATTGCATTGATTTAAAACAGGATTGTCATGAATATGAATCCACGCGCTCAATAATTTCAAAGCTTGTATATAAATGAACATGTAACCAAGTGAATGCATCAGACTGAAGTTTATAAACGGAGTCGTCGAGATATTTGAAGATATTTATTTATCAAAAAATGTGAAATTTACGTTCGGTCTTGGACAAGAAAATACAAAAAAAAAGTTGGATAACATTGAACTATTTGTAAAAGACGGAGAACACTAAAAAGCTAAGTTTAAATGATGAAAAGTGTTATATAATAAACATTTTGGAGAAAAGGAAAGAAAAAAGATGAGGCATAAGATTCCATCAAGTGAAACTGAAAGGTTGGATAATATTGGGGCTTGTCATGCGTTTCTAGTGTCTATTTGAGTTGGGTGGTACTTTTATCGTTTCGCTTCAAATATTCCTCTTTCTCCACCTTTTTCCCTTTATCACTTTAGTTTATTCCCACATTATATATATATATAAATATTACAAAATGATGTTTGTTTGGCTGCATTTGATCGTATGCATCTAGGTTAAACATAAGATAAAAATAATAGAAATGAATGAAGTTATGTGGAACTTATTCCACAATTATAACTAACTAATCTATGTTTTAACTTGTCGATATCCATGTAAAAATTAGTTAGATCCCACACAAGTAACCATTATAAAAAAAACTGCGAAAAAACTATCTGAATCTATAAGTATAGTCGAATTACTATGATGGTGAATGGGATGTTGTGTCAAGTGTGTGCCGTCAATATGTTTGTTCCATATGGAGTATCTGCAGATATTTTGAGATATTTTGTTAAATCAATAAATGTTTGTTGTATTAATTTATCCTCATCAACTTGCGATCTAGCAATTACAGAATAACCAAAAATTTCTATAAACCCGTCAATAATAACGACGTCAATCCATAAATGAAAAAGTTAAATTGCTATAATGGGTGTAAGAGACCTAACAAATTAATTTCAACTAATTTATGTTTGTTTTTTGTCAACTTCCTAATTTATGTTTTTATGTTTGATATTTTGGAGATATTTTGTTTGATAGATACCTTGAGAAAAAATATTAGGTACGCACAATTATGTGGGATTATATGATGACGTTTATTTCACTTTGAAAATAAATAATAAAAGAAAAAGAAAAAAAATACATGTGTGGCATGTTTTGTGATCGATTTTATAATGTTATATACGTACGTCTTTCACGTTTATATAATCATATACCGTAAGTCTGGAACTTTGTATATTTTTATGATCATTGAAAGAAAACCAACTTGTAAATTTCTCTGCTCATTCGTATTGACTGAGAGTGAGTCATCCTTATTTGCGGGGGAAGGAGATGAGACCATACAATCTTTCTTTGACTCATGACTAAAACTGAGGAAGACTTGTAACAACACTTACATATTTAATTTTGCAGATTCTTAACAACTAATTAAATGTTAGAGTCATTACTTTGTCTGCACACTAAATTTACTTACACTAAGTTACAGTTTACCAGTTTTGCTAACACATCAACAAAAACTAATTGCTAGTATATTACTTGTGACGTTACTTTTTTCATATAGACTGAATACTTTCCAGTTCACAAAATTGTTTCTGTAGTTATCATTTGTCGTAAAAGATTAGCGACCATCTGTGCAAATATACACGAGTACTTTCCAGATTCAACTCTAAGTCATTTTGCACTTTTTAATAATACAATTAAACTCAACTAATGAATCCCCTAGATTTTTTGAAATGTATATTTCTAAACCTATATAACTTCAAAAAATATAAACTAATATTTTTAAGAAATCACAATTTTCAAATTAATTAATAAAATATATTAAAATATAAAAAATACATGCACAATTTTTTTTAAAAAATATCTACTTTTTGTAACGGATTATTCCTGCGCTTTATTATATGAATGTTGCTCACACGAATTCACATGACCAACTCTTTTGTCAGTGCTCATGTGTCCATGATTAAACCACGTATACTATTTTATGCTAATAATTGTAAGATTCTTGGGAAAGAAATCTACATGTCGTACTTGTAAACATGCATCTGACAAGTTCAGATTCAGAACAGTGTACAGTCTTACAGAGGATAAAATGGAAGTAACAAGACCCCTCCCTACATAATTAATACTTTACTTTTTCTTTAATCATTGCCGATAATTTTCACAAAAAGAAAAAAAACTTTTTAAGGAAGAAAAGCAGGGATAATGGTGGAACTGAACTGTGAAGGATGTTGATGAGGAGGAGGCTGATCTTTGATCTGAGTCTCCGCCGTGGAAGCATGGTGGCCACACCGATCACACTTCACCGGAACCAAAATTCTACGACAAGAAGGACACGACGACCGAGAAGTCAACCATTTATCTATGCACGCCACGTGGAAGGCGTGGCTACATAGCGGCAAGATCCTGATCTCTTCTCCGTCTGAAAACTCTGTTAAGCATATGGCGCACTCGTTGGACGATTCTCCGACGGAGCAGCTCGGCGAGTCCGCGGAGGTGAAAGTTGACTTAGGGAGGGACTGGAGCGCTTTTTTCTTGAGACCTTTGTTAGGCGGCGGAGATTCTCCTACGGCGGAGGAATTAACGCCGGCTACACGGCGGAGCCAGGCGCAGCGAGCTACTGCGGCTAAGCCGGATACGCATATGAGAGCGCAGAGAAGAGCTGAGAGGATAACAATCATGTCGGTTTCCGCGGCTAGATTTCTTCCGGCGGTGGCGGCGCCGTCGCAGTTCCCAAGGAATCTAGAGGAGCGAGTCATGTTGTTTGAAGAGAAAGATGAAACGTGAAGGTGGTGAAGATAGAGAGGAAGAAGAATCTGATCTTATTAGTAATAATAGAGACACACACATCCACATCTATACTTATATACATACATGCCTAATTGCAGATAATTAAATAATTATTAAATCCAGCAGAAAAGTTGTATGAATAGAAAAATGTAGTTTTACAACTTCTACAAAAGAATAGAAAAAAGGAGTCTGAACTATCATAAAGCCAAACATATTTGCATCTTTTAATAGGAGGAAAAGATTGTTTTATCGAGGTTTGATGTTTTTAAAATTTTTGCTTAATTTTCTTTTATAGAATCACTTGTATAAGTTTATTGTAGTTTTAGTCAAAAAAAAAAAAATTCTTCTAGTATAATATTCTAACTTGTCCGAGAAAATATGATCGAGCGATAAAGAGAAAGGGATGTAACACAAATATGTTTTAGGTTATCCACCTACTACGCGAACTAAGAATAATAACTAAGTAACATTGTTCATGCACACCTACACGAATATAGACCTGTAGGCTTATTTTATACAATGTATATCTACTTAGAGATTAGTTCAAATCTTTCTATAGGTTTCAGATATTCTCATACTAAAAAAATTCTAAATTTGAATATTTAAATGTGATTCTTTTCCGTCAACAAAAAATGTGTTTTCTTTTCGTCTGGAAGTTTTTATGGACAATATTGTTGGATAAAACAGAAAATGCTTGAATCATTAAATAAAACATCCAATGGCTATTAAGGAAGTACATTATTTAACAAAGGGTAAATAAATGATAAAAATTTTCAAATAAAAATTACATGATGACCAAAAAATATCTAAAATATCCAATGTAAGTACCGTGAGATCTTAGAAAGTTAGGAACACGTGTTAACATAAAACGGCGGTTGAAATTAACTATTACTAACTTATAAATCAATTTCAGATATTAATAGATTTGGGAATATCGTAATCGTGTTACCAAGTCCTCCCTTAATTATAAACTAGGATAAGACATGTGCCTTGAACAGGATGAATATATGTAATTAAAATATAAAATTTAATATGATAATTTAAAATTTACAATGATTGTTTTTGTATGTATTTGAATTAAGATTTTGAATTTTTATATAATTATCTATACGTAGGATCAGAAACATTTTAATTAGAAATGTAGATCAATCTTAGAATTAATGATCTGTTTTCATATATCTTTTCACTTATCAGTGTTCGAGTGATGGAAAATAAATGGCGTATTACTGCGCTGATTGGTAGAGTATTAGCAAGTTCCCTAATGTTTTAAGAAGCAATTGTAAAATATTTGCATTTAAAATATATAAAGTTTCAAACTAATTTAAATATAATTTATTTATCTGTCTAATAATATTAGAAATTATATATTTTTTACAAATTATTATTTTTAAAATAATTTATAAAAAAATTATGTTAATTTTTAAATTAATTTTTAAAAACAGTATTTTAAGTTTTTCAAATACAGATAAAATAATTAAATTAATTATGCCATGATTTAACATAACCATAATAATTTAAAATATAAAAAATTAAAATTAACAAATTAAAAATTAACTCAGTTATATCATGATTTAACATTTAAAAATTAATTATGGTTATGAGAGTTTACGTTCACGTGTCAGTCCTATTTATCTTCCATTTTTCTCTTGTTATGTGTATATTTGGTTATTACTCGATATAAATATTTATTTTGAATTTTATTTCTCATTTCGTTTGTTTAAGAAAATACTTAAGATTTAAAATAATTAAAGAGATACATACTTAGAGTTAAGATCTGCACTTTATGCAAAATAAGTATTTTATATTTATTATTTTTTATATTTTTCTGCATATTATAAATAATAAAATAATAAATACATATTAAATAACTAAGAAATCAGTTACTATTATGTAATAAATTGGCGTATGCATATAAATTTAACTATTACTCTTGTTTATTCACAATTAGGGTAAATAAAGCAAATATCAATCTTATATATTGTATATGGATATATAATTAATTTAAATGATATAAACATAGTATATAACACATTTTTATATGGATATTAATTAATGAGGTTTCTACTCATTGATTTTATGATTATTTACATATTTGTATACAAACTTTACACCAACGATTTTTTTAATGTGAGTGTTTAGTAGTTTCAATAATTTATAATCATTTCACAATGACATATTTCAAAATTAAATATTACTTTTCAATATATGTTCAAGGCAAATATCAAATATAAGTATGTATTTCATACGATGTATAGTTAATTAAAATGATGTTAAATATATAATAAACTAGAATTATTTCTTCATATGTCTTCTAATCATATATTTTAGTATAGAAAAAAAATTAAAACCTTGATCTTAAAAGTTTATGTGGGACTTTAACAGTTTTAATAATTTATACTCATTAAAAAATTCGAAATACAACATACACATCTAGATTTTTATTATATATTAATGTAATTGTGTAATTTATTTTAATAATAAAGAATAAACAAAATGAAAAAAGTATACAGATGTTATCAATCTTTTATTGTTTAAAATCATTAATTGTCATATATATATTTTGATCATATTAGGTATCCGTAGGTTTTATTAAGGAAGCATGTGAAACAATAATATTTAATATATGCGACCAACTATAGCCTACGAATATTATATTGCTAGAGCTTTTTAAACTATACATTATATTCACATACTCTAGAATCCTTTGAGATTTGAAAATAGAAGTCAAGAGCTATGCCACGTAGGATTGAGGTTATCTTATAAACTTAAGGTTTACAACTTTTCATGATTCTCAAATAATATATAGGATATAAGAATCAAATGACGTATACTATTAAGAACCAGCAGAGAAAAAGATGGGTAGGTGTGGGCACATCTTTATAGGTTCAGTTTGACGAACTTATTATCAAAAGGTATCAAGTATAAGTTACTTTCTTACCTAAACCTACTTCGTCAAGACTCTTTTCATGCATTTAATTCTCTATTTTTCAGTTCACTTCTTTTTATTTGGCATCCAGAAGAATACAAAAGATGTGAACACGTGTTTGACCAAGATGGATTGGGACTTACGGATAATAACAAGTTTCAAATGAATTGTACACTCAGGAATGGATAACCTTGGTGTGAATACGTGTGATGTGCGTCTTAACGTCTTTTGAACCACTAAAGTGATAAAAAAGCAAACCGAGTTAATAAACCACTGATAAAAAAAAACGTTGATTAAAAATAACAATAGATTCGCACACCGGCACAACAAGAAACCAACAATTGTAAAATGGATGAGACTGGAAGCATTAATTACTCCATCTATTTCACACAAAAAAAATCGCTTTGAATTTTTACTTTTATTTTATAAAGAACATCGTTTCATGTTTTAATACAATTTATACATATTTTACTTTACTATTTATTGCAAAATGCATTGGTCACTATAATAAATAGTTATAATTACTAAAATAATTAATATATTTCAATTATATTTTTAATTTGTGTGCAAAATATCAAAGTGAAACGTTTTTAAAAAAAAGAGTGAGTATAACATTTGCGAAGGGGAAAACAACAAAGAATGGAAAAGCATCATTTATATTGAAGATCAAAGCATCAATGAATGATCCATCGTTTCGGGTAACGCCTACATAGATGACGTTTATCATTATGTGTTGACAGTGTTATATGTTTTCACACAGGTAAATCTGATAAATATGTTGTCCTTTTGATCATAGTATATTTTTTTTTGTTTAAAGTTTCACAGACATTTTATGTTTTGTTTAAATTACATATCCTTTTTCTATATTGGCAAGAAGCCAATACAACGAGGAGTTTGATCTTTTGACATATAAAATGATAAGATCCCAAGCAATTTCAGCTAAACCAAGATATAACTAGATGCATATATCAAAGAGCAATACTTTAAATAGACCTAAAAAATATTTTGTCATTAAAATAAATTATAAAGAAAAAAATGATTAAAATATATTTTATTGAAAAATATAAATATATTATTTACATCTTTTAAGTAATTAATTTAGACTTAAAGTTAGAGTAATGAGATGAAATTTTAGAGATAAAATTTAAAATTAAAAAAATATATTAAGATTTCAAATTAAAAAAAACTATGTTAATTATTTTTTGAGATTTTTTTTGTGATAAAAAAATTTTAAAAATTTATTTGAGAGATTTGTCATATATCAATATATAAAAAATGATAAGAGGAATTGGCCGTGTGGTTGGTCCTTTTGGACTCTGTTGAAAGTACCAAAGGTGACAAAATCTAATGCCCATAAAAAGCGGTTTTGAGACTTGAGAGAGTTGAACATGCAAAGCAATAAACGAGTCAAAGTCATGCCCTCATGCTTGTTACGTCATACGTGTAACGTCTACTATTATATGTTCGTAACGCAAGCTTCATGTCATTGTCGGCGCGCAAACTCTTGTTGACTCTTTGGTCGTGAAACATTAATTATGTCAACGTATATTAGCACATCACGTAACATAACCATCGATGCAGTTGCCATACCATCCATTATAGATAGAATATGTTTAGATTAGGTTTAAGTTTCTTTATCCTTTAACCTGTAATCGTACTCTTCGACCAAATTGGAATATAAGTTTTCGTTATCCATTAGTGGGCTCGAAGTAAAGGCCGAAATCAAAGCTAAGTCCCCAATAGCTTTGTTTCTTTTAAAGGCCCAATATCTACATCTTGTAAAACAAGAACAAACTTCACTTGTTATACGCTTGTTGGGGTGATAAACAGTTTGCTGAAGAGATACAAACGAGACAGTATAGAGCTCCTGGAGTGATATCAAAGTCAGGATACTTATTCTCTGTTGATATGTGGTCTTTTGGTTGTACGGCTTTCGAGCTTGTCACAGGGGATATGCTATTTGCTCAGAAAGATAAAAGATCTATATCTAACCCCAAGAAGCTCTTGTTTCTTCTTCTTAACCGTCGACTTGATAGCATAACAAAAGAGACCACTTAAAAGGCAGCTCCTGGAAAGAGTTTTAACTGGATTGTCCTGTTTCATGTCAATCACCCCTTTAAGATACTTGGTTCGAACAAAACTCTAACATCCCGATTTTTTGGTAAGATGTGGAAAGGTTTAAGAGAATTGATTCACTATCTATGTCATCAAAGTTGACTTACATTTTCTGTCACACGTCCGTTTAGAACTCCAAGGTTAAGCGTGCTTGGCTGGATTAGTGAAAGGATATGTGAACTATCGGGAAAGTTCGCGATATCGTGTGAATGAGGCTAAAATACAGGGAAAGATCGAGTGGTGATTGCAGGATCAGTAAACAGATAATTTTGAACCTTGGAAATTTGCACACCGACCGTTGGAACGGGATGGGGCCCATGGACTGAAAGAGCGGACGTAGGTGCCCCATTAGCCATAGGCAGTTGGGGCGTTACAAAAGTGTTGGAGAAAGATGTAGTGCTTGATGATTTGCCTCCTTCTTACATAAAGGGCTGTGATATGGTCAAACGAAAGAACATAAAAGATTAAGGCGGCTAAGTTAAGGATTGAAGCTATACAACATCCTTGTGACAAAGTTAGAGGAAGTGAGTTGTGTTTGGAAGTTGAACATAGCAAGAAGAAAAGGAAGAGAGGTTTTGAAATTGATCAGGAGGATTTGGTTATAGAGACTTTGCTCATACACAATGTGAGTGAGGAAGAAATAGAGAAGGTGTAATTACAATGCTTTGCTAGGTTTGCATGTTGTCACCATTGTTGTTGCTAGAAGAACCAAAACCACCATGCTGCTTCCTCTTGGAACGAGCACGCCGGTTCTGGAACCAATTGTAGACATTCTGTTCAGCCAATATGGCCATGTTGGCTAAGCTCTTCGGTTATGTCTTTAATCTTTTCTTGCTTGGTGCTCCTATGCCTTGATCGAATATACGCTCTAGGATCTGAAGCTGCACTGGAGTAGGAGTCCACCTCTGCCTAGCTGTCATCTTGTGACCTATAATTGGGTCTGCATATAATAGTCCTCCCATTCTCCCTCCTGTTTCAACACCAAAAGAGACATCAAAACAGAGTTGTTGAAGTTGAAGTACATACAAACTGAAACTTTACAACTCTTAAGAACAAGGGTCAAGCAGAAACACCAGAACCTAAGCTAAACCGGTTCCAAAATTCCACAAGAACCTAAGCTAAACCGGTTCTTGGAATTTCAGATTTAGACCGGTAATTACGCCAAGAAATGGAAGAGAACCTGCAAGATCTTGTTGAGAAGTGAGTGTTTTGTGCATCTCAACAAGACGTTCACAAATAGTGGTGTAGATAGCAATCTGTTTCCTCAGAGTTTCAAGCTGCTCGTCGGTCATCAACTTCACGTACATTCCTCCTCCATTAACGTGGATCCCCTGAAGATTAGAAGAGTGATTGTCCCACTCCATCATCCCTTTTGTCTGAACTTAGTCTCTTCTTCTCTGTGTGAATGTAAGGAAACAGAGGAAGAGAAAGGTAAAGGCAGAAACAAGACAAAAAAATATTTATTTATATATGAAATTTTATATTAGTGCCAAGAACAAAAACGATAAAAGATATTAATAAAACGGTAAACATGAAGCTTAAGGAAACAATTTGAATCAGATGGTTATTTAGTTTCCTAAATTAGAAACTGACCGTTTGTAATATGTCTATTTAAAGTTAAACGACTACTTCCATGACTAGAGTTTTAACAGTATCTTATTTTAATCTTAAATATGATTTTATGCTACATGCCGTTGGGAGGAGTTGATTATTCATTCATATATGAGTAAGTAGTAAGATCAATTAAATAGCCTAGTGTATGTGCATTTCAATGCAAAGCTGTTAAGAAACTTAAAAGTTCAGAGAAAATGATGAATGTGATCTTTGATGATAGTAATGATTAATGAATGTGTAAAAGGCATAGATAATTATCTTAACTTGATGTTTGTTACCCAAACTCTAAGGGTAAAAAATCTATGTGAAGATGAATATGAATCTGAAGAAAGAAGAGATGATCAATATATTCTCTCTTCACTGAATTACAAACTGCTTTGTATTTATCATCGTTTCAGTTTCTAACTTGATTGTCTGAGTCAAATTGATTAGTTTTTTTTTTGTAGGTCTATGTTACAAGAGGTAACTCCTAACACATTTTCCTCAATTTATTGTGATTATTTGATTTTTGTAGGTGTATGTATCAAGATTAAAATAATATATATTTTGGTTTATCTCTAATTTAAAATTATCTTGTTGTTTTTGAATCAGATGTTTTTTTTTTCTGGAAAAAATTCTCCGTCCATCTATAAATACATAAATTTAAGTCTAATTATTCTTATATTTTATAGATGCGTATGTTTTACATTAAATCGTATAGAAAACTAAGTTTTGGAATACTTTTTGATTTTTTCTCCAACTCTTTGATAATTCACTAAGTAACCGATTGCTCAGCAGACATGATTCCAAACAGAACAATTAATATGATCTTTGTGGAATTAATAATATTAAGGGTTCACCATTAGCATTAAAATATTAATAATTGGTGTCTTGTGAACTCACTTTTAATAACATAGTCTTTTTGTTTCAAAACAGATAATTTTTAAGGAAAGTTTTTGTGTGTAACTAATGATTATTGTAGTTTATTTTGTAATTGGTTAAATAATTTATAATCAATATTTTTAAAATAAAAAAAATATTTTTTATAATAATTATGCACTATTTTAAAATATCAATTATTTTGGAACGGAGAGAGTAATACTGCTGTGTATCTTAAGTATTATTCATGACCAAGACCATTTTAAATGTCCCTCTCTAGAAACATATATATGGATCCACACTCGAATCTCGATCCTCCTAAATGTCCCCTCTAGTAATTAGGAGTTCCTGAAGTGTTTTGGTATCTAAAAGTGTTAGTCACAAAGTCAAACAGTTCCTAAGCCATATTTGGTTTGAATATATTTGTTTTTGGTATCATGACTTCTTGTGGTACAAGGATCAAATTACATTAATTGATCCAAATCAATACGTAGTCAAGAGCCTCAAGACTCAAAAACTTCAAAAGTGACATGACGATTTTTAATTAATGCAGTTAGTGTATAGGTGTGTTCTTGTGTCTTGAATGGTCCCGTTTGTTAGCTCGGTGCTTTGAAAATCTACAACGACTCTGACTACAAACAAAGACTATTTATTAACTTATAACCATATATAAAGAGGTTCGCAAGTTGAGATACCACTTGAGTGTGAATGATATACGTCGTCCCATATAATAAAATGTTTGTTATTGTTAGGTTCTCTGTATTGTCGCGTTCGATTGACCTAATCTGTCATATTTACGTGGACAAAGTTGCATTTCGTTGTCATTTTCACTGTTTTTTTTTTCATTTTAACAATTAAATATTCCGAAAATGTTACAGAAATAGAGATCTAGTTTATCTAAATGAAGTAAATTGTTTATAATATGACATGCTCTCGTATCCCATAATAGTTCTAAAAATTATTAGACGCTTTTTTTATGTAAAAAAATTATGATCATCGAACATGTTTTAAAACATGTTATGATGTGAACATAGTGAAGAAATGAATTCAACCCACCCACGTTGGTAAATAGATTCATATCTTTTCATTTTGTCACTAAAGAATTTGATATCTCCAAGTTTTAGAAAACAACTTTTGAAAAAAAGTGATAAAAATAAAAATGATCACTGATGTTTGTGGAAAATATATGAATAAATTCCGCAAAGAAACACTTACGTCAAGCCGTGTGAGTGACTCAGAGGCTGACTTTTAAGCATTTTCTTGCACAAGGAAATGGACCTTTTCACTTTGAATGGTTTCACATAACTGTATTTCGTTTTATATATTTAATATATATAATTATATCTACAATAACGAAAAGTTGACTCCCAGAATATGAAATTTCATGTTCTTTTTTTGTTATTATAAATCGTCAATATTAAAAAGTTTTCGAATAGTTTAAGAAACTTGTCGAACATGTACTGTTAGTAGATTTCAAAATATACTACAATATAATACTTGGCTGATATTAACACTGTTTGTTATTATATTTATCAAGTTGATATTGTAGAATTAGAAATAGTCATACTATATGATTAAATATTCTATTGAAGGAGTACAAATGAATTTAACTAAAACAGTGTCTCTATCTCCATTTGGTGTATTATGAGAACAATTCAAAATGAATATAGTACTAAACGTCACAAGTTCATACACTAATTAATGGTAAGGATTAAGGAGTAGATTAACTAATTTTATAGTCTCCATCACGAAAAAAGTTTGTGGGTCAAAAAATCAAGATGTCTTGAATTGTTTTTTTTTTAAAACTCTCTTTAAAAAGGAATCGAACTATAAGTTAAAAATTTATAAACTATAATGTACACATGAGTTCTGAAAATGTGAAATACAATAAATTACACATTTCCGAAGCAAAAAAACCTTCTCAAATAGATTTTACCAGATCACACGATCATAGATTGAAACATTTTATTTGGTTGATCTTGTTGGCATTTTCCTATAAATATTTATTAACTCAATTGAATTCAAAAAAGGAATGCATAAAAATGACACATAAGACCAAAACATGGTGGGTTCCTTAGACTTCCTCTCCTTTAATAATTTGAGTTACCCCCTTCTACAATCTACAGAAGAACCCAATCTTCTTACATATATCCCTTATCAGCCCCACATAGTTCCTCCCTTTTTTTCTCTCATAAATCATAACTCAATGTAATAAGCTACTTGATCACCCACTAGCTCTTGTCTGAATTGGTAAACAATAAGAAGAAGACAACTAATAAAATGGGTCATTGCATTTCATCCTTTCATCTTCCTCTCCTTCCAAAACAGGTCTCCATAGTCATGGTAATTAACTATTAATCTCTCATGCAATTCTTCTGCTAGTTCTTGTTTTTTTTTGAAAATTATTTCAAGAACCTCTTAAAAGAGTTTAAAAGTATCTCACATGAAACATAAAAAGATGGTTTGCTTTTGTGATTAATCAGGAACAGCAGTTCTCGTCTCAACGACCACCACTCTCGCGACGACAAACAGCAGCGTCGGACCACAGAGCCAATTCTCCTGAGGCGGCTAGCGAATATTCCGGTGGGATTGTTTGTGATTCCGGTCAAATACTGGAATCACCAAATCTCAAAGTCTATAGCTTTGCGGATTTAAAGACGGCCACCAAGAACTTCAGACCGGACTCTATGTTTCGGGTCAAGGAGGTTTCGGTAAAGTTTACAGAGGTTGGATTGGTGCCAAGACTCTTGATCCTTCTAAAGCTGGTTCTGGTATGATCGCTGCCGTCAAAAGATTGAATTCACAGAGCGTTCAAGGCTTTGCAGAGTGGCGAGTAAGATCTAAAACTCTCTAATTTCTTTTGCGATCTTGATTACTTCTTTGACGGTCTAAAAAACGACCTTGACTTCCTGTTTGCATTCTTGCTGAATGATTAAAAGAAATATTAATTTATACTACTATTAAATAAAACATGTTTGTTGCAAGTTTAGGACATTAATAGTTTTAAATTTAAGCATTCAATGACTCTTAGAGCATGATTCATGTAGAGTTCTTAGGGGGATTTCAAAGCTATGAATTAGGTAGAGTGATTAATTTAAAAATTAAAAAAAATTGTTAAATTTATAAAAAGTTCTAATGAATTTTTCATATTTAAAAAGTGTATGAAAAATATTATACTCATACATATAGATCGTTAAGTATGTTTGGAGATCTCAAAACCCATGAAAACCCTTTTTATAGCTTTGCAAATCTCTTAATAAAATATAAATATTTATATTATATATAAATATTGATTGAGAAACATTATAAATATATGTGAATTATGTCATAATATGTCATGTAATATCATTAAAATAATAAGTGAAATCCTTAGAGAATAAGTTAGTTTATCTAAACATATATAATATTTTTTATTAAACTAACTATAAAATTATTATTTTATTTTTAAAATAAAAGCTACATAATTATTTAATGTGAATGAACATATGAAATTAACGATTTTGGAAAATAAAATTTTGACAACATTTTAGCATTTTATTTAATTTTATATTATTAAAAATAAACAGTTATATTAATCATATAAGAAAAAAATATTTTTTGTCTATGTTATGTTTGAATTTTTAAAAATGATTATAAATTATTAAAATTGTTAAACGTATCAAACTGATCAGTGACTAATTTTGTTGTTATGATAAGAAACAAATGATCATAAAACTTAAAGTCATATAGGTATACAGTCTAATTTAATACTCCCTCCGTTCCTGAAAGTAGGATTTTCTAGAATTTGCACGTTTATTAAGAACATAATTAATGTTTATGATTAACTATATTATTTATTTCTATTATGCAGTTTCCAATAACTATTGACCAATAAGATTTAAACAGTTTAAGTATTTTTAATTAATGTTTCTTGAAAGTATACAATTCATTAACACTAATTAATAAAAGTACCTTAAAATTCTAGAAAATCTTATTTTGTGGAACAAAAAAAACTCCCACAAAATCTTACTTTCGGGAACGGAGGGAGTAGATTTTATATTAAAATATTTATTTATTTAAATATTATTTAAATTAAACTATATACCATATAAAAATACATAAATAGTTTACTTTTGAAATTTCAAAAATATAAATCATAATTGAACTGATAAAATTAAGTATTTTTACAATTTTAATTTGATTAAATCATTAAATATATTGTACATAGTTCTGTTATTATTTGAAAAATTATTTAATTAAACAAATATTTATAAAATATGTTAATCCGTGCGGGAATTATTACCTAGTGTAAGATTATAAAAGGTTGGTAAAAGTTATCTTGTCAGTTGGTAAAAGTTATAGTAACTTTTTATTTTCTGGTTTACTAATATGGATTCTATGGCACGGTAAATTTCAAGGTAAGTAATTAGTGGTTTTGCTTTTGATTTTGGACAGTCTGAAGTTAACTTCTTGGGGATGCTTTCACATCCAAATCTGGTGAAGTTATTAGGATATTGCCGTGAAGACAAAAGAGCTTCTGCTTGTCTACGAGTTCATGCCCAAAGGAAGCCTTGGAGAGTCATCTTTTCCGAAGTAATTAGCATCTCTTAAACCCCACCATCAATCATTTTAACAAAGATTTGATTGCTATTTCTTAAAATTTACTTTGCGTGATCTTTATTTGATTCAGGGAACGAGCCATTTTCCTTGGATCTAAGGATCAAGATTGTGCTCGGTGCAGCTCGTGGCCTGCGTTTCTACACGGCTTACAAAGAGAAGTCATTATATAGAGACTTCAAAGCTTCCAATATACTTCTTGACTCGGTTAGTCCAAATTAAAACATCTCATGTTATATGATAGCGATGATAAATTAGAAGAATCTTTATTTTTTTTGCTAATTAATTGTCATCTACGCATGCAGAATTTTGATGCAAAGCTCTTCAGATTTCGGTTTAGCAAAGTTAGGACCATCACAAGAGAAGTCACACGTTACGACTAGGATCATGGGCACGTTTGGTTACGCTGCTCCTGAATACATGGCAACAGGTACATTTAAAATAAAAAGCATACATCAACCATATAGCTTTATTTTTTGTAACAAAACTATTAAGTAATCGTTTTAGTTTATTTTCTTAATCTTCAGGCCATTTATACGTTAAGAGTGACGTATATGCCTTTGGTGTAGTACTACTAGAAGTAATGACGGACAAAGAGCATACAACCCAAAACGGCCCAAGGGACAAGAGCAATCTTATCGAATGGTTAAGACCAGAACTTTTAAAAAAACACAGAGTGAAAAATATAATGGACCAAGGAATCAAAGGTCAATACTCATCCAAAGTCGTATCAGAAATGGGACGCATCACACTCTCTTGTGTCGCTCCAGACCCGAAAAAACGACCACACATGAAGGAAGTAGTCGACGTACTCGAACGCATCCAATGCATTAACGTCGTCACAGACCGTTCTTCGACTAAAACTGACTGTTGCTAGCTCTTCTCGTTCCTCTCCACAGCACTATCAGTATGGCTATCGAGCTGGCGCCTGCGGGACTGAACGGAGGAGGTCGGCGGCTAGAACTTGACATTATTTTTTCTGCAATACGATATGGTTTTAGAGTCCTTTTGGTTGTATTCTGTTTTAATTGAGAGTAATTATGATTTGTTTTGCAACCATTGTCTTGGAGTGCTTTGTGTAGAATAGTTTATTCTTTGTATTGTTGTATGAGATACTAGAGTTGCTTAACCGTTGCAAATATGAAGTATGTGAAGTTTGATCAAATATATATATATATAAATTGACTGAAATGGAGGAATTACATACATAGTGTATTTGTTACTTATAAGGGCATCTTTATCCCACAACCCATGTTGTCGGGTTCTTATTTTCTTTTTTTTTGTTTTTTTTAGTCAAACCAATAGCGGGTCGCCACATGTTAGTGGGGCCCGCAAATAGTGCAAGGAACATGTTCTTAATTGGCAACATTAAGAAACCTTTTTGGTTTGTTTGGTGGGCCCTACACACAAAAAGGCACTTAAGAGACCCTTAAGAGACAAGGGATAAGGGTGCTCTAAGACCTTATTGGAAGAGTCCTTAATAATTTTTTTTTCAAATTATAAAATAAAAATTGAAAAAAATATCAACCACTTGCGGGTCGCCACGTGTCGCTGGGACCCGCAAACAGTGTAAGGACTCGTCAAGAAAGATCCTTATTTAAGGATTTTAATGAACAAATCCTTAACTTTTAGTAGGGTCCACTGATTATTTAATTATTTTTTCCTTAAAGATTCTCCTTAAGGACCTCCCGTTACGGGTGCTCTAAGAGCATGATTATCAGTGGTCCTTAGGCAGAGGTCCTTAGGACAGTTAAGGACCTGTTTTTTAATTTTCAACTGAAAAGTTAAGGACGTCTCTTATATAGAGACGTCCTTAACTTTTTCAGTTAAAAATTAAGAAACAGGTCCTTAACTGTTCCTAAGGACCTCTGCCTAAGGACCACTGATAATCATGCTCTAAGAGCATCATTATCCCTAAGAACCCTTAAAGGGTTCTTAGTTTTTTTTGGTCTGTTTTTTTAGAAAAAATAAAAAGGAAGAACCAATTGCGGGCCGCCACATGTCAGTGGGACCGGAACAGTGCAGAACTTCTTAAAGAACTGACTCTTGCAGAAGAACTTTAAGAGCTGAGTTCTTAAGAAAACAGTGGGTGCTACGCTAAGAACTCTGGCTAAGAGTCAGGGATAATGATGCTCTAAAATTCTGAAAGTCTTTAAAGTATTCATTTCCCGCGTTGTAAGCTAATCTTAGAGTAAGATGAGAACAATAAACAAAAGAAATTAGAAATATTCATCTGTAAATTTGTAAGATGTTGTGTGTTTATTTTAACAGGTGAAGTTGTGGAATTTGTCGGTTTTGAGTAAGAGTAGAGCTGATGAAGTGATGAAATTGAAAATATTCAATTTCAGTTATGGGTTGGATGTGGATAAATTATCAGAGCATCCCCATAGTGAACCCATGGGTGGGGTTCACCATATATATATATTTTTTTGTTTACTTTTAAAAAAAATAAAAAATAATAATAATTGGACCAATGGCGGGCCGCCACGTGTTGTGGGGCCCGCCAAACAGTGAAGAACCAGGCTCTTCCCCATGAACCTGCAAGAGAGGGGTTCACCAAATTAATAATATTTTAATTGTATTTTCTAAAAATCTGTGCCCATAAACCCCATTAGAACCTCTAATGGGGGTACTCTCACATTTCAACTTTGTACCGTATCTTTTATTTAAGACTGAATTTGGTTACATTTTCATACTCATATTTCATTTGCCAGTGAAAAAAAAATCAAACTTAGGAATATATCCAGATTAGCCACCTTAGTCCTGATCATCTTCCTCTACAGAATTCACATTCAAATAAATCCCTCTCCGGTATTCAACTTAAACCTACTGGTTCCTAAATGCAGTGGAACGAACATGACTGTAAATTAGTTGTCTATTCTTAGACCATTCCTAAATTATCTCTACATTATTATTTTTTTGAAAACTCTATTATAAAGATAGGTTTTTGTTCTAATGTATAACTATATAATAGAGTTACATTATTTTATTTTAGAAAAAAATATATAGAACAAATTGAATATGCTCTTAAGAGTTGATTCATGGCGCTAAAAATATATTACTACTAATTTGTTTTATCAAAAAAAAATACTACTAATTTGCAATTAATGTCTATGTGTGGACATAAGCATGCATAACACGTCCAAGCTGTGTTTGACTCAGAAGCTGACTCACACGAAATGACCTTTTCACCTTGTAACGTTTTCCCTCATCTCTTTACACAACAGTATAGAGTACTTTATTCTTATTATTATTTTTTAAAAATTCAAATGTATTTTTCAGATAAACGCGTCATAGAGTCAAAAAGCTTCGGGCCATGATACTTTAGTTGGTCGATGCATTAAAGTAACAAACTAGACTATAAACATGGAAATTGCCAAATGTAGAATTGATAATCAAAAGTATATTGCAACCAAAGGCCATAAAAAGCTCAAGTAGCTACTTAGAACATACATTAGCTCTTGTCTGAATTGGTTAAACAGAAGACAGACAACGACTAGTGAAATGGGTCTTTGTGTTTCATACTTTCCTCTTCTAAAATGACTAACAACCACATGAAAATATAGGATACTCTCGTCGACTCACAGAGACAACAAACAGCAAGGTCGGACGACGCAAACCAATTCTTGGGGAGCATGCGACGCGACGGTTCCGGGCAGATATTGGAATCAACAAAATGTGAAACTATACAGCTTTCTTGATCTAAAAGACTGCGACGATGAGTTTTAAAACCGGACTTGATGTTAGGTCAAGGACGTTTCGATGAAGTTTACAGAGGTTGGATCGATGCCAAGACTCTTGATCCTTCTATAGCAGGCTCCGCGTACTGACTGTAACAGCGCAAAAGACGCTGACTCGGAATGTCTCATACGATCTGAAAGACTTGGCAGTAAGCATTTAAACTCTCTAGTTCAACAGATACAACATGATTAATTTTGCGACATTGTTTCTTCATTGTCGCCGATTATGTAAGTAATGCTAACCTACTCTCTTATTATTCTCAAACAGAAACTACCTTTCACTGTTACGTATGCGAGTCTTGACTAAATAAAAAAATACTCTTCCGTTTCAAACTAAACATATTTATAAAAAAAAAACATTTCTATACAATAAGTGTTAAATTTCAATATAGTTTTTCAGCAACATATAACAAATTAAGTGTTAAATTTCAATATAGTTTTTTTCAGCAACATATATTTTTATATGTTGCAGTCTTGATTAAAATTAAAATAGAATACTCTTTCCCGTTTCAAAGTTAAACATAAGTTTTATATAACTAAGTGTTATATTTCAATATAGTTTTTCAGCAAAACATATATTTTTAACCTTTAATTAAAATTTATTTAGAAAAAATTAATATTAGAGAATTTTCAATAGTTAAATAAAACAAAACTGAACATTTAATTAGTTTTTAATTTGTGTGGAAAATCATAAGCAATATATTTTCGAAACAGAGGATATAATAAATAAAACATTGTTTTGTGCTATGGTTTGGAAAGTTCGTGGGTTTAAACTACTTATATTTATAACTCATGTTATGGACGACTGACGAGTCCTATTATCTTTCATTTGGTTTATCACTTTTATTGTATGTTTTGATGAATAAGCTAAAATTTGTACTCCGTGGTTTTGTTTTTGGTGCTGGACAGTCAATAGTTAGCTTCTTGGGGAGGCTCTCACACCCAAATCTGGTGAAGTTATTAGGGACACTGTCGTGAAGGCAAAGATCTTCTGCTTGTAATACGAATTAATGCCCAAAGGAAGTCTTAGTGATCATCTTTTCAACGTAATTAGCATTTTGTAAACCCACGAAACGACCAGTGTCCATATCGTTACAACAAGGCTTGTTTCATACAAAAATTTGATTTACTTTTGCTTCAGGAACCGAGCCTCTTCCTTGGGACCTAAGGATCAAGATTATGATCGGTGCAGCACGTGGCCTAGCGTTTCTACACGGCTCACAAAGAACAGTTGCCTATAGAGAATTCAACCCGTCAAATATACTTCACGACTCGGTTAGTCTAATTTAATTCTCATTATATTATTGTTATAGTTGCATTAACTAAATATGAATATGTATTTTGATATATCGGCGCAGAATCATGAAGCAAAGATTTCAGATTTAGGGCTAGCGAAGTTTGGATCATCACAAGCGAATTCACACGTTGCGATTAGGATCATGGAAACATATGGTTATGCCGCTCCTGAATATTTGGAAACAGGTACATAAATAAAGAGAAACATAAACCATAAAAAAACTTATATATAACAAATAGTTATGGACTTTGTTAGGCCCCTAGATCATACAGTTTTACATGATAACCTAATCATTAAAGACTTGTAGAGCAAGTAAATAGTTAAGCCTTACTTACAATTTGGAAACATTTAATCATCAAGATAGGGTGAAGATACGATGCTATCGTAATAGGTTTGAAGTCCATAATATCTGACATTCATCATCTTCATGATTTTTTTTGAGCAGCCCTGTTTTGTTTATTGTCTTCATTCCCAGGCCATTTATATGTGAGAGTGATGTATACGGCTTTGGTGTGGTCTTGTTTGAAATAATGACCGGACTAAGAGTGCACGAACCAAAACGGCCTCATGGACAAGAGAATTTAGTCGACTGGTTAAGACCAAAGCTCTCAAACAAAGACAAAGTGAAACTTATAATGGACAAAGGACTCAAAGGTCAATACTCATCCAAGGTGGCGACCGAAATGGGACGCATTACATTCTCTTGTACCGAAGCAGACCCGAAAAAGAGACCACACATGAAAGTCAAGGTCTCTAGAAACAAAGAAATTAATAAGAACAACTTTTCTTATTAGCTTTAGAAACTACTCAAAACTAAAGCTCTCAATGCTTCTCTTAGATCTTATGATCTACACTCTTAGATCTTATGATCTACTCTCTTAGATCTTATGGAACATCTCTCCATAGACCTATATTTATAGTTAAGGATAATTCCCTTAACATGTGGGATATGGAAAACACAAACTAACCTAAATAGAAAACTTCTTTTTCCTATTTCTAGATTTCCTTTTTGTGTTTATCTTAACATATTAAACACTTATTAATATGTTAAGTTTCCACAAGCTTGGAATTACCCAACAATCACCCCCTTAATTCCAACTTGAATTAGGGAGATCAATTTCTTGAACTCCAATTAAGCTCCTCATTTGCTTGAACTTAATCCTTGTTGATGGCTTGGTTAGAATGTCGGCCTTCTGCTCAACACCCGGCGTTTGCATGTATTGACTTAGAACACCAACAGTGTAACACACGTTTAGTCTTGTGTAAAGTCGATACCTCAAACATCTTATGCTTCTTCTGCATTCCTTAGCCTTCATCTCTGGTTCATCGCGAGCCGTGTTACACACTTCCATCTTTGTGTCACACAACAAGTTACACGCTTCCATCTTTGTGTCACACATAATTCCTTGAGCATAACTCTCCTCCTTTATCTTGATTCCGTTTGCTCCATGAATCTTGTGATTCATTGATTGCTTTGTGCACTTCTTAAAGCTCATCACCTTTAAGACATGATCGAGTATTGTGTTCCATACTCTAGGCGCTTGGTGTAACCCATGCAATGCCTTGTGTAACACATAAACTCGTTCTTCTTCTTCTTTCCTTACAAGCTCCCCCGTCTTGTTTCTTGTGGTAGACTCCAACTTGGCTACCATCGCTTCAACCCATAGGTGGCTCGACATCTTCGACCCAGCTGAGGTAAACTCTCCTCCTCCATGGGTGCAACCTAGTTTGAACTTACCTGAGGCAAACTTTCCTCCTCTATCGGCGCAACCAAGATTTAACTTACCTGAGGCAAACTCTCCTCCTCTATCGGTGTGAAATATTTTGAATCGATAGAACGCCTCAGGATTATTTGCTGGCGTTGGTGGTGTGATTCGTCCACACAAATCTCCTAGCAATAATTTCAAATGAACCTTGGCCTTAGTCGGAAATGAGTCTCTGATTTGCTTCCATGCGAGATTTGTGTTACAACACGTCTCCTCCATGTGTTAGACTCGGAAATGAGTCTCCTATTTGCTTCCATGCGAGAATTGTGTTACACACGCCTTCTCCGTGTGTTATACTCGACATTCCTTTGGCAACCGTCTGAAGTCTCGCCTTGTGATCATCTGAAAGGTTTGCATTGTGACCAGTATCTTCTTCTTCTTCCTCATCTTGATTTATAGCTTCATGATCATCACCTTGACCATTATCTTCTTCTATATCATCCTTATGTGGAAGCTTAAGCATACTTGGTTCACAATCTGCTTGGTTTGTTGTATCTCTACTCACCATTACCTCTCCTGCGACTGGATCATAGAGTCCATAGGCTTTAGAACCCGGATTGGTTCCAAGATTGATCACCCTCTTTGATCTCCTATCCAACTTCTTCAGATGAGTCACACATACATTTGTATGTGTTACACAACCGGATATCCTCAAGTGCTCGATATTAGATTTCTTGGTCGTGAGACCCTCGTATGAAACTTGATCCTCTTCATGAATCAACTCCAACGTCTTCATGGTCTTAGTTGGGAATGACTGTTTTGTTTGCTCCACTGCTAGACATGTGTTACACACGATTTCTTCGTGTGTTACACTCGTCATTCCCACAACCATCTCTTCCGTTACCATGTTGTATTCTTCTATGCTTTCTTCTAACGAGGCTGCCTTGGATGCTAGACCTGATATCTTCTCCGCAGAATCATCTACGGTATCGCTATCACCCATCTTCAACCTGTTGAATTCCGTCATCAACGTCTCGAATCTCGCCTTCCTTACACGATCATCTCCATGGTGTCGCGACTTGATGGCATTCCAGATCTCTTTCGATGCGCTTTGTTCTCCCACCTGGAGAATCAAACTGTCGGGCATAGATTGATACAAAAGAGCTATTGCAACATCGTTCTTCTTTTGATCATCCGAACCAGGTTCTATCGTGTCCCACACATCATGAACACTGAGTAACACCTTCATCCTCATCGACCAAACTGTGTAGTTTGTCGACGTCAACATCAGACATTGGATGGATGTAGATCCAAAGTCCGTTGAGTGCGGTGTAGCCCTAGTCACGTCCGCCATCTTGCGTTCGTGATCTCTTAGCAGTCACCAGGATTGAAGCTTCAACTTAAGCTTAGATCGAGTCTCCAACCTGAGGCTCTGATACCAATTCAAGGTCTCTTAGAAACAAAGAAATTAATAAGAACAACTTTTCTTATTAGCTTTAGAAACTACTCAAAACTAAAGCTCTCAATGCTTCTCTTAGATCTTATGATCTACACTCTTAGATCTTATGATCTACTCTCTTAGATCTTATGGAACATCTCTCCATAGACCTATATTTATAGTTAAGGATAATTCCCTTTAACATGTGAGATATGGAAAACACAAACTAACCTAAATAGAAAACTTCTTTTCCTATTTCTAGATTTCCTTTTTGTGTTTATCTTAACATATTAAACACTTATTAATATGTTAAGTTTCCACAAGCTTGGAATTACCCAACAGAAAGAAGTACTGGATGTACTTGAACACATCCAACACATTAACCTCGTCACTAGTCCGGACTCTTCTTCCCCTTAACTTGTCATTGCTAGCTCTTCTCATTCCTCACCACACCACTATCAGTACTGATATCGAGCTGGTGTGTGGGGCTAAACGGAGGAGGTCTTGGCCTGGACGGTTTGAATAAAGAAAGAAATTAAGGGTTACTCGATCTTATTTTTAGAGTCTTTTGGTTCAACTCTGTTTAAAGATGAGAGTATATTTATACTTTGTTTTGTGACCATATTTTAAAAGTTCTATGTGTACAATAGTGTTTACTTGTTCTTTTGTATGACTGATGTTGCATTTTCATATTCGTATTTAATGAAAGGTTTGCGTCTAATTTCTTTTCAATTTTCCTTTTTGATGATGTAGTTGTAAACATATTAAAGTGAATTGACATATTTACAAACTCCATGTCACCTATCTATATCAGTAATAAAACTCTCAAATCTTTCTGTTTACTATCATTCTTTATCTCCTCTCTTTTCCTAGAAAATTCACAGATTTTTGTCAGTGGAGAGACACATAACCATAAAATATTTAGGAGAGTTTAGTTTGAACTCTTCTCTACTACAAACCATTGAAACACACATTGTAAATGAGTGTAAATTAAACAAAATAGCAGACAAACTAGTACCACCTACCACGTAACGCTGTCGTTTCAACTTTTATACATCTCTCACACCAAACTTTTTCAGACAGATCTTTTGTAATAAAAAAGCGAAACTGAGAATCTCAAAAACTCACTCATTCACTCACAATCATGGCGGCGGCGAACTCTTTCCTCGTCGGAAACAACACTCAGATCCCGTCCTTAACCCCCAAATCCACATCTCAATCCCTCCTCCACCTCACCAAACCAAACACCTTAACCCTCGCCACAAAAACCAAACCCGTCTCCGTCACATGCGTCTCCTCCTCAACGACCCAACTCCAAGACGGAGCTAGTAGATCCACCCCCACCGGATGGCAAGACCGCGTCTTCAACTTCGCCGCGGGTCCCGCCACTTACCAGAGAACGTCCTCCTCAAAGCGCAGGCGGATCTATACAACTGGCGTGGATCAGGGATGAGCGTGATGGAGATGAGTCACAGAGGCAAAGAGTTTCTCTCCATCATACAAAAAGCCGAATCGGATCTCCGTCAGCTCCTCGAAATTCCCTCGGAATATTCCCTTCTGTTCTTGCAAGGCGGCGCGACGACTCAGTTCGCCGCCTTGCCTTTAAATCTCTGCAAACCGGAGGATACAGTTGATTTCGTTGTGACCGGTTCGTGGGGAGACAAAGCTGTGAAGGAAGTGAAGAAGTATTGCAAGACCAATGTGATCTGGTCTGGTAAAGATGAGAAGTACACAAAGGTTCCCTCTTTCGATGAGTTGGAACAGAGTTTTGATGCTAAGTACTTGCATATATCTGCTAATGAGACTATCCATGGAGTTGAGTTTAAAGAGTATCCTGTTGTTAGAAACCCTAATGGGTTCTTGGTGGCTGATATGTCTTCTAACTTTTGCTCCAAGCCAGTTGATGTGTCTAAGTTCGGTGTGATCTACGGTGGTGCTCAGAAGAACGTTGGTCCTTCCGGTGTAACGATTGTGATAATCAGGAAAGATTTGATTGGTAACGCTAGAGACATCACTCCTGTGATGCTTGACTACAAGATCCACGATGAGAACAGTTCCTTGTACAACACGCCACCTTGCTTTGGGATTTACATGTGTGGTTTGGTGTTTGAAGATTTGTTGGAGCAAGGTGGGTTGAGAGAAGTGGAGAAGAAGAACCAGAGGAAAGTGTTGAAAAATAACCTTCATTTGGGTTAATCATTGGGCTAATAATCTACTAATCATGTTAGCCCAAATTTGACCCAAGTTCTAGAATTTATCTAGAAAAATCTTCCACCTCCTTAAGATAAAAATCTAGATATTTTCATAGAATTATCTAGATAATTAGAATAAAAATATCAAGATATTTTAGTAGAATTATCTAGATTTAAGAATAAAATATGTAAGATATTTTGTATTTTGGAGGCTATAAATACCTCCACTCTCTTCTCATTTTGTATCATCCAAGTTTTCAAGAATCATCCAAGAAATAAAAAAAGTTTCCTCTTCATAAAATTTTTTCTCTTCAAACACTTCTGCATTTCTAATAAGTTTGCATTCCAACAAAGTGGTATCAGAGCTACAAGATCATTTTGAAGATGGCAAGTAGTGGTGTTCCCTTCCAAGTTCCAATGCTCACAAAGAGCAACTATGACAATTGGAGTTTAAGGATGATTGCTATCTTAGGAGCACATGATGTATGGCAGATAGTTGAGAAAGGCTTCATTGAACCAGAGAATGATGGTGGTTTATCTCAAGCTCAAAGAGATGGCTTGAGAGATTCAAGAAAGAGAGACAAGAAGGCTCTCTGTCTAATCTATCAAGGTTTAGATGAAGATACATTTGAGAAGGTTGCTGGAGTAAAGACGTCTAAAGAAGCATGGGAGAAGCTTCAGACCTCATACAAGGGAGCAGAACAAGTTAAGAAGGTACGTCTACAAACTTTACGAGGAGAATTTGAGTCATTACAAATGAAGGAAGGTGAACTCATCTCAGATTACTTCTCAAGAGTCTTGACGGTTACTAATAATCTAAAAAGAAATGGTGAGAAGTTAGATGAGGTGAGAATAATGGAGAAAATTCTTAGATCGCTGGATTCAAAGTTTGAGCATATTGTTACCGTAATTGAAGAGACAAAAGACTTGGAGACAATGACGATGGAGCAACTTCTTGGATCACTACAAGCTTATGAAGAAAAGAGGAAGAAGAAAGAGGATATTGTTGAGCAAGTTCTCAAGATGAGAATTGATCACAAAGAAGAAAGTAGTCGAAATCATCCAAGACGTGGTGGCGGTCATTTCAGAGGACGAGGTCGTGGTGTAAATGGACGAGGTTGGAGACCATATGAAGACAACTTTAACCAAAGAGGAGAGAGCTCATCAAGAGGTCGTGGAAGGGGAAATGCAAAATCAAGGTACGATAAATCAAACGTCAAATGCTATAGATGCGGAAAGTTTGGACACTATGCTTCTGAATGCAAAACTCCAAACAACAATAGAGTTGAAGAGAAGTCCAACTATGTTGAAGAAAGGAGTAAGGAAGAAGATATGCTATTGATGGCTTACAAGAAGGATGAGACAAATGAAGTTAGCAGATGGTACCTTGATAGTGGTGCTAGCAATCACATGTGTGGTAACAAAAGCATGTTTGTGAAGCTTGATGAATCGGTGAAAACCAATGTGGCTTTGGGAGACGAATCGAAGATGGAGGTGAAAGGCAAAGGTGATATTCTCATCCGCTTGAAGAATGGAGATCATCAATTCATTTCCAATGTTTATTACATTCCAAGCATGAAGACCAACATCTTGAGCCTAGGACAACTCTTGGAGAAAGGTTATGATATTCGACTAAAGGATAATAACCTTACTTTAAGAGATATTGCAAATAACTTCATCACAAAAGTACCAATGTCAAGCAATAGAATGTTTGTCCTAAACATTCAAAATGACATTGCACGATGTCTCAAGATGTGCTACAAGGAGGAGTCATGGCTTTGGCATCTTCGGTTTGGGCATCTAAACTTTGGAGGCTTGGAGCTACTTTCTAAGAAACAAATGGTGAGAGGATTACCTTGCATCAACCATCCAAATCAAGTGTGTGAAGGGTGTTTACTTGGAAAGCAATTCAAAATGAGTTTTCCAAAGGAGTCGGAGACAAGAGCAAGAAAGCCATTAGAGCTCATACATACAGATGTATGTGGCCCAATCAAACCAAGCTCACTTGGTAAGAGTAACTACTTCCTTCTCTTTATTGATGATTTTTCAAGAAAAACATGGGTTTACTTTTTGAAAGAAAAATCAGAAGTGTTTGAAAATTTCAAAAAGTTTAAAACCCAAGTTGAGAAGGAAAGTGGTCTTGTGATTAAGACCATGAGATCCGATCGGGGAGGAGAATTTATGTCCAAGGAATTTCTGAAGTATTGTGAAGATAATGGTATTCGAAGACAATTGACGGTGCCAAGAACACCTCAACAAAATGGAGTAGCGGAAAGAAAGAATAGGACTATTCTTGAGATGGCAAGAAGCATGCTCAAGAGTAAGAATCTACCAAAGGAGTTATGGGCAGAAGCAGTCGCGTGTGCGATGTACATATCAAACCGATCTCCAACGAAGAGCGTTTCTGGAAAGACACCACAAGAATCTTGGAGTGGAAGGAAGCCCGGTGTCTCACACCTAAGAGTCTTTGGAAGCCTTGCTCACGCTCACGTTCCAGACGAGAAGCGGAGCAAACTAGACGACAAAAGTGAGAAGTACATTTTCATTGGGTATGATGCTAACTCCAAAGGCTACAAACTCTACAATCCTGAAACAAAGAAGACAATTATAAGTCGGAATGTCATCTTTGATGAAGAAGGAGAATGGGATTGGAGATCAAATAATGAAGACTACAACTTCTTTCCATCTTTTGAAGAAGAGAACTTGGAGCAAATAAGAGAAGAACCAGCTACACCACCAACTTCACCAACACCAAGTTCTCAAGGGGATGAAAGCTCAAGTGAAAGGACTCCACGTTTTAGAAGTCTACAAGACATTTATGAGGTAACCGAAAATCAAGACAATCTCACTTTATTTTGCCTTTTTGCGGATTGCGAGCCTATGAACTTTGAAGAAGCTCAAGAAAAGAAGTCATGGAAAAGTGCAATGGATGAAGAAATCAAGTCAATCCAAAAGAATGATACATGGGAATTGGCTTCACTTCCTAATGGGCATAAGGCAATAGGTGTGAAGTGGGTGTACAAGGCAAAGAAGAACTCTAAAGGAGAAGTTGAAAGATACAAGGCGAGACTGGTGGCAAAAGGGTATAGTCAAAGAGCCGGAATCGACTATGATGAGGTATTTGCTCCAGTTGCTCGTTTAGAAACAGTTAGGCTAATCATTTCATTGGCAGCCCAAATGAGATGGAAGATACATCAAATGGATGTCAAATCTGCCTTCTTAAATGGAGATCTTGAGGAAGAAGTCTACATTGAGCAACCACAAGGCTACATAGTCAAAGGTGAAGAAGACAAAGTCTTGAGGCTGAACAAGGCACTTTATGGATTAAAGCAAGCACCAAGAGCATGGAACACTCGGATTGATAAGTACTTCAAGGAGAAAGACTTCATCAAGTGTCCATATGAGCATGCACTTTATATCAAAACCCAAAACAACGATATATTGATTGCATGCTTGTATGTGGATGACTTGATATTCACTGGCACCAATCCGATTATGTTTGAAGATTTCAAGATGGAGATGACAAAGGAGTTCGAGATGACTGATATTGGATTAATGTCATACTACCTTGGCATTGAAGTAAAGCAAGAAGAAAATGGAATCTTCATCACTCAAGAAGGATATGCTAAAGAAGTGCTTAAGAAGTTCAAGATGGAAGACTCAAATCCAGTTTGCACACCAATGGAATGTGGAGTCAAGTTATCAAAGGAAGAAGCAGGAGAGAGTGTTGATTCAACACTCTTTAAGAGCTTAGTTGGAAGTCTACGTTATCTAACTTGCACAAGGCCCGACATCCTACACGCGGTTGGAGTTGTGAGTCGATATATGGAGCATCCAACAACAACTCATTTCAAGGAAGCTAAGAGGATCTTACGCTATATCAAAGGTACAATCAACTTTGGCTTGTATTACTATATCTCTGACGATTACAAGCTTTTTGGATATAGCGATAGTGACTGGGGTGGAGACGTTGATGACCGAAAAAGCACAAGTGGCTTCATGTTTTTCATTGGAGAAACCGCCTTCACATGGATGTCAAAGAAGCAACCAATTGTTACCCTTTCTACTTGTGAAGCGGAGTATGTAGCGGCTACTTCATGTGTTTGCCATGCTATTTGGTTACGAAACTTGCTAAAGGAGTTGAGCCTACCACAAGAGGAGCCAACAAAGATATTTGTTGATAACAAGTCGGCAATAGCATTGGCGAAGAATCCAGTCTTCCATGATCGAAGTAAGCACATTGATACTCGTTATCACTACATCCGAGAATGTGTTGCCAAGATGGATGTGCAATTGGACTATGTGAAGACAAATGATCAAGTAGCTGATATCTTCACCAAGCCACTCAAGCGTGAAGACTTTATCAAGATGAGGAGTTTACTCGGAGTAACCAAATCAAGTTTAAGGGAGGGTGTTGAAAAATAACCTTGATTTGGGTTAATCATTGGGCTAATAATCTACTAATCATGTTAGCCCAAATTTGACCCAAGTTCTAGAATTTATCTAGAAAAATCTTCCACCTCCTTAAGATAAAAATCTAGATATTTTCATAGAATTATCTAGATAATTAGAATAAAAATATCAAGATATTTTAGTAGAATTATCTAGATTTAAGAATAAAATATGTAAGATATTTTGTATTTTGGAGGCTATAAATACCTCCACTCTCTTCTCATTTTGTATCATCCAAGTTTTCAAGAATCATCCAAGAAATAAAAAAGTTTCCTCTTCATAAAATATCTTCTCTTCAAACACTTAAACACTTTCTCCATTTCTAATAAGTTTCTCATTCCAACAGAAAGCTGATTTGCTTTATAATGCTATTGAAGAAAGCAATGGGTTTTACAAGTGTCCTGTTGAGAAGTCAGTGAGGTCGTTGATGAATGTGCCTTTCACGTTGGAGAAATCTGAATTGGAAGGTGAGTTTATTAAGGAAGCTGCTAAGGAGAAGATGGTGCAGCTTAAAGGGCATAGGTCAGTGGGAGGTGTGAGGGCTTCTATTTATAATGCTATGCCTTTGGCTGGTGTTGAAAAGCTTGTTGCTTTCATGAAAGATTTTCAGGCTAAGCATGCCTAAGTTTAAAGGTTCTGTGTCTCTTTTTTTTTTTGTATTTTGGTTAATGTTTGTTGAGTGATAAGCTGATGGTTGTGATTTGCTTCTAGTAATAATGTATCAAAATCTTGCTCATGTTTGGTAACAACAAAGATCTCATAATCTCTTTAGTCTTTATAATGCCTCTTTTATCTGCAACTCCTGCAAGTGAAGATCATGTGTTTACAGTAACTTACCATTTGGTATTGTCCCTATAAAAGCAGCAGCTACTTCACTACAAAAACCTGAGTAATGGAGAACAAACCATAAATACTATTGTAAGAATCAGATTTCACCATGTTTCATTGTTAAAGACTGATCTTGCCTCATCTACAAACCTGATCTGCTTCGCCAGATTTCCAGCCACCATGCTTCAGAAAACTCAAATGAGAAAAATCAATTTTCAGTTGAAACAGAAAAGCTCTGCAGTAACATTTTCAGTTTCATACCTATGCGAAGGAACATCTTGTAGAACAAGGGAACCAGCAGCTACCATTGCTCCAGCGCCAATCTTTATGTTTACCGAGTATAGTTACACACCTTGTTAGGAAACTCGCTAGGCGCTACGCGTGCGGTCGGATAGCGCCTAGCGCCGAATCAATTAATCGGGAAATATGCGGAGATTAATCGGCGATTTGTTTTAGGGTATTTTTTCTATAGTAACGTATATACTATATGTGTTACCAATATTAACAAGAAAATCGTGTTAGTGCAGTGGTCGAGAGCTTTCTTTCCCACGCCCAGCTCGGGTTCAAACAGCATTAAGTACATAATTTTAACATTTTTGAGTTTGTCTTTAATGAGGGGCAAATTCGTAATTAACCAGTCATCTTCTTTCTCTTAGGGTTTACTCTCTGCAATTTTTTTCAAGGCGGCTGCGACTTTTTTTCTCCGTTTCCCATCATTTTTTTTTGATTTTTTCTTACTGTTTTATTCCATACAACATAGATCTAGTGTAGAACTTCGATTCATGAATTAAAACGAACAAAAATTTAAGTTTTTTCATAGCACCCGATTTTTCAATCCGATTAGGCTAAAATCGCCACGGTTCCCATCCGCCTAACGTTTATCCTCCGCGTTTTCGGGTCAAGCCGCCGCGTTTTTGGATGGGGATCACCTGTTTCCTTCCCAGTTCCTCCTAATGTCACACCCTGTGAAGTAAAAACACAAACTAGCCTGACTAACATGACTAGTAGTCTATCTTTTTCCCAGGGAAATGAACTGAGAGAAGAGATCTGTGCTGTGCATGCAAAATTGAGACACGGTCACCTATTATAGCACTCTCACCTATGACCACACAGGTTCCATGATCCAACAATATTCCCTCCCCAATTCTTGCACCTGAGCAATCCATTACAAGTTAGTCAGATGCTGTATGCAAAAAGCATAATCAAGATATGAAACTCAAAACTTACCTGGATGTACATCGATTCCAAAAACCTGAGAGATACCACCACTGATGACATTGATCAGAGATTGTACTACACCAAGACTAACAACAACCAAAAACAAAAGCTTTGAAAACTACAATACCTCGCTTCCTCGGCTTTGCAATGCTAATGCTAGTAGTTTTCGTCCTTGCTTCCACAACTTATGTGAACCTCTATTATCCCTGAAGCGCAAGATATCTCGGTGGAACAAATGCACCTGAGAAGTCACTTAGCATGCAATCGTTTTATATCGTCACTGTGAGATGTTATTATTCTTACCTTAAGATGTAATATAGCAGAGCTATATGATATATAGACAAGCAGGATCTCTGTCTTTGAATGCCTACAACAAACAACAAAAAGGTACACTGTAGTCAAATTCTCTGACAATACTGTCTGAAACAAACAATGATCATCTTTAAACGGATAAAAAGGATAATCGTTTTTTTACCTGAAGATCAAGGCGAATGGAGCGTTGCATACCTCTGTCATGTACCATAACATTGCAAAATACATCCATGAGTTGAGTTGCTAGCAAGGGTTTTGGTTGGAGACGGTTGGCCAGAACAAAACCCAATGCTTGCTCTAAACAGTCGTGCAGACAAGATACTAGCATTAGCATAATATGGGTTCCTTTTCAGCATGTAAACACACAAAAACATCTAACCATTATAATAGGAACATAAACACACTAACACTCTTCCAAAAACTAGTCCTTCAATGATCTAATTATTATCAATGGGAATTGAAAGATTATGACTTCAGCACCACTAACGCCTACAAATGATTATATAGTAGAGTGATAAGAGCAAAATGTAACATCAAGAAAGGTTTCATTAAGTATTTAAAGAGACACTATATCACACTTATTGATCACTTGACCCTATTGATAAAGAAGATTTTTTTTTCTAAGGCAAATCAGAAATTAAACTGATGACACACAAATTATTTACATTTACGGCTTTACGGTTTAATATGATTTGAAAAAAAAAAAAAGCTGTTTGATAGTGTAGAAAAAGGAAACTCAAATTAAATGCTAATGTCAAATGGTTCTCTGTGTGTGTATATGTTTTCCTATTTAAATATCCGATACAAACTGTACGAGTTAGTGATTTATAGGTTACTAAATATAGAGGAATTGCTAAAAAAAATATTTGAATATAGAGTTTTACAACAACAAAAATTGATTATTTGTCATATTTTGTTCTTTTCTTAGCTTGTTTGTAATAAAAAGGTGAAGAAAAGAAAAAGAAAAACAGAAGGCTGCATGCAATCGCCGAGAAGGAGAAACATTCAACGTACGTCGAATCGTCGCTCTGAAACCCTAAGTTAGCAACATCCATCCACCAAATGGCTAAGAGATCCGTTTCCATCCTCTCCCGCCTCCTGACGAATCCGTCTTCTCCATTCACCTTACCCACCCGATCCATCACCTACATGCCTCGACCCGGCGACGGAGCCCCACGCACCGTAACCCTCATCCCCGGCGACGGGATCGGAACTTTAGTGACCGGTGCGGTGGAACAGGTGTTCGAAGCGATGCACGCGCCGGTGCTTTTCGAGAGGTACGAGGTTCGTGGAAACATGAGGAAAGTCCCCGAGGAAGTGATGGAATCTGTGAAGAGGAACAAGGTTTGTCTGAAAGGTGGCTTAGCGACTCCTGTTGGTGGAGGTGTCAGCTCCTTGAACATGCAGTTGAGGAAAGAGCTCGACATCTTCGCGTCCCTCGTGAACTGTATTAATGTCCCTGGATTAGCGACGAGGCATGAGAACGTGGATATTGTGGTGATTAGGGAGAACACGGAAGGAGAGTACTCTGGTCTTGAGCACGAGGTTATTCCTGGTGTTGTTGAGAGCCTTAAGGTATTAAAGGTCCCTTACTTTTCTTGTGAAGCTATTGCAAATAGAATTATTTGAACTAAGAGCAGGATAAACCGGGGTTCTTAGGGATGGAGTTCTTATGAAAAATAAAAAACTATTTCTTATTTTTTTCTAAGAACTTTATCCTTAAGAACAGCGCTTAATCATGATCTAAGCAGTGGTAGCCTGATGGTAGGAGCAAAGCTGATAACATGTTTGTGGACCTTGTGTTCGATTCCTACTAGTATTTATCATCGTATGACTAGATAACCATGTCTTACGAGTTTCATTAGAAAGCGCAAGTCCGGACTATTTGTTCAATATTAGTTGGATCTTGGTCGAGATATCCTCAGGTTAATAAAAATAATATTTTTTTGGAGGATTAGGTGTTTTGAAAGTTTTGAAGGAGATGTTTTTTTGTACAAAGTTATGATTTTTGTTTGTTTGGGATGTATGTAGGTGATAACTAAGTTCTGTTCTGAGAGGATTGCGAGGTACGCATTTGAGTATGCGTACCTCAACAACAGGAAAAAAGTGACTGCTGTTCATAAAGCCAACATTATGAAGCTAGCCGATGGGCTCTTCCTCGAGTCTTGCAGAGAGGTTGCTAAAGCTTATCCTGGGATTACATACAACGAGATAATCGTAGACAATTGTTGTATGCAGCTTGTGGCTAAGCCTGAGCAGTTTGATGTCATGGTATGTGACTTGAAGGATCATAAAGAGAGACTACTTTTATCTTTCTTCTATATGGACAATTACTATTGGCTTGGTCTTGTTTGTTTTCAGGTGACGCCTAATTTGTATGGTAACCTTATTGCAAACACGGCTGCTGGAATAGCCGGTGGAACTGGAGTGATGCCTGGAGGTTTGTCCATACATGTCACAGTTAAAAGTTACATAACTTTTCTTGTTTTTTTTCTCTAGAAGATGATACATGTTTTGGGGGTTTGTTTTCTAGGGAATGTTGGTGCAGAACATGCGATATTCGAGCAAGGAGCATCAGCAGGGAATGTGGGGAATGATAAGATAGTGGAGCAGAAGAAGGCGAATCCTGTGGCTCTGCTTCTCTCGTCGGCTATGATGCTGAACATCTCCAGTTCCCTACTTTTGCTGACCGTCTTGAAGTGGCAGTGAAACAAGTGATACAAGAAGGCAAATGGAGAACCAAAGATCTTGGTGGAGATTGCACTACTCAGGAAGTTGTTGATGCTGTCATAGCAGCTCTTGACTGAGCTTTCTACCTGCTTCTGCTTCGTGCTTCTCTGTTTTGCGTTGCTATTTGTTTGTTATTGATTGTGTTTATTCATGCATTTACTTCATTTGACAATGTTTGATCTCTTGTCTGAGCACGAGCTTATTATAGTTACAAAATGAATTCAATAAAGAGAAGCAGTTTTGTTACAAAGCAAGATTTTGAGACATTTTGCTCTATTTTATTGATGTTAAACCAACGGCCAAGGAATGGCTCTGTTTTAAGTTTTCATGAGTTTGGTGTTGATTAATACATAACCTTGTCAAAGCTTTTTTCTTGGAAGTTTTATTCATTTGGTTTTATAATCTCTTTCCGATATGCAGAGTTTCTTGTATATGAATTTTGTTTCATTTGAAGTTTAATACAAGATTTGGACGAGTTTCTTGTTCAGATTTAGGCCAAAAGAAAACTAACTTCTCCCATCTTGATCAGCTTCAAGAAACTGATTTGCTTTAAAGTGGATAAATCTAGATTCAACCCAATATTTCCTTGAATTTGATATGTTTTGGTAAATCAGACAACAGTATCTTATAAAATAATGTTCTGTTCTTTTCTCTTTGTACAGGAGAAGAGGCAACCGATACTGTGATCTACATTAGGTGAAAAGGACTAACTACCAATATTTATCTTAGCACTAATAAGTAGCCAAGTGCAAAGTATTGTGAAGTGCCATTGGATTGCTAATCATTGAAAGCCTAGAGAGAGGACATTAATGTTCAACGGATCAATTAGGGAAGATTTACAAAGAACTTGTGGTCAACAAGATAAACCTAATAGCCAAGAGATAGCTTGACGTTGCTGGTTTCATGACCACATAGAGATAATTAAACAATGCAAAGGAGATAATGTGCAAAGATCTTCATGTTATATAAGGTTTTAACACATGCTCATTTGCTCTTACATTAAAGTTTTTAAAAAGGATTCTTTATGGATTTAACATGTAAATGTTGTAAAGTCCATTTCCACCGATCAAATACATCAGTGGCAGACTGGCAGTGATATATGTTCACAACTCACAAGCAAATCAACTCAAAAGACGTCCCCTCTTACACTTGACGTCATGCAAGCATATAGACACATTAGTCTTATTTTTGACTAACTTCATTCGTTAGGAGCCTTAAAAAGCAAACTACGTATCATAAGAAAAAATGATAACAAGAGGAAGATCTCTTCCTGGATCTCCTTACCTACCGAGACGATTTAAAGAGCATTGGGTTTTTTAGCAACTCGAAAGGTCAAATTTATTTAAAACGTAAAAAATCTCCAAAGGTCAATTGATAATGTGGCGAAACTGAGGCAACATAGAAGATGACTCATCAGGCTTCATCTCTGTGGCTAAATAAGTTGACCTAAATAATAATCCGACAGCTCAGAGAGTCACAGGACTTGCCAGTAATAATAGGACCAATCAAATTAAAAAATAAATCATTTTGACTTACGTTGAGAGAAGACTCTATGCTATATATATACATGTGCATGGCAAGTTGAACCAAGCAGATTAACCAAAGAAGAAAGAAAACCAATACACAAAAACACAAAAGATGGCAAATATGATCGTTAAGGAACAATTAAGATCCACAAGTTTAACTTCAAGATCGCATCCAAGCACGATTGGTATCGAAGAAGCTCTTAGTAAGGTAGAAACAATAAATGCCACGACGAGTTCGTCCGAATCGATCTTGGTGGGCTTGGCTAGTTTGGAGGATCTCTATGATTGTGTGGAGGAGTTTCTAAAGATGGGTTCGACACAACGTGTTATGTCTTCTGATGGATCCGAGTTCGTGGAGGAGATGCTAGATGAGTCTTTGAGACTAATGGATACATGCAGCGTCTCGAGGGACCTCGTGGTGGAGACTCAAGAGCATGTTCGTGATCTTCAATCATGCGTTCGAAGAAATAAGTCACCGGAGGAGGAGGAGACCAACTCGATGTGGCTGTCTCAAGCTATGTCGTGTTTAGAAGAACATGAGAAAAGAAGCTAAGAAGCTTCTAGGATCCTTGAAGAAATCGATGGTGGGTCAAGTTTATATGATAATGAACATCTTGTGGCGGTTATAGATGTGATGAGACGAGTAGTTTCGGTTAGTGTCGTGGTGTTTAAGTCGTTCTTAGTGTTCTTGTCCGGGAGACAAAGTAACATAAAGACCAAGTTGGCTTCCGTACTAACTAAAAAAGAAGTGTAATCATGAGGCGACCAAGAACGTGTTGGAAACACTGGATACTGCGATTTTTGGAGACTTTAGCTCTCATGATGATCTACAAAGAAGCTTGAGGAGGCTGAAGTGAGCATTGGTGGGTTCGAGAAGAAACTAGAAGGGTTGTTTCGAAGGTTAATAAGGACACGAGCCTCACTTCTCAACATAATCTCTCACTAGGTTTTAGAGAACTTGCCTGAGGCATGCATTATAAAAGCATACCTATGATTTTGTACACTATTAAATTGATAAATGTAGATAATTTTTTTCTAAAATAGAACCAACATTGCAGTTATGAAAGACTCACATTAGATGTATGCATATTTGGTTGGGCCTAATTGAAATAGATATGAACCAGGACACTCTTGAGTCTTGATATCTAATATTTCGCTAGCTTCTTCATTTAAAACGCAATATGCATGAGCATGAGCCCAATCATATGATCCACACCAAACACAGATGATATGTATAATTGTGTCGTCAATATAATCATACTAATTTTAGGTTTACGTTACTATCCAAAGAGATATTCGAATCTGTACCAGACAACACTCTACACATGTAATCTGAACTGATATCATAATATGCGTCATACTTCATTACAGATTCTATATTCACAAAATTATGATCAAGAAAATTTAATTAATTAATATTTCAAAATTATGATATAACTTAATCCTTCTTTCGTCATCCATTGTATCAAAAGTTCCTTCATTATAATATTTATACACATATTAAAGATTCCCAAATTCAAACTAAAAGGCCTTAAAGACTCTAAACCTGATCAGTGGGAAACCTGATGGACACTCCTAAATTCACGGTAACATAATTGGTGAAGACGTGTGACGGTGTTATTTAAGGAGGCATATCGTCAATTGCGTGGGACCAAAGCATCCATGCAATAGTATGTCCATTTACATATCATTTAAATAATGTAACTAAATCTTTCAAAGATCTCTCTATCGATTAAATAAATAACTAAATAAAGGGCATTGTATTTTGTAACGTTCAATAGAAACAAATATTCAAAGATGATAAAACAAAGAAAAATAATGGCAATAATATTAAAGAATCGTAAACGGACGGTGGCTTGGTGCATGAAAAGAGGTGTAAAATAAAGTATCAGTTTTGGTAAGCGAAACTGAAACATCGAACTTCGACAAAGGATTCAACTAAAATTCAAACAAAGAGCATTTAATGAGCCTTACGTGGTTCTTCCTCAGTGAAGTACCCACACTCACATCACATGGTCTTCACGTCCTGGGCTACTTAGATAGGCCCTACCTCATTGACATTTATGTGTATTTATATAAACCCTATTAAAGGACCAAAGAAGCATAACTCGAAAACCACATTTTAATCATCATTACTCAATATGTATGTGTCTTCATTGTCTCCGAGACTTCACAAAGCATACAAAGCTAGATGTGTTAGCTTACCGGTTCGGTTGCATCCAAGTGTTAGGAGGATTCAAGAAGTGGTCTCCAAGGTTAGAGCTTTGGGGTCATCTTCGTTGGAGTCTAGGACGATGGTCCGTGACGGTCTCTCTGGTCTCACCGAGATTTATAGATGTTTAAGTGAAGATATCTTCAAATCTTCTTCTGAGACTCAACAAGCTCTTCTAAATGGTGGTTTGATGGATGAGCTTCTTGAAGTGTCGTTGAAGTACTTAGAGGTTTGTGGAGGAGCTAAGGACGGTGCGTCGAGGATTAAGAAGAGTGTTGTTGAGCTTCAGTCAGCTTTGAGAAGGAGCAAGAAGGGAGGTGAGTTTAGCCTCGAGGGTGACGTGGATGCTTACCTGGCGTCGCGTAAAGAGATCAAGAAAGAGATCAAGAAGTATATGGTGATGTCGAAAGAGACAGACTCTTGTTTAGAGAGTAGTGTTTGGTGTGGTCGTGGTGATGATCAAGACATGAGTGCTTTGGTTAAAGTGATGCAAGAAACAAGTGTGATCACTTGTTTTGTCTTACGCATTGTATTGTCGTTTCTTGTCATCACCAAAAGGGATAAAGAGTAAGAATCATCACCAACACAAAGGTTGGGGGTTGTTTTGAAGCTTGTGAAGAAAGGAATAGATCATCATCACCATAATGAGAAAGACTTTTCTTGCCTTGAGCTTGAAGCTATGGAAGCTGAGCTTGGGAAGCTCGTTGTGATAACGACAAGGGAAGATCAAGAAGAGGAGAAAGAGATTAGTGAGGAAGTAAGTGAGATGATCCAATGTGCAGTGGTTAGATCGAAAGATGTGGAGGCAGCCATGGAAGAGCTCGAAGAGGGACTTGAGGGATTGTTCAAGGTGATGATACAAGCTAGAGTGTCTCTTCTTAACATCCTATCCACTTAAAATAAAAAATAGTACCAGATTCGAGTTTCTTGCTTTGTATTTTAAATTTAGGACCAGGTCAAGTGGTTTTATAATCTTGGTTTGGTATTTTGTTTTCCTCGTGTGTTTTAAGAGAGTTTAGACATGCATCCATGTATTTGAGGATGTGTGTTTGCTGTAAGTTTGTAAACTCGTTCATGTGTGAACAACTCTTGTAAAGGTTTTATGTTCTAATATTTATAATTTCATAAAGAGAGAGAGGGAGAGGAACTATGGGTATCACTAATTTAAATGTTTAGAATACGATAGTTTGTATTTTTTTTTCTTCATAAAACAATTCAATTATGGCAGAATCGTTGAAATAATCAAAAGTGTTTTAGAAAGCAACTTTAATTTATAGTCTCCAATGGACCCACATTAATAAGAACTCTTCAGTCAGATGAGAATCCATCTTTCACATAAAAAATTTTGTTGAAAATCTCAAAAATAAAATAATACTTCATTTTTTCAATAATATTTTAACAAACACAGTTTGTTTTATTATATAATAAATGTATCATTTTAAAATAAATGTTTTTTTCTAAACATTGATTTTTTTTTTAATAAAAAGAGTAAAAGAATAAGAGAAAAAAAACAGAGAAAATGTTTAAAAGATAAGAATCCATAATATATTCATAAATTTCAAGGATGTATTTTTCTTAGTTTTGAGTCACACAATTCTCATAAATGTTTTTATTCAGAATTTTTTGCTAAATTTTTATTCAGAATTTGATCATATCATTTTAATTTTTTTGCCGGAGGAGTAGGACATTCGCAAATAACAAGCGGTACCAAAACATAACTCTTTGCATTCTTTCGTACAAAACCAAACCCTCCTCCCCCTCCTAGTGGCTTAACCGTCGACATTGAAGCTTCGAGATCAACCAAGGGCAGAGAAGTTTCTTCATGTAACATACGTTTCGCATCAACACTCTGGACTGTTACAGACACCATCACTATACAACACAGGAGGTAATAAACATAAGTAACGCAAATCTAATTTGTTTTCGATCATTAACTTAGAGATAAATCTTTTGATTTTTTTTTGCATGTTATATAAAAATAAATAATTAAAACTTTGAACATACCAGTCAAAACTAAAAGGACGATGAAATCAGACTTGAATGAAAGCAGACTTGAATGAAAGTTTCTCCATCCAGTTTCTTTTTGTCTCCTGGTAATCTTCTTGGAAAAATACAAAGACAAAATGTGAATAGATTTATATTCTGGACAATGTATATTTATGAAAATAGAGAAGTATGGTATAATGTTAAATCTAAGTTGGTGGGTTGGGATAATGAGAGACAAATTCGATGATGGATTATTTCAAAAACGTTTTATTAATTAGAAGATAATAAAACTGAACAAAAGGAAAAATAAATCGGCATTCGTCGAAATTAGTCGGAAAAATTAAAATCAATAAAAAAGAGTAAAAGTAAGTAAACCTTAATTTCTAGCCGTAAGTCTTTATGTGTTCAAGAAAAGATCTTCCCTGTTACCTTTGTCTTCCTTTTATATACGAGTTCCTCTTTTTTTTATTTTAAGTCGGTTTGCTCTAATGAACTAGTCAAACTTAATGAGCCGAGTGATTGGGCAAAGCCTTCAGGTCGTTGCTTTGGTCGCTGAGCTATGAAGCCGAGCTGGTGACACCTGAGTTGTAGTGACAAGCCATCGTGCTGATCTCATGATGTTGAATTGAACTGGGTTGAACTGATTTAATGTGTCGAGTTTTTTATTTGATGGGAATTGTGGAAGAATGTAATCTATCTCTAATAGAATAAATCAAACTTTTATGGAAGCAATTAATGTTATCTTTGACCATAAAAATAAATTTTCAAGAGATCATGGACTATTAAATAGTCCAAAAGCAATCCATAATTTCTCAAAAAAAAAAAGATATTTAATGGAAGATCTTGAAAATATTAATAGCCCAGGAGAAAAGTCAGCCCATTACCTAAAGCCCATTAGTATAATCAGTAAAACTAATGATGATAAGTCTTTGCTTATGGTGGGAGATTAATGAGTAAACGCGTGTATAATAGACAACGGCTATATTTGGACAAGGTCAAAGGTGGTCGGCCTGTAACTGAGTTCTTGTGGGACCCAAAAGAACGTTTACTTTCTTATTATCATTGAATTACCGTTACAACACTCACACAGTCACACCACTGAGCATTCTCCTTCTTCTTCACACATCGTGCTTCTGTATCAGAGTCGCGGTGGTGGTGAGAAAATGACGGCGATAGCCGGAGTAGCATCGGAGAAGACGAAGAAGCTATTAAAGTTCAGTCTTTCTATCTTCCGTCGCGGCTTTAACTCCTCCAAATGGTACTCATGTCAATCGATTTATACATTCTTAGATTCTTAACAGAGATCGATCAGTTTGATGAACCTTGTTTTGTCGGGAAAAAAGCAAGACGGCGGCGAAGATGGCTGTTGCTCGAATAAAGCTTCTGAGGAACAAGAGACAAGTTGTGGTGAAGCAAATGAGACGTGACATCGCCCTTCTTCTTCAGTCTGGTCAAGATGCCACTGCCCGAACCAGGGTACTTCACTTCTCTAACTTTCTCTTACAAAGTGTTGGTAGTCTAGTGGTACTGGAAGAGAACTGGTTCTGTTGTGCTGGATTCAAAACTATATTTAGTAAATAGATTTATTTTTTAAATCGAAATATCTAAAGGCTAATTGAGGACATTGGTGCTGGTCACTAAGGTTTTCAGTTCAAATTGGTTTGAGTTGTTCGGGTTGGATTGTTTAGGATCCGTTTAGGAACCGTACATTTTTTGGATCGGATCGGTTCAAGTAATGTCGGGTTTGTGTTGGTTTCTGTTTTGTATAAAACTCAAAATAAAACCGATTCAAGAATAGTTCAGGTTTGGTTTAGATTTAAAACCCAAAATAAAACGGAAACTTCGAAAACCCAGAATATTCGGGAAAATATTGAAGTAATTAAAAATAATTAGTAGTTTGTTTTATTGAGAATATTTTTTTTTTTTTGATAAAATGTGAATATTATACCAAAAGGAACAAGAGTTTGATTACAAGTGCTAAAAGCAGGAAGTTACATTAGGCTCAAAAAAAAATTAAAAAACCAGGATGAAACTAGAAGTGGAAACCCATAGCCATTTAGGCGTATCTAAACCACTGGGAGAGGAGACCTTGACAGCGGCCATGTGGAAGCCGTGCTAGGAGAGTGTCCCGGATGGTTCTATCGATCTTCTTGAAAAGAACAGAAGCAGTCTCGGTGGACCCATTGTGAAGCTTGTTGTTTCTCTCACTCCAAATCACAAAGGTGAAGGCATGGATAGATAACTTTTTCAAGGTGGAAGAGACGCTAGCAGAATGAGAGAGCATCATGCTTACTAGGTTTTGCCAGTTGGTAGGGGTATTTTGTTGCAGACCTAACCTTTGAGATATCATTGACCAGAGTTGTGCGGAAACACCACAGGTGAGAAACAAGTGGTCCCTAGTTTCGGCGTGCATGCCACAGAGGGGACAGTTGACATCAGTCACTACACCCCAGTTTGCAAGGCGGGTGAGAACAGGGAGACGATCCAAATTTGTTACCCAGAAGTTGAATGCATGCTTAGGGACAGCGTACCTAAACCAGACAGCTTGTTTCCAGGGAACCAAGGGAGCTGTAGGTCTGATGAAGTTCCAAGTCTTTTTGATAGAGAAGGCCGGGGATCTGTCTCCCACAACGCCCCAAGAGTACTCGTCTTCAATATCAGCCATAATAGGTGGCAGGACATTAGTCAGAGCATGTCTTAGGGAGGCGATAGAAATGGTTCTACATCTTGGAGATGGGAGTAACCAGCCTCTTGATGAACATGCTTCAGCAACTCTAGCATTAATATGTATGCCTGTTTTTATAGGACCATCTAACCCGATGAAGTCAAGTAAAGGACCAAGGTGCAGCCAGTTGTCAAACCAGTAACTAGCACGAACTCCATTGCCAATAGTACATCCAAGCAGTTGTTTGGCTATGTGCCGCATAGAGAGAAGAGACCTCCAAATCCATGACTGGCTATCTTTAATTTCCAGTCGCCAAAAGCAACAGCGTTTCAGCCTATGCTCATGATTCCAAGCAACCCAAAGGGAGCCACTATTGGAGAAAAGCAACCAAACAAGACGCAATATCAAAGCTCTATTCCAGAGAAAGAAGTTTCGAAGTCCCAATCCACCTTCATCTTTAGGTAAACAGCAAGTTGTACCAAGAAACTTTCGAAGGAGACTTCTTTGACATGTTTCCAGACCATAGGTATCTCTTACACAGGCTCTCTATCTCTTTTAGGGCAACCTTTAGGGAGGACAAAGGCCGAGAGCCAGAAGTTAACTAACCCATAAATAACTGATTTGATAAGTTCCAAGCGACCCGCAAAACTGAGGTGTCTAACCGTCCAGCATTGAAGTTGCGATTTGATCTTATCAATTAAAGGAGAGTAGTCAGACTTCCTGAGACGGCGGTGAAGCAGAGGGAGACCAAGGTATCGTATTGGGAGTGAACCAATGTGAAAGCCGCTATTAGCCAGTTGAGTAGATTCTGCTTGGTTCAATCCAGAGTAAAACAAGTCTGTTTTCTCCTTATTGATGCATAAACCTGACAATAGTTCAAAGGAATGAAGGCCATCAGCAATACCAGTTAGAGAATTTGGAGACCCATCAAAGAAGATCATGAGGTCATCCGCAAAGCAGAGATGGGAGACCTTGGGGTTGACACCAAGCGGGTGATATCCAATGTTTCCTGCCTCAAATCGTTCGGATAACAAACTAGAGAAAGTCTCCATTGCAATAATGAACAAGGCTGGACTTATAGGGTCCCCTTGCCTCAGTCCTCGCGCTCCTGGGAAGTAGCCACATAGGTTCCCATTGACGTTGACTGAGAAAGAGGTTGTCATGATACACTGCCCAATCCAATTGACAAAAATCGGTGGGAAGTCTGCAGCCTTGAGGACCTCTAAAATGAACTCCCAACTGAGGGAGTCAAAAGCTTTTTTAATGTCCACCTTAAGGAGACCACGTGGAGATGAATTTTTTCGACCAGATCCCTGAACCATCTCGGTTGCCATCAACACATTTCTCAATAAGCAGCCGTCCCTTGATAAATGCCGATTGGGAGTAGAGATCATACCAGGAAGTATGTTTTTCTAGACGTCTAGCAAGGATTTTTGAGGCTACCTTGTAGACCGTGTTACAACAAGAGATCGGTCTAAAGCCCCCCAATCCTGTCAACTTCCTCGACTTTTGGGACTAGAGTGATTGCCGTTGCATTCCATTGTTTTAATAGCTGGCCTGAGGTAAAGAACTCCTGTACCGCCTTGGTAGATCAGCGCCAATGACTGACCATGATTTCTTGTAGAATTCACCCGTGTAGCCATCTGGACCAGGAGCTTGTTTCGAGGAAGGCTGAAGAATTCTTTCATGATTTCAGTGGATGAGACTTGTGTTTGAAGCATAATCTACTAGCTTCATCACACCGGAAGGTGGTGGTAGTGTCTTGATCGCTTCCACATCAGAAGTCAAGAGGGGGAGTAGATGCTGTGCCTAGGAGATTCTTGTAGAAACCAACACAATGGTCTTGAATGTCACGGGTGTTCTCAAGACGTTGCCCAAGGTCGTTTAGCAAGTAGTGGATTTGGTTACCGGATCTTCTAGTGGAGATTGATCGGTGAAAAACAGAGGAGTTACAGTCACCAAACTTAGCCCAAGAGACCCTAGACTTCTGGAATAAGAACTTCTCTTCAGCAGTTGCCAAGTGAAACCATTTCGCATGGGCTGCTTTCTCTGCAGCAGCACCCGCAGGACTTGGAGAGGATAGAAAGGCTGACTGGATTGCAACTAGAGAGTCATGAGCATCTTTCACACGGAGTTCAGATCAGAGAAGTGAATCTTGTTTATATCCTTGATAACCGGTTTCAACATCTTCAGTTTCTTGGATAATTGGAACATGGCTGTGCCAGATATAGTAGTTGTCTCCCAATATGCAGACAGTATGTTAAGATAGTCCGGGTGGTCCAGGAGGAAGTGAGATATCTTGAAAGGTTTTTTTCGAGACAGATCGATTACCTAAGACCAGAGAGCTTGGGCAGTGATCGGAGAAAGATATGTCCCCAAAGTGAGCATAAAGAGAACGGGAAAGTCAGAAGCCAGTTATCGTTGACGAGGATGCGATCTAGCTTCTTTGTCAGAGGATTAACCGACTGTTTGTTCCACCAGGTATGATTGTTTCCCCTGAAAGAGAGGTCCAACAGGCCGGTGTGTTGTAGGCAGTTTCGAAAATCTGTCATTCCTTTGGTGATCCGTGTGCTGCCATTAGAACTGTCTCCCGGATCTAATGTTTGATTGAAGTCACCAAGAACCACCCAAGGCTTAGATGCAATAATGGGGTCGCGTGAGAGACCGCACATTTCGTCCCAAAGTTTTCCCTGCCATACTTACAATTTACTCCGTAAGTGAAAGAAACAGCCCACTTCAGAGAGAAGTCAGGGAGTTTGACGATACAAGAGATCATTTGGGCAGATTTGGAGTGGACGTCAAGTCGAATCCTTGGGTCCCAAATAAGCCAGACCCTACAAGTTCCGCAAATTCATAGTTTCCCACAAAGTTCCATCCGGGAAACGAAGATTGAATGTATTTACAATACTTGTGAACTTTCACACGAGTCTCGATTAGACTACCAAAAGAGGCTTGGCAAGCCTGAGCCATTTCCTGAAACCTCTACGCTTAATACTATTATTAAAACCTCTAACGTTCCAACAGAAGGTGTCAACGAACATAATTAAAGTGTTGACTCGGGGTGCTTCCCCCGGAGACGCTTCAAATCGTGACGTTGCTTTCTAGTCAGACCTTTGTGAAACCTGTAGGGTTTCCTTGGTCAGTATCCTCTCCTGAAGCCGTATCCGAAGAAGAATCAGGTACATGCTCAGAACCAGGAGGATCTGAGTGAGAAGAGGAGCTTAACTCTGAGTCGGAGGATATAACCTTCTTCTTTTCCTCTCAGCAGATACCACCTCATACTCCTTCGCTTTACGGTCCGAAAGGACCAATAAGGTAATCTTTAGCTCCTTCCTGAGGCTGGTTGGAAGTTTCTTGTGCACTACGCTTCTTCTTTTTCTTTTTAAAGGAATGCACCTTAACCTGTCTGACTTCCTCAACATGGGAAGGAGGCGGAGTCTCTTTTGGTAGTGACTTCTTGGCCCGTGGGCAATCCTCCGCTGAATGAGTTGGGGACTTACAACTCAGACACGTGATGGGAGCAGTGCGACAGCGCCGGAAGGTGTGACCCGTTGCTTTACAAAAGGAGCAAGTTGGGGGAAGCCATGGGCATGACACTGCAACACGAACTATTCTCCCCGGACTGGAACTGAGCATTTACCGCTTCAGGTAAAGGTACAGTGAGGCTGACTATAGTGAGGACTTTAGCAACTTCCAAGTTTGACATGCTTGACGTAGATGGATGGAGATAGAGGGGATGCCCAACGAGCCCCGCAATATGCTCTAGAGACTCTTCATTAAAGAAGTGTGGAGGGACCCCACGAAGCTCCAACCAGACCGGAGCCTCTGTAAGTTCTGGGATGCTTGGGGTGAGACTTGGAGAGTAGTCAGCAACAAACATAGTTTGTCCCCTCTATATGCCACATGCCTTGAGTGAGGACCCTTTTCCGTGTTGCTGGACACGGGATTTTAATCAGGACTGTTCGAGGCCCGAGCCTAGATACAGAGATATCGCGGTTCCTAAGGCTCCAGATCCCATTAAAGATTGCATGAAGGGCTCCATGAGACGGCAAGTTGCCATGGAACTGTCCAACAATAAAAGATTCCCATTTCTTTTGGTTTCTTTCGATGACAGAGTTTGGTATTTGAACACATAACTCGCCAGATTCGAGGAGGAAAGGGTACCCTTCTGCTCATCGCGCCTGTGTAACCTCTTGTTCGGTCTCTCCAGGTAGGTTTAGGAGGAGTAACAGTAGCTCCCGCAACTGCAGAAGGTACAGTCAAAGATCCAGAGCATGTAGCAACCAGATCTGGGGAACTGAAGGAAGAAGGCTTCTCCGGGGACGGATCTGGGGACCGCGGTCGTGGAGGTAGCGGGCGAGGCCAGCGGGGCAGACTTAGACTGGAGAGGAGGGTTCATCGGAAGGGATGAGCGCTCCGAGGTTAAGGGTGGAAGAGATAAAGACGGGCTGGAAAGAGAACGGATTTTTGAGGCGATGGCAGGAGAAAGTCTTTTGGGAGACTTCTTCTGTTTTTACCCATCAGACCTGAAGGGGGTGGTCGTCGCCGAGATCGACGACGACGGAGAAAAAAAACGAAGGGGTTGCTTAATCGCTCTTTTAGGAGAGAGAAAGAGAGTTTGGTTCAAAACATAAACGCTTTTCAGTTTTTGGGTTCAAATAAGTAAGGACCATTCGAGTTTTTGTAAATTCCAGTCTAATTTTGATTTTTTCTGTCTAGTTCCAGTTTAGTTTTCTGATAATATGCCCAACACTAGGCCAGACATGAAAATATCATAAAACCAGAAATTCCATTATTAACAGAAAATGTTGTCTGAAAATCCAAGGCCTTGAATTTATAGGTTCTCTAGCACAGCATTCAATTCCATTCAATGAAAATTGTGGTTTTGATCAATTCAGGTAGAGCATGTGATTAGGGAGCAGAACATTCTTGCAGCAAACGAAATAATCGAGCTTTTCTGTGAACTCATTGTTTCAAGACTCACTATCATCACAAGAAGAAGTATGTTCACATGTTAGTTTCAACTTGTGTCTGTTACTTAAACTCAATTTAACTTTCTTTTGCTGTTTTTTTTTTTCAGGAATGCCCTGTGGATCTCAGGAAGGTATTGCTAGTTTAATCTTTGCTGCGCCTAGATGCTCTGAGATTCCAGAGCTTGGAGATCTGAAAGACATCTTTGAGAAGAAATACGGAAAGGATTTTATATCTGCTGCTACTGAGTTGCGTCCTACCTGTGGGTTAACCGGATGGTAAGCTAACATTCTCTGTTTCTTCTGGTTACTTAACAAGATGTGACTCTGACCTTTGACTCTTGTGTGTGTGTGTAGTGTGGTTGTTAAGCTTCGATATGCGTCCCTGTGGAGAATTCAAACTGAAAGTCATGAAGGAGATTGCAAAGGAGTACCAGGTTGATTGGGATACTAAAGAGACAGAACAAGAACTTCTTAAACTCAAGAAGAAACAACTGTATGTCTCTTTTTATCTCTCTTTTTTTTTTAGAAGAGTCAGGATTTTAAAACATGTAATGTTTCTTGTATGAGCAGGATGGGCCAAGTGCGTTTACAAGTGCTTCTCAAGATCCCATTGATCCTACCAAAGCAGTGCCGAGGTAAGAGATGGATCTCCATCTTTTGTATCAACAGTGTCTATACAAGGACTTGGAAGCATGAAGTCTTGTTGTTTTTGTTTCATACAGATCGAGTAGTAGCATGAGCATCAACACGCATTATCATGACACTGAGTCAGCAGTGGAAGCAGCAGCTGAGTTAGCCAAGGAGGATCATTATCATCCAGGTTCAACAAGACAATCCCAGAGATTCTGAACAAGCTCCTACTACTCCAAACCTTATGTCAGAAGACACAGCTGCAACAATCTGTGTGTAAATGAACTGACCACAAGGAAAAAGCAGAAGCAAATGAAACAGTGAGGAGAAGACACAGCTATAACAACTCTCCACCACTCCCTCCTCCTGCAACTTCTGAGATCAAGTTTGATGAGTCAGAGGAAGAGACAGAGCCAGAAGAAGGACATTACAGAGTCGTGCTTCTTCCAATCGCCAAACCGAGCACCACCTCAGGCTCCTTCAGTCTGATGAGCCTGAGACAGGACTCAAACGGTCACCGAAGTTCACCCAAAACTGCCTGACTATGATACTTTGGCAGTACGTTTTTGACGCAATCAGACTCAGTAAAGGGCCACTGATCTGAAGCTGGAAACTTCATTTACTCCTCCTATATATATAGAAAGAAAATCATGTTTTGGATTTATGCAAATATTGTGTTTATTACATTTGATTAATCATCGTGTATAAAGAAGAAAGAAGCATTATGGTTTTGTACTTAAAGTCATTGTGGAGAGTTATGCCATTGCTCATCGTTTCTGTAATAAATTTAGCATACGGAGTTTAGGTAGTTACTTGGGACATAAGGCACTCATTATGACTACAGTTTTATAATGACCATGAATTGATGGTAAAAAGAGTTTACTATTGGAAACATGGACGAAAATATTAAGATTCTCAAAAGCCAAACTAGAAACTAATAGAAAACCAAAATATAATACATTGAATAGACAAATCCAAATTTGAAATTGAAATTCGAGCATTAAGTATTTTCTAATTTTGGTATTAACAGCTCATTCTGAGTAATTGTATGTTCATTTCATTTCTCAAACTTGTTTTTGCCCACTAATAGAGTAATTTTGCAACTAATTCTATTAATAATAGCAATCCCAATTAATTTTAAAGGTTGTGAACCCTCACTACATATTCATTTTGTTTTTTTTGAAATGATGTATCCATTCAAAATATATTGTAAAAAGATGTGTCTATTCAAAATAATTTGTAAAATAATTATTTATAATTTGAAAAGATGTGACTATTCATATATTTGTTTTTGAAAAGATGTGTCTTTTGAAAAAATATTGTAAAGGTGTCATTTTAAAAAAACTATCTATTAATTGAAAAAGTTGTGACTATTTCATTTAGGTTTTGAAAATTTATAAATAGTCTATGTCCATGTGTTTCTGAAAGTAAAATTTTCACTAATCTAAAATAAAATGGTGAAAATAAAAAGGTTCTATGGAATTAACCGGTTACAAATTCTGAGAAGATATTCAAATGAAATGTTGTCAACAAAAAATAATAGAAAATATTTTTCGTGTTTGGATAGCCAAAAATCCTAAAAGAAATAATAAGAATCAGTTTTACAATAGTCTATTGCTTTCTGTGCAAGCAATATAACTATCATCATCGATCTCAAAGAAATACCAGACTGCATTCTCAATCGTTGCAGCCATTAGAGTCGCTTCTCCAACAAATCCATACTACCTTAAGAGCTAGGCTCAGTGGTTTGGATCATCGAGCGTGTCCTTTACCTCAGTCCCGCCGCTCTGTTTCTTAATCTCCCAACAACGGTTATCTTTCACATGGTTTCAGATTTTCCAGAGATAATCACTGATTCTAAACCTCATATCATCTTTCACTCTCAACCTCCAATTGTTTTGCTTCATATATATGTTTAACTAATTCGCGTTCGTTTTCATCTATATAATGAAACTTTTTAAAAATGTCCTCCTGTGAGGGAAGGAAGAAAGAAGGAAGATAATTAAAAAAAATTGTGAACACATGTTGTTCTTATCATCACAGACACCGTTACGACAATCACAGAAAACACAAATCCAAACCTACAGAATCTGTTAATCATCACTGAAAAGGTGCAAACGAATTATCCTTTTTGTTGTGGAAGGATGTGTATTATTCTCATTCATATCTCTCTATTTATACATGGAGTAGACGTCATATAGATCTAGATAAACACTATCTCGAATACAGAGATAACTACAAGGAATGAGATAACTATTATCGTCAACCATCTAGATAATCCTTAACACTCCCCTTGGTTGACGCATCTGGTTCAGGGATTGTTACATGCTTTGGATGTTGCCTCATTAAAACCTCTCCTGGTAAACCCAAAACCCAATGTGGTAAAAAGGGAAGCCAGGACAGGAAAAAGAGTACAACACATGTAACTCCCCTGATGAATGCAACACTATAGATGACGCATTCCTATCTGATGTCTGAGCTTCCGGAACGTCGAGGTTGCCTATGACTTGTAGATGATCAGTTGGATTTTCCCTTGAATGAACTTGTAACTCTTGGACGTCTTATGTCTTCTGGAACTCCATTAAGATGTGGTCATGACGTACATCTTTGTTGCTGATCACTTTGTGTCTTGGTTGGACGGATGTCACTCGACCGGTACTCAGATGGACTTTTAATCTGCGATTAAATCTTACTCGCAGGTCTTTCATGTCCCACGGATCTTCTAGTCTCATGGCTTAGCCATTACGTGGACATTTCAATATATATTGAGTCATTGACCCAAACACATACGAACCACTTTGTTTCATGTCTTTTGTCCATTCAGACATTTATCACTTCGTATGTACCAACGGCTTTATCCATTGTAGTCAATCTTTGATCACAAGGAATCCATACATCTTTTGTATGCTTACATGGACTGATCTGAATTGTTCTTATAGAACTTTTCTGCTAAGCTTTACTTAGTCTATGAAGCTGCATTGTTTCATTTTAGAGAATTTATTTCTCATCTTTCTTATCTCTTTTGTGGTACCTTTAATCTTTGTTTATCCAGTGAAACATATGCTACTTTTACATACTTTAATCTATGACCAGACTTTTTCAAATTAGTAGCCTCCACCACATTGGAGTATATCTCTTTATAAACTTTTCTTAATCTCTGTGAGTATCCTTGTGTTATCAAGTCATGCTTGAATGTTCTATTATCTCACGATTTTCTCACAAGAACTTTTATTCATCACTGGTTTGTCTGATGGCGTTTCTATGTGGCCAATACGCCCATCACTCTTTATTTATATTCTACCCCACGGTTTCTTTTATCTTTATGAGTACTCTTACGTGGGTTCATGATCCTCGCATATATCTCTATGGTCAAGTGCTACTTATCTTGCGCATTTTTATATCATTGGTATCGATACCCTTTCTGCGTTCCATTGTATTCCAGACATGATCCAATTGGTTTGAGATCTTGTTATCTAGGACCTTTAATACCTAGCAGCTTGGCGTCCCAAGCTACATGGTCTGGTACCTTAGATGTTTCAGTCGGCCGACCTTATTTCTATGTCTGGTCTGGTTTCCTTATTAACCTCGGATTTCATATTTTATGCACCTTTTCTCTTTCCGAGGTTCCTTTTATTATGGAACATATTGGTCTATCTCTTATAGACTCTGTAGCAACTTGGTTGTGTCTCTCTAGGACATCAAATTCGTTTGGTGCTAAGCTGGTATGACCTTTTCTTTTCATTTTCTCGGGTCTATGTGTCTGGCATCTAATTTAGCTAGCTTTGCATAATCTTTCTTTCTTTAGACGTCTTAAATCTCATTCTCTGGTCCGAGGATCTTGCCAAGACAATGATGGTCAATACCATTCTCTTTTCTTATCATATCCAGCTTATATCTTTCTCCTTCTGATGTTGGATAGTAGGATTCATAATCATGCAATTCGTGTACCTAGCCACAATCTGATCACCCATATTTGGCTCAAGGTTTCTTTAATACTCATGGAGAAAGACATACTTATCCAACATATATTCCCAATCCTCTTCAGAGGTTCCATCTTAGACGGCACATATGTCTGTGGTGGTTTGTTTAATAAAAATCTCAAGATGGTATATGTCTGGCTTTATGACCCGTATTCATCTGAGATGGGAATATCTATGCTCACTTATATGGCCTGATGCATACATTGCATTGTACATGTAAATTCATAATGTCCCTAAGCATTAGGCTGGACTTGGGTGATTTATCACCAAGAGAACCTGAATCTCTAAGCCTTTTATGACATGGTTACAACCCATGTTACGCGAATTTTCTTGTATGGTCATGTATCACTGGGTTTAATCCTCACTCCCCCTCATGAACATACTTATTTTTCGTGATGCTTAGGACAATAAAGCCTAATGAGTTTCCCTTGTGTACATGTTACACAACGTGAGATCTTATGGGATAACTCTAGTGCCTTTGCAATAGCAATCAAGTTTTTAGACATGGATGGCTAATCCAGTCATGCCATTAAGTGTAATTTCGTGGGTATACCAATTTGGGTATCCATGGCTCTTTTTGCCTCTTAACATACTGATCCTTAGCATAGTTTAGATCAGTAGAGTACATAAGTATAGTCTAGACTACATTATTATGCGGTCTTGGGCGGTTTTATTTCAAATCTTTTGAAGGAACCCTTTTGTTTCCTTTCTTACCCATTGTTTTTTCATTCTGGGAAACCATTCATACTTAAGTTCTTATAACTCAATGGGTCTTATGGGTGAATGTAGATCATTAGGATCTTTTAGCCCTTTAGGCACTGTCTTGGCCGTAGGTCTTATTAGACCGACTATACACTCATTTATAAACTCTTATTGTCGAAATCTAGCTTATTCATTTAGACAACTATATGTTTCATAATTCATAAGTTTATTTTGATTATCACCATTGCCATCTTGGACCAAATGGGGTTTTAGATTCTTCCCTTTTGGACTCTCTTGATAGAGGTCACAATGATTATTTGGGAGTTTTATATGTTTTATCCAAATGGTTTTATTTCCACATCTATGGCTCAATGATTTGTTGGTCGGGTGTTGTGGTTTAGAAATACCACGGCTTACTTGCCCTCGACCATGGCCAAAATTTTGGGTCCACGACCACAGTTATTGTGGTTTATACGGCCACGGTCCGAGTTTGTTAACCTCGACCATATGAGTTGTTAATAGCCACGACCATATGCATTTATGCAAGGTAAAATTTTGATGGAAATACCATGTTTCTGGTCTCGACCACGGCCTGAATGGGTTTGAAATCCACGGCCTTTGCTATAGTGGTTTGGTCGACCATGACTCACATTATAGTGGCCTCGACCACGTCTTTTTCATGAACCACGGCTGCGACCATAATGGTTCTTATGGTCGTGTGGACTATTTTATGGACATGGTTAGGTCCTAGACGGGTTTTAGGTCGAGTATAGATAAGATAGATCAGGTTCGATCTTAGGATAATCTTTGTGTCTAATGATTATATGTAGCTTTAGGGTTTGACTTTTAAGATCATATTATCGACCAATTCAAGAATTTTAGAATTCAAACAATCAACCAGTCAACACACATGGTTTTCACATTTGGTTACTTGACCAAAAGAATTTCTATTTCGACCAAATCAGAACAGTGTGGACGTGGGATATGTATGGTCGATATGTTAAGGCCATACGGCCATGTATGATTGCTACGATGAGATGCAAAACATCCTAGGTCGAGTTTTAGTTATTGATCCTCGACCAAGCAATTAACCAATCGACCATGTGATCCTATATGCGACCAAGGTCGACAAGGTTTAGACCTTGGTTGGATTCAAGACCGGGTAAGGATATTATTACTTAGTGTATCATGGATGCATCAAACAATTCTAGCATCTTAATTCTCATGGATTAATCAAAATCAATCAATAATTTCTCCACCCGATTTTATTAATCATAGTACGTAGGGTTTCAAGGCCCTTATAAGTTTAATTTAGAAACTAGGATTTCAACAATCCATGGTGTGGGAACAACATGAGCATGATACAAAAGTCACACGGTCGAGTGATAATGCAATCCAAACAATCAAACATGTTTCATTGATCAAATAAGCTATGCACACGGCCAAGAAATGTTTCAATGATCATCTTAACATTTCAGAGTTAAGGTTTCAAGGCCTTAGGTGGTTCATATTCGAGATAGATTTTGTGGAACACACAATCTATCAACTTAGCTTGCATATGATCAAAAATGGAAATGTTCAAAAAATGGAAATATTCCTAAAGTTTCAAAATGGAAATATTCTTGAAACTCATGCAATCAAAATTTTAAGTCTTATATTTTAGAGTTTCCAAGTTCATGTGAGTTTCATCACAAGCAATATAGCATCTTAACTTTCATAAGATCATTAAAATGGAAATTTTCCTAAAATTTCAAGCAATCCATATTTTATGGTTTAGCCTTTAAAATTTCCTTTTCATTTTAGTCAAAATATAGTCAAAATATATATAATTATGTACCTTTTTGTTTTAACATTTTGCCTTTTCATTTTACAGATTTTATTGCTTAGAAGAAGTTGTTAAAATTTATGAATATGTATCTCTTGATCCTAAAAATTAGATTATCAAAATATCTAAAGAAGTATCTATATAAATGTTAAAGGTTGTAACTTTTCATCTTAATAATTTTTCTTTTCATCTTGTAAATTGCATTGATTTTTAAAATGTTGCCAAAAATATATAACTAACTTTGTGTTTTTTAATAATTGTATTTATGTAAAAGAAGTTGTTCTTATTGGTTATTTCAATAATTAGTGTAAAGAATTTTATAACCATTTTTAAAACATATGACATATGTTTAAACCAATACTCTGAAATTTTATTGTAATCTCATAACACGTAAATGAACGTATACATGGAATGAATAAGTGCAAATTTTTTGTTGACATATGTACACATTCTAAATTTATAAAGAAGATGTAAGTGCATGTTATATTTGTGGGAAATTCAACAAACTTGAAAAATGCACTAAGGATTAGTATTTGCTTGGTTAAAATTGAAAAAAATTACAACCCTAAAGCATATAAATAATAGCATAGACTTACTGTATTATGAAATTTTGTCTATTGATTCACGTAAATAGATTTTTCAAATGTAGTGATGTGCATATAGTTTTTCACTTTTTCATGTTGTGGTAAAACAAGTAAAACGATAATTAAAAATTTATTAAAGATGCTATAAAATCACGAAGAAGAAAAATTTATGGATAATTGCACCTTATGGTTAATATGTACTATATTTTTATTTGTTATGCATGAAAACTGAATACTAAATTCTAAAATTATAGAAATATTTGATAAAGTGTTTGTGAAAGGTCACAATTTAGGATGTCAAAAGGTGCCAAGTAAAATATAAATTTGAAAAATATAATTTGTCAAAGAATGAACACATCTTTTGCTTAGTGAAACTATGATGTCATACTCAATCTCCTAAATAAAAGCTTATCAATTAGATTAAAGATTAAGAATAAATTTTACCGTTAAATTTAGTTTTTATTTGTTATAGGAAATAATGGTATCATAATTTAGATGAAATGAGTTTATTGTTGGTGGATATAACTATTAGTGAAAAAACAATGTTGGTGATAAATTTGTAGTTTTTGATGTTAACCATTACAACCATTACCTAACAATTGCAATGTTTGGTTATTAACCATTGCAATGTTTGGGTTTGAGTCATTACAAATCTTTGGCTGTCCACTATTGCAACAATTTATATAAAAAATTGTGGGCATTGATAAATCACAACCAGAAAATCAGAACATTCACAAATAGACTAGAAAATATAAAGATTCACTCTCAAATGATTTTTAGTGATGTTTGAAGAAATATATATAAAATATGAAGAATTCTATTTGTTATTTTGTATATTAGCCTAAACTTAAAACTTTTGATATTGAATCGATAAAATTCTAGAGTATATATTTCAATAACATCTTATCCTATATAATATTTAAATATTTAATAAAATCCATTAATAATTTAAATATTTATGTTTTTACAACTCTTCTAAAAATTTATGATATTATAAATGAAAAAAATGAATCAAGATAAATTAACATATATCTTTTACAATATCCAATGCCACAAATCATTTTATAAAATGAGTTCCCGTGCGATATCGCACGGGTTTTTTTCCTAGTA